>VZQC01010027.1:480166-630950 GCA_009823505.1 Rhizomys pruinosus
AGGAATATAGTCTGGACACCTGATTGATCAACATGCCTGTGCATACAAGCTTCTCCAACTGGACTATGGGAACCTTGGGTTGTTCAAAATTTGGACATAGATACTTGCAAAATGCCCCAATTACTTAATTGTATGACATACTGAGTAACATCATTGTTATCTGCAAACAACTGTGTCATTGTATTGTAGAATCCCTTAAAAATAAAAATAAAAAAAAAAAAGAGAATTTTAGAACCTTGGATTTCTCGATGTGTTCTCAGCATACCCTCCTGAGAGCTTAGAGACAGACTAGTGTGGGAGCACCCTTTGCCAGGGAGTTCTGTGAAAGAAACCTCTATATTGAATCTAAAATTTGATTGCATGCACATTTCACATATGTTCCAGATTTCCATAACTATGAATATAAATCAATCAACAAAGGGAAAGTATAATACAAAAATTCTATTTTCAGAATATCTGTGTCTCTCATTTTCCAATTTCATATATTGATATACCTAATGGACAATGCAATAAGATTAAGAGGCCAGTGAGAAGCTTGGTGGGGAGTGTAACTGTCTCTGAGTCTGACTACCTACTTTAGATACCTGCGACCCAGGTTAAAAACAAAAAACTGGAGGTGGGGCTGGCAAGATGGCTCAGTGGGTTAAGTTGCTTGTGGCCAATTGTGATGATCTGAATTTAATCCTTGAGACCCATATGGTATATTTTGGAGAAACCTCTGTGCTTCTAGTCTAGCCATCATGCTGTGAGATGCCTGTGCACATCCTGCACAGAACTGCCAGATTCCAGCAACATGAGGACACTATACAGAAGGCTCCACTCAGTCCAGCCATGCCAGCCATAGCCACATGACTGGCCCCACAGCCCTCTCCAAATTGCATATCTATGTACAAGATAAGCTGCAATCTTTATTTTAAACCACTAGGTTTTAGGGTGCTTTGTAATTCAGTAGATGAACTCAAACCAATAGTGATGATGGAAGGATAGCATTCATTATTTAATGATGAGATCTAAAACACATGGTTTTGGCATGGAGCTGTGTGGCCAGATGACTGGAAGAGCCAGAGTAGCAATGGTCAGATAAAGGTGATAGTTGTTATTTGGTGGGGTGCGTTTGGCATTCATCTTCAGTAGTAAGTGTGGAAAGCAGACAACTCACTGAAGAGACTGGGGTGTCGGAAGGACCAGCAGACTTTTCACAGCTGTGTGGACAGACTTGGGTGATCTCAGGGGAAATCAGCTGGAAAGCAAGAGGCTCATTTTCCAAGTGGAACGCAGAGAAATTCAAAGGTGCTTGGATTTCCTGGGCTCCAAAAATAATATATTGTCAGCTTCAACCACCCAGGAAAGAAAGCTCTCTAGGAAGCATACCCCCCCCCCTCACCCACAGCCAGGGCTTTACTAGTATGGTTGTCAGAACTTGTAAAGAATCTGAATGGTTGAGGAATATTGGAGATGCATTTGGAATGGTTTCTAAGACTCTTAAGTCCAGCCTCCCATAGCTCTGTGACTTTTAATCTAAGAAAGAGGTCCATCTCAGAAAGAATTGGGAGGGCTGTATTTATAAAGCAAATTTCCAAAGATATTTGAAATAAACATATCAAGTTTGTCAAAAGGAAGTAAGTCTGTAAAATAAAAACAAACTAGACCTTTGACTCTCCAAGCGCCACCAGCAATAAAGAAGCATGCCCGCTCCTAGAATGTAATTCTGAGTCAGTGTTTGTGGAGCAGGATCGGGGACTCAGCTCATAGCCCAGTGCTTAGGGGCTGGAGCAAGACTCCGGGGAATGAGACTGGGCCTTGAGGAAGCTCTGGTGACAGGCTTCCAGGGGAACTTTCAGAATCTGTGGAGGAGGTTCTCCAGTCCCGTCTCCTGTTTCCTTCGTTTCACTAGAAATGCATACCACAGTTACACAGTTCCTATCACATCACTTTAGAGTGGATTTGGCGCGGGTGAAAGTTTGCCTCTTAATTTTCTGCTCTCAAAAGGAGCCACAGTTGAGGTACTGTACACAAGCAGCTCGCCTTCCTTTGTACCTTGTGACAGATAATAATTCTCACTCTACAGGGTTGAGAATCTAGAATTCATTTCTTGGTAGAATTAATGTCCTTGAACTTGTAGTTCTCACAAGAGATTACATCCTTAAAGCTAGCAGAACAGTTTTCCCGACATCCAAAATGTCTCAATGTCCAGGTTAAAAGGGATCAAGCCCACCCACTGTGCTCTCTCTTTTTATCAAGAGTGACAAAGAACCTTAATTCTGTTTGTAAAATCCCTCTGCCTTTGACATGAAATCTGAATGGGATTCTGGCTTTTTGTTTTTTCTCTGTAGTTTTTACTAGGTTCTATTGGCAGAAACAAGCCTCGGGTTCTGTCCTCACACGAGGGAGAACTATGCAGCAGTGTGACTAACTGGGGACGGCTGGAGGGTTCTGCCAACAGCCTCAGCATCAAACTTATCTTAAAAATTTATGCAAGGGAAAATGATATTTAAAAACCCCACCTTATCTTCTGAATATTTGGTTAGAAATTTCTTTTTTTTTAATTTTATTTATTTTTGCATGTGTATGAGTGTACTGTCTGCATGTAGGTTTGTGCACCCATGTCGTGCAATGCTGCAGAAGTCAGAAGAGGGTCTCGGATTCCCCTGGAATTGGAGTTCTCCTGGAACTGGAGTTCTCCTGGAACTGGAGTTACAGATGGTTCTTAGCCACCATGTGGGTGCTGGGGATTGAACCCGGGTCCTCTGCAAGAGCAGTCGGTGCTCTTAACCACTAGGCTATCTCTCCAGCCCTTGGTTAGAAATTTCAAATGAACCCCTCAGCTGGCAGGACTGACATACTGAGTCAAAAGCTGTAATTTGTAAACTATTAAGCCCTGTGGAAAACAGCCTGGGGTTGTATAGAAACTGTCATTTTGTACACATTGTAACTCCTTGTAAGTCCACTTACAACATTCATTCTAGAAAAAAAAAAAACTTTTCATTTTACATCAGGAGACATGAAGGGTTGTGTAGAGGACTATTGTTTACATAGTTACACACAGCTAACTCCATCATCTGTAGATTGATAAACTGCCATTTATACATACAAAGGGGTTCCTCCAGCGCACTGTGTGGTGTGGTGCTCTCTTGAGGGGAGGCTTGTTTTCAGTTCTCTTGTTGCTGGGAATACTGACTGCTGAAAGCCTACAGTTGTGTTCTTGCCTGGAAACTGCTCAGAGGTAAGGATGCAGCTCACCCAGCGTTGCTCTTCTTCTAGAAGGCAGCAGTAATTTACTGAAGCTACATGGCACCAACATTCAGTTGCCCTCCCTTAATTGGTGAGGGGTAGTGTTGACTCCAGATCTTCCAGTAGGATTGTACAGTCAGCATCTCCCTCTGCTCTCTACTTCCAAACACTTGCTTCCCTCTATAGCTCATCTGCCCAGTACCACTGTCCACTTGTTCCATGTGGATATACCTAACATGTTTTTTGAGTTACATTAACTCCATACCCAGCAGTCATATGAAGCCAGTTTCTCCAGCCGATTTAGCGCAAAGCAGGCATGGGACCCTGTCACCACTGCCCACGATGTGACTGGCGGTCTTACTTCGTTCAGAGCCATCTCCCAACTTCCTGCTTCAGAACCTGAGTCCAGGGAATCAATACTAAAGAAGCTGTCACAAACAGCAATATGTATCGATCAGACACACCATGGCTGAGGGCAAAGAACACAATGCAGAATATTTGCAGCATGACCCCATGGATATCAACTTAAAAAGAAAGTGAGACATTAAGCTACAGAGGCTGGGCCTGGGGGTTCAGGCCTGTGATCCAGGCTACTCAGGTAGCTGAAGGACTATTGCTAGTTCAAGGCCTGCCTCAGGATGGAGCGAGTTCAAAGCCAACCTGAATAACTTAGTGAGAGGCTGTCACAAAAAATAAGAAACAAGAGAGCCGAAGTATACTTTGGTGGTAGAGTGCTTCCCTGGCATCTTAATAGGCTCTAGAACTAATCCCTAGAACCCAATCAGAAATAAAAGAAATGAAGCAGTATAAAGATTCATCTACTTGTGGCAGAGCTGGAAGGAAGTAATAAGGCACTGGCGTTAAGTGTAGGGAGAGTGGCCATTTCTGGTTGCAAGTCTTAGGGGTTCATGACCATTCAAAAATGATTAACTTTTATTTTTAATTATATATGTATCTGTGTGGGGGTATGTGCACCTAAATGCAGTGTCTGTAGAGACCAGAAGAGGGCATCAGCTAGATTTCATAGTTGTACAATGTAACTCACTATGTAGATCAGGCTGGGCCTCATCTCATAGAACTCCATCAGCCTCTGCCTTCTGAGTGCAAGGATTAAAGGCATGTGCCACCATGCCCAGCTCAATTAAAAATTTTATTAAAAAAATGATTAGTGAAAATTGAGATTTCAAGGGGCTGGAGAGATGGCCTGGTGGTTAAGAGTGCCGACTGTTCTTACAGAGGAGCTGGGTTCGATCCCCAGCACCCACATGGTGGCTGAGAATGGTCTTTAACTCCAGTTCCAGGGGAAT
Source organism: Rhizomys pruinosus (assembly GCA_009823505.1). Taxonomy (NCBI): domain Eukaryota; kingdom Metazoa; phylum Chordata; class Mammalia; order Rodentia; family Spalacidae; genus Rhizomys; species Rhizomys pruinosus. Next base: position 484,705 of record VZQC01010027.1, read on the forward strand.
CCAATGCCTTCTTCTGACCTCTGAGGCATTGCACGACAAGGGTGCACCGACCTACATGCAGACAGTATACTTATACACATAAAAAATAAATAAAATTAAAAAAATTGAGATTTCAATAATTTTTTAATTTTTATATTTCCTAGCATTCATAAAAGATTTAGTTTTTTTGTACCAGTGATGCATTCCCATATGTATACCATGTTGAAATACTATCTGAAGGCCAACACCTAAGAAACCTGTGAGTGACTGGAGTGCCGATTTGAAATCTATAAAGAAAAACCTGACAAAATGTCAGGGTCGGAAACAGAATGAGTAAATGGAAGGCACCACATTCCTGCTCTGTCAGAGGCAGAACAAAGCCAAGGTGCAGGTGAGGCAATTGGATGTGAATTAGCATGGGGCTGGAGGCCAGTGAAAGTGTGTCGTGACGTGACCTAACTGTCAGGCCGTTCCTGGCCAGGTGCCTGACAGTTGAAAAGGGCCTTAAAGATCTCAACTCTTGATTTTCTTTCTCTATGCCTGGTGAGAAGTCTGTATTTCGTTATGAAGTGTTTCTTGATTAGATCTAGTGAGAAAAATCACTGGAAGGTGATTAGATCTTCAAAGCTGATGTCTGTTAGCAAAGACTTTTATGATCTGTTTATCATAGTTGTATAATCATGTTGATTAGTGTCAGTCCATGGACTGAGTACAGTCACCTCTGGCACTCTGAGTGTCTGGGTTGGTATAACATGTCACCATATTGGTTGCTTGATTTGGTTTGGCTTTCCCACTTGTTCATAGAACATAGTAGAAGTAGTTCATGATAGCTCTAGGAAGATATTAAGTATTGTAGAATACCCAGCATTAGTTCTACTTAGCGACAGAGACAAGCTGAACAAATGACATTAGGTCAATGAATGTGCTCACAGGAAACAACTATCACCTAGTACTTCACATTCCCTGGAAAAAAGAAGAAGAGGACATAGCAAGAACTAACCAAATGTTTCAATATACCAATTTTCATTTTCTTTAAAAAGTTTAAGAACAGGGGCTGGAGAGATGGCTCAGAGATTCAGAGCACTGGCTGCTCTTGCAGAAGACCCCTGGGTTCACTTCCCAGCACCAACACGTTGGTTAACAACCATTCATAACTCTAGTTCCAGGGAATCTGACGCCTTCTTCTGGCCTCCTTGGGCATTGAAAGTATATGTACACTTACATACAGGCAAACACTCATACACATTAAAATAAATAAATAAATAAATAATAAATAAATAAATAATCATGAAAATGTATGATGAGGAACTAGATGAGCACCCAGGGCCTCTCAGCATTTTGGCTTTGCCCTTTATGTTGCGCTTAGTAAAATCCAAAGTTCTCTTTAGGCATTTGAGCTGACTGAGTTCTCTTTAGGCGTCTGAGCTGACTGAGTTGCACGCTGCCCTCTTCACTGCTGGCCAACCTTAGTTAAACAATGAACCAATGAAATCTGAAAAACTATAACCAGAAAAGGGAATATAACTGCCTTTCAAACTTGGTAACTCCCCTCTAAATAGATGGAAACGGGCTGTACTGCTTCACAGCGTGGCTCTAGTTTCATGGCCAAGAACATCCAGTCAGAATTTCCTTCTGGAGCTATCAGCTCATCAGACATACAAAATTGGGATGTGTTCTTTTTTTAAGGTTTATTTTATTTTTTAATTACATATATGTTTTGTGTGTGAGGGAGAGAGAGAGAGAGAGAGAGAGAGAGAGAGAGAGAGAAAGTAGGTGCTCTCAAAGTTCAGAAGATGGTGTTGAATGCACTGGTGCTGGAGTTATGGACAGTTGTGCGCCTCTTAGTTGTGGGTTCTGGGATAGGAACTTAGGCCTCTGAACGAGCACACTCTTAACTGCAGAGGCTAGAGCCATTTCTGCATCCCCTGTGGTGCATTCTTTTAGTTGTGCAATTCCGTATTCATGCCAGAATCATAACTTATAAGTTCAGTATTACATGGAGTACGGGGATCTAAAGTACCAATTTCTGATGCAACTGCAAATGGGGACCTCATGCTGAGTTGCAAAGTTTGACAGTATAAATGGAAAGGAGTTACTTGGCTGAGAGTAAAAGTTCCAAATAAATTTTATCCCACATAACTGCCATTCAGCACTACCAATATTCAGATGAAATTGAAAAGGGATAGTGAGTCCTTCAAAAGGTGACTGGCAACATTCAAAATTTAATTTGTCTTTAGCTAACATCCCCTTAACTCACAAAATATATGTCTATCTGATTACAGATTTGAAAACATGGATATTCAATTTTATTTGCGGTGGTAACTAGAGAAATCTCTTCATGTGAAATTCTGGAGGGTGCCAATGATTATGGGATAGGTCTACAGCTGTTTGATCAAACAATTCAAAGCTGATCTACCTCATTCTCTATATTCATGAAATGATTCTCCAGCCTTAATAACAATGAGAGGGATAATCCTAAAATTAACATTAATGAGTGTCCGTTCTGTCTCAGTTGCTGAAACAAGAGCTTTGCAGTCATAATAGATACTTATTATAAATGTGTGCCTAATTATTTATCTGGGTCTATTCTGCAAAATAACAGACCAAATTTCCTTTGCTGAACCGAATCTCTGCAAGTGACACAAACACTAGAATAGAGCAGGCACCTTTTAACCAGTTATTAAGAAAGTTAATGTGTGGGTAGCTCATTGGTTTCATTGTGTTAGGAGAGGGGGGATAAACTCAGATGCAAAAAGTGTTAAATCACATATGTAGGGGGTACAGCCACCTACTGTTTAAATGCAATTTACTTGAGAGGTGAAAGTGGAAAGTTCTAGAAGCCTCTTCTCAGAGGAACAACATTTGGTTTGTTTGCAGAAAGATAATTGGATTCTCAAGAATTCTTAAAGGAGGGGAAAAGGTAAAAGAATGGATTACTTCCTTTTGACTTATTGATCAGGGACCCTCTAACAATACTGGCTATTTTCATTGCTCTTAGTTAGCAACCAGAACTTGAGGGTAAGACCCTATTCCTGAAGATATATATATATATATATATATATATATATGTCTTAGAATATGTTAGGAGAAATCAAGCTGGTACGGACCTTGATGCTTCATTTCTGTTGGTTAGTCTTCATACTACTAGAAGGCACATTAGAGAAAAGTAATGAAGCTTACCCAACTGTGAACCCTGTGAGCTTTAATAAAATTGGCCTGGAAAGATATGCCCACTGATGCAATTGTGGCACAAATGTTATTGGAGTAACCAATCACTTCTGACTAGATTTAAGTCCCATTTTATAAGATGGAACCCATACTTGGAATTGTTATCAGGCCCAGGAATCTGTGGATAGACAGGGCAAAGACCATGGGGGAGAACCTATTAGTATTCTGCTAAAGGGACAGATATTAAACCAACGTCTAATTATGTACTGCTATATTCATAGATTAGCACATTTCTCAGCTCTCACCAGAGATGCTTATTCTTGTAGCAGGTGGCAACTAACTCAGAGACCCAGAACAAATTGCGGAAGAGGAGACGTGGTAGAATGTAAAGGCTGTGGAGAGATTGGGATAAATCGTGAGACTACGGCAGGACTGGACTCCTAATTGATCAACATGCCTGTGCATACAAGCATCTCCAACTGGACTATTGGAACCTTGGGTTGTTCAAAATTTGGACATAGATATTTGCAAATTGGTTTTACATGAATGTTACTTACATCCATTGCTTATGCTTAATAATTTGGCTCACTTAAAAAAAATGCACCAATTACCTAATTGTATGGCAAACTGAGTAACATCAATGTTATCTGAAAAAAAGGACAAAAAAAACTTAGTATGTACAAATAGAGAATAAATGGATATTAAAAGAACTCATCCCAAGGTGGAGGGAATAAAAGGGTATATATACCGCTAATTAAAAAACAAAAACAAAAACAAAAAAAAGATTGGGTCAGAGAACTGACTGAAACAGTAAACTTCTGCTCAAAACAGTAAACTTTTGCATCAAAAATTTTAAAAAAGACTGAGAAAAAGATGAAAGACATGTATGGCAGAATGCATGAGCTCTGGTGGGGGCCAAGGAATGGGGAATGGTTGTAAATTTGATTAACAAATGTTGTGTGAAATGCACAAAACTTCAATAAAAATTGGCTTTGAAAAAAAAAGAAAATAAGAGACTGCAGAGTGTTCAGTCCTAAATGAGATGCCTGTATCACACTCTCTCCTCCCAAACCTCAGGGATCTTTGTGGAAGAAGGAAAAGACTGTAAGAGCTGGAAGATGAACAGAAGGAAACTCTTGTCTGGACACCATGGGTTAGTTACACTTATGAATTCACAGCATTTATGGCAGAATACACAAGACTTAGGCAAGCCCAAACCAGACAAAAACCCAGTATGGTTGGGAAAGGTGGGCAAAATCCCAGCCTAGCTGAGGATCTAGTGGTGATTAATAGCTGCTCAGAGAAGGAGAGTCAGCTTTCGTTAAGATGTGGTGCCGGGCAGGTTGGCCATACTCCAGGGGACCCACACACAAGAGCATGCTGGGGAACACAAATTGAACTCAATGTGCCTTTAGAAAAAGAAAAATAATAAAGGACCTGAAGTCAGGGGTGGAGAGTATTAGGGTGTAAGTAGAGAGGAGGGAGGACATCTGAATAAGATCAAAATACATTATATGAAATTCTCCAGTAATCAATAAAATATTTAAAAAGAAGACATCTCAATTCTCACAGCAGAAGAGGCATTTCATCAAATGTGGGAACAATTCATTCTACAGACACAGCTATTCTTGAAAAGCCAGCCATGCTGCCCCAGTGACAATCATAACTTGACACAAGGTAAAGTCCCAGCAGTAAGAACCTGGTTAATATTTATAGAAATGCAAGACTAGGATTAGGGCAAGCAAGGCAAATTCCCTTGAGCACAGAGCTTTAAGCTCAGCCAGGCACCTACAGAGCACTGAGAATTCTACCTTGGAAGACCTTAATCCTGCCATCTCAGTCAAAGCTGTTTTGTAAATTTTGCAGTATGGATATCATCTGCTGGGGTGAGTTTCAGAGCTGTTTCCCAATACAGTAACTGGTAGCCGCTAGTCAAACATAGTCTACCAAATTTAAACAGAATTTTAAAAATCACGTCATCGACTTTCCTAGTACTAAGTCCAGTGCTTGCCAGCTGCAAACAGCTAGTGTCTGTGGTGTTGGGAAGTACAGGCTCCCAGGGAGAATTCTCTTGTGTGGACCTGACTTGGCTCAGTAAACTAAGTACAGGCACTCTGATTTTAACTGGGAGTAGAGGCTTCAGTGGACCCCGCAACAAAGGACAGGACAGGAGAAGAGAAGACTTTCTTTTGTTCTCATTTGTTGAGTCCTTTGCATCTTCCCTCTGGACACCAATAAAAAGTGCTTTTGCATTCATACATTGTAGCCAGTATTTACCAGCAGATACCATATGCTAGTTGCTGTGTATCCACAAAGGGAAGGAAGGGCTTCTGAAAGATTAAGCAGCCTCAGATGCCTCTCCTAAGAGCTTGTAGTATGACAGGTGAGCTATATTTATTATACTTAGAATACTTATATATTTAGTATTATAGGACTTCAAAGTACTATAATACTAAGTATAATAATATGAACAAAATAATAGTAATTTAAAGTACAAAAATTACTATTATGAAGTGGTACAAAATACCAAATAAGGATGTAGAATGGGGAAACCAGTCACTGTTTTATCTACCAGAAAATTCTTAGGGAAAAGGTAATGTCACAGTTAAGCTTGGGGCTAGGCAGTGCTGGGAACTGTGGCATGGTAGCAGAGAGTTTTCTATTGGGCAAGGCAAGGTGGAAATGTAAGCTACAGAGACAAGTTTTCTAGATTGTTTGAACTGAGATGGCTGTCAGATAAGTACACATGAATGCACTGACTTTTGTGAGTAATCCTCTGATCTCTACACCTATACATTGGCATGTGTGCATACCGCCCCTTAAATAAATATAATGTAAAAACTAAAGTAGATTCAATGTATCAGGTTTAAGATATATTTGTCTTTCTTGTGTCAATATATGTGTGTTCTTGTGACATAAATAAACATAATAAAATGCTTTTGAACAAAAATGCTTTTTGTCCTGGGGATTTGAAATTGGGTTAGAGAGTAAATCTTGGGCAAAATACAAAACAGGATTAAAATCCATCTTGGTAAAGTGTGAGGGAAATATCCAGGGGCTGACCATTAGCATGCTAAGCTGCTGCCCTCTGTCACATTCTGTCATGTTATAGAGCAAACTCTCCCATGAAGCAGGTGGAATGCAGCATTAGAAATGTACACAAGGTCTCAGCAATTAATTCTGAATAACAGAATAATTACTGTAGGCCAGATGTTTTAGAAATCAAATTAAAGCCAGCCATTGTATCAGAGAAAAGTGGTGCTTAATTTTAAATGGCGTCATTAGTAAAGAAGGACATAGGAGGCCACACCCAGGCAATATTCCAGGTTGCTTTTCTGCAATGAAACAATGAAATGATCATGCAATCTCCCAGAAATTTTGCAAAGCGCTGCAAAGATCAAACGGCCCACTTAATTGCAAGAATCTCCAGAATGGTAAATTGAATCCTTTCTAAATCACAGAGTGCTTTAACCATGGAAGAAGATAGGTGGGCCAGGCCCTGACTGTCCAGGGAGCACAAAGTTCACACCTCTTAGAGATCACCACGAATGCAGAAAATCAAAAGTTAACATCGACTTCTATGGGATCCCAGGTTACCAGTTCCATGCAAATATAAGAGAAATGAATTTACATGAGTAAAAAGAAAGTTTTGAACAGGATGGATATATCCATGGTCTTGAGGTAATGAAAGGCTAATAGGTATGTACTTATCTTCAAATTCATTGATATACATGTATATCTAAAATAGGCTAGTAGTAGATTATGTATATAAGACGTAAGAATAGAAGTGAACAAATAGACATCTGGGAGAAGGGAGGGGACTGATGATGCAGTGGAGACAGAAAATGAAGGGAAGTTGTGGGGAATATGTACGGCATTCAATTCATACTAGGAACATTTAAAACATCATTATAATATTTTTACGGGGGCTGGAGAGATGGTTCAGTGGTTAAGGGCAATGACTTATCTTGCAGAGTACCTGGGGTTCAATTCCCAGCACCCACATGGTAGCTAACAACCATCCTAACTCCAGTTCCTGAGTATCTGATGCCCTCCTCTGACCTCTTTGGGCATTGCATGACACATAGGCACACACATGCAGGCAATATTCTCATACACATAAAATAAAAATAATAAAATATTTTTTAAAACATGATTTTAATATTTTTTTCAAGTGACCAAAGAAAGGAAATCTCCTCTAATACAGAGTCATGGAGAACAAGCAAACCCCAGTGACTTGAGTACTATGGAAGAGAGGAGGAGACTTCTGGGGCAGCCACAAATATGGTCAGTGAAGAGCACCCTGGGCTCAGAAGGCAGAGTCATGGTACAGAGGGAAGCCCCTCTGAGGGGATGTCCACATGCAGTGAAGTCAGAAAGAGTGGACACAGGCAGAGAGAAGACCATGTGGGTAGCCCAGGCACATGGCCAGCTTCTCTTGCTTTCTCAACAGGGTCTCTTCTGCAGAGCTAAGAGGAGGAAATAATAATAGTGGTGAGCCTAGAATCTTTGCAGTCTTATCTATGCTACTGTCCTGAGCACAGTGCTATCATTACTGCTATGATATATGTCCATGTGGGTGCCCAAACAGTGCTTATGACCCAGTCTATTGATGTCCAGTTGATACTGGGTTTTAGCATGTTGCAGTTACACTCCTTCATGTCTTCCTAATCCCTTAACTATTCATCAGTGAGAATCCAACCACTAGCTAAGTGTGTAATCTGTACATTCGAGACACCAACGCCATTTAACAGGTCCACAGGAATGTGTTGCACTCCTGACAGACTGATGGTGAAACTTAAATTTGGGACCCTCATTTTCCTTCAAGGTTTCAGAAGTTTGCTTTAGATTCATATGAGCTTGTTCCACATGAAATATTATTAAACTGAAGGCTTATTGTCTCTCACCAAAAGAATAAACTGTTATCAACTCAATCAAATTACAAAAGCCCCTGACATTCAATACTGAATTCAATCTGAAATTAAATAGAATGTCATAAAGTCCCAGTAGACCTTCCGGGCCCAAGAAAAAGTGAACATGGAATTGGAGTCCTGTCTGATCTGAGGCCACAGGGCTGTGTCTGAAAGCTAATACCATTTTCCTCTTATAACAACTCTCAATGTAATTACTTACAAATAAAAAATGACTTTTATCTCAAAAATTGAACCATTTTCATCCAACTTAATTTTTCTTTTCATTTCAGGCCATTTTTCTGGCTAAGCTTGGGTGGTCTCATAATTCACTGGAGCCAGCAACATCGCTTCACAGATAACATGCCATGCTCTGTAATCTTTAATGACAAAGATGCATGTATTTATTTTTCTCCTATTGCAAACTATTCCTTTTGTTCTGTATTGGTTAAGCAAAAAAGCTCATTTTCTTTGTTTTGTCCTTACTGATAGTAAAGGTCATTCTGGTGTGTCTAGTCAACATGTTTGCTCTGAGTGGACATAATTTCAACCAAAATGAAAAACAAATAAATTTTAACTTGCTCCCACACAAACATGTGATTCTTGTTAGTTTTTTAAAATATACCCAGACAGCTTATTTTCCTCTTACATTCTATAAATACCCATAGTTGACTAGGATGCCCCAATTGGAGATCAGCGTTAAAGAGGTAAGAGAGCCATCTTTCTGTGTGTATCACTCATATTCGAAACACCATGGTGGTAGGACATAGTTCTGTAGATGAATGATTCTAGAAAGAACAGATCCTCTATTAGGAGCTGTAATGGAGTTAGTTCTCTGGAATTGCCTGTGAGCTGCGGTCCTTGCTCCTTCTCCAGCCCCTCCTATTACGTTTCTCCTGCTGTCAGTGGCATCCTTATAAACACGAACCTGATCATGCCAAACTTTTGCTTAGAATTCCTAGCGGCTCCATATTTCTTTCAGCACAGATCCAAACTCTTTAACTTGGTTTCTAAAGCATCCATTTCACTTCTCAGACTTATCAGTCACCAGAAAGGGAAGCCACGTTCAGTCCTGCCTGAGCTCACTGCTCTGCGTTTGTGTCAAATGCTTGCAGCACCTCCCTTTTCGTTGGGGCTCATGGTCAGCTCAACCATTGATGACAGTGATCCTGGGTACATGAGCCCTTCTCACATGTCTGAGACTGTTCATGGGGTGGCGGGGGGGGAGCATCCTTTATCTGTGATACTCTATCTGGACCTTTGTCCCTCAGCCACATACAATATATCCACTTGCTTAGCCTTTATATTTCTTCTTGAAAGTCACTTCATCTAGAAGCCTTTGTCACCACATCTGACACTGTCGTGAGAGTCCTGTGTGGCTACTGTGCCATCATCTCTTCTGTCCCAGAGTACTTTCCAACCCTCTTTATAGCTGCCCCCATTATTGTCCTAGTCACATGGTAAATCTCTGATTTTTTTTAAACCAACAGCATGCATGGAATCCCTCCCAGGCTTGTTCAGCACAGATTCCTGGGCCTGACCCTGGAAAGCAGCTTATGGTGGCCCAAGTGTGTACTTTTCTAAACAGCTTCCAGGAAACACTGATGCTAAGAGCCCCTGACTCTATTTTGCAAGCACTGCAACAGGAAATGAACTTCAAAGGTGAGTGAGTTACTCTTTCTGACCCATCGGGCATCTAGCCGAATAATCACATGCAACAGGAAATACCCATGTACTTGTTACATGAATAGGTACATTTGTAGGGCAACGTAGGATACTGGCAATGTAGGCATAAATTTACACGCCCACTCGAAATGCATTTTCCTGTCAGGTTAACATCTATAAGATGCCAACCCTGTGTCTTCCCAACATGAGATGTCCAGCATTTGATGAGTTATGAGACTTGTCTAACACAATGATTGGACACAAAGTCCCCTGCTGCCCATTTTCCCTTTAAAACTAAGAAGATATGACAGCATATTTGGACAACGCCATTCCTGTAGCCAGGAAAAGACTATCTTTTTGAAAAAGAAAAGTGTCTTGTTCCTTTTTTAAACTTTTTATAGGGAGTGCTATTGCACGGGATTGGAGAGATTTCTCCATGGTTAAGAGCACTGGCTGCTCTTACAGAGGACCTGGGTTCAATTCCTAGCACCTACATGGCAGCTAATAGCTGTCTATAATTCCAGTTCCAGGGGATCCAACAACAAACACCCTCTTCTGATGTCCTCAGGCATTGAATGACATGGGTCCACTTTCATACATGCAGGCAATACACTGATACACATAAAAATAATAAATAAAATATTTTTAAAAAGTGTTATTTCAGAGGGAAGAATATATGCGGAAATGAAGAAGAGTTTGCTAGAAGGGCAAAGACTCTGTTGTTCAGATTCCCCCCTCCCCCACTTAAAGCGATTATCTTCTCAAATTACTTTCTCCTCAAATGTTTTCATCCATCAATTAATCCATTTTAATGCTAACTTTAGAGGTTTAAAGTTTTTTAAATGAATGAATTTGTTGAGAACTTTTAATTTCTTTCTTACTATTAAAGTTATCAGTGTGCAAAAATCATATGAAAATGTACAATTTTGAAAATTAGCTAGCTCTTTTTTTTTTAGAATTTCAAGTAAGAAGTTCAGAATTGAAAAAGCTACTTTCTTCCTATAGCAACCTGACAACTATTTTCAAATTTAATATTCATGAAACTAATTTCTAGAAAGGCCTGCTGGATGGCAGAAGGGAACAGGGAAGTGTTTTTCAGTTCTCCAGGCTATATTTGATACAAAGTCAAAACAATTATTTGTTGATTTAATTCTGTTCTATAATTCATGCCTTTATTTTCATACTTCCAGTGAAACATGATTTTCAAGACAATATTTCCATCACACTCTACAGCAGAATAGCTTCTAGGTGAGTCATATGTTTAAACATAGCAAAGTATACAAGCATAAATTACTGATAGAAAGGAGGGACAAGGTTTTTAAATTATCTGAAAGTGAAGATGGCAGTTCTCAATGTGACCTAAGTTCTGATAAGCTGAGTAGATACAGTTGACAGCATAAAAACTAACAGCAAAGAAAAACAGCCATGAGTATAATTTAGAAAAATTGTAATGACAGCCCTAATCAATATAAAGATCCAGTTTCCTTAATATGGAGCAAACTTCTACTGATCATAATGGTGTAAGTCAATAAGTGAAGAAAATCTTTGATCAGGTATTAGATTTTTAGTTATATGAAATGCATGCAAACATCAATAATATAAATGTATGTTGAAACTCCTAATATATGTTTTTCATATCTATCAAATTAAAAAAAATAAATTCAAATGACTGTCAAGGTCCTAAAGTTAGTGTCCATCCAAAATCATATGCTGGTTCTAAAACACAATGGAACAGTATTAGTCAGTGGAGCCATTAGGACGGTGATCTAGCTAGGAGGCTTTTGCCTTCATAAACGAGATGTGTCCTTATGAAGAAGGGAGACAGGAGCAGCCTCACCCCTCTGCCAGAAGAGGCCTGGCAAGAAGGCGAGACCAGAGAGGCAGAGAGCTAGCCTCGCCAGACAGCGAACATACTATGTCTCCCCCTAGGTCTTTCAGCCTCCAGAACTAGGAGAACAGAACACTTTTGCTTACTAATAATCCAGGCTATTGTTTAGAGCAGCCCAAACAGACTGAGATATCAGCTTTGGTAGGATAGTGTTTAGCCACAAGTAGAAAGAAAGTCCTATCATAGATTACTGGACTAAATGGAAAACGTTAAATCCTTTTTGGAGGATAATTTGTTCCATCTATCCTAAAATACATCCCCGTTCCTTCCCACCATCCAGCAGGTCTTTCTGTAAATTAGTTTCACAAAATATTAAACTTGAAAATAGTTGGAGCTGGAGAGATGGCCTAGCGGTTGAGAGTGCAGACTGTTCTTTCAGACAACCAGGGTTCGATCCCCAGCTCTCACAAGGTGGCTCTGAACCATCTTTGACTCCAGTTCCAGGGGAATCTGACACCCTCTTCTGACCTCCGAGGGATTGCACGACATGGGCGCACGGAACCACATGCAGACAGTATATTCATACACATAGGAAAATAAATAAATAAAATTAAAAAAAAAGAAAATAGTTATCAAGTTCAGCTTAGAAACAAAGTAGCTTTTTCAATTCTGAATTTATTACTTGAAATTCTAAACAAAAGAGCTAGCTAATTTTCAGAACTATCCATTTCCATGTGAGTTTTGTACACTAATAGTTTTGAATACATGTGTGGTTTGTGCACAAGTGCAGGTGTCTGTGGTGCCCAGAAGACAACCTTGGATCTCCTGCAGCTGGAGTTATAGGTCGTCGTTGTGAGCCACCTTAAGTGAGGTCTAGCGCTGAACTTGGGTCACCTGAAGGTCATTGTACATTCTTATACCAAGCCATTGCTCCAGCCCCATTTCTGATACTATTATGCAAAACTTTGGGCTGGTCATGTTGGCTTTCATTGTGTGATCACAAAAGTGGAGATTTTCCTGTTCTTAAAGACGTATTTTGGCTTGTACATGCCTGCTGCTGAGACCACTTATGTCAGAGACCTGGGCCAGAAGCTAGGCCACCAAGACGAAGGAAAAGAAAGCAAATCCCATGTCCAGCAGTGGGAGTCGGATAGGGCATTCATGCCCAGTTTAATTACGGAGTACCTTTCAGAGCTTCCAAGCACCCGAAAGGTTCCCTGTGGGAGCAGATGAGGAGGAACAACCTGCTCATTTCCAAGGAAGCCTGGTGGGACCAGAATACTAGATTCTGTGTGTTGCGCACGGAAGAGAAGCATGAAACCAAAATTGCTTTTCAGTGTAGAGTACTGTGGTATCCCACCTGTGATTTTGGCCTAAGAAAAGGAAAAGGCGGTATGACTCTTGGACATCCATGACAAAGGGCTTCACAAACACTGCCTCGTTTAGTACTGCAGCAATCTGGGAGGCAAGTGTACTTAACATTATCTCTTCTAATAAATAAAAGAAATCAAGACTCAGAGGAATTTGTCTAATGCTTAATGACTTCCTAATTGATGAGAATTTGTTTGAGTCCAAACGGGTGTGGTTTTGAGGTCTCGGCTCTTCCCAAATAATCACTAGTGCCAGCCAAATCAGACAGAAGATTCTGTGTTGCATTGCACGACACGGGTGCACAGACCTGCATGCAGACACTACATTCATACACATACGGAAATAAATAAAATTAAAAAAAAAAAAAAAGAAGATTCTGTGTTGCAGTCAGGAGAACCAGGTCTCCACTAGGACTTATGAGAGCTATTTGTAAAATGAAAGAAAAGGGTCAAGATCCTGCATCCTAACCAAAATCCTATCCCTATTTTTCTTTTCTTTTTACTATAATTTTATTGAATTTTTGTGTATTTCATACATAATTTTCAGTATCAACTGTCCTCATACCTGCTTCTCCATGGCACCCTCCTGCCGCCTTCCCATCCTTGAGCTCACACATTCCGCCACTTGTGCTAGGGCCCGTTGCACCAAACTACTCCCCCCCCCCCACTCCTCAGTGCCAGCTCATCTTCTGAGCTCTAGTCAGCATATCTGGAGTCCGTCTCCTAAAGAAGGCCAGTTCTTTCTCATCCAAACTCAATCAGCTGCTGCCAATATTTCTTCAGCCAAGATTGGGTTCTGCTACCCATTTCTGCAGTTGTGTGCTGGGTTTTTGTCCAGCTAAGCTTGCATGGGTCTTGTGCATGTTGACACCAATGCTGTAGGTTCATATGAACGTGTAGGAGCTAGTAGAATTCATTTCCATTTGGTCTTGCATCACCTCCCTGGCTCTTAGGCTCTTTCTGCCTCCTCTTCCACAATGTTCCCTGAGCCCTGGGTGGGTGAATGGTATTTTATTTTATTATTTTATTTTAGTGTATAGCTTGCATGTATGTAAGTGCACCTATGTCACACAATGCCCACAGAGGTCAGAAGAGGACAATGAATCCTCTGGAAATGAAGTTAGGGACAGTTGCTGGCTACTATGTGAATTCTGAGATTTGAACCCAGGTCCTCTGCAAAAGCATCCAGTGCTCTTAACCACTGAGCCATCTCTCCAACCTCAGAATGCCTTCTTTTCAACAAGTTCATATCATTCAAGAGTTCTATGGACCTGCCAGGTATTTGAAATTCTGGACTAAGTCCTTGTGTCTATATAGGCAAAACACAGTGCACTGTGTGCATGGGGGGCAGGGAGGGAGGCAGTGTGGCATATAATGTCTTAGAAAAGGAAGGGACTTGGCCAAAAATCTTAAAGGAGAACAGCTGGTAAGATCAAGAAAATAATGATGGGAGACCTCCCAAGAACACCTGAAGCACAGGTAAATGGCTGGAGCTAGAAGATACCATGCTGAGTGAAGTAACACAGTCCCAGAAAAACAAATGACGAATGGTATCCCTCATCTGTGGATGCTACTGCCAATTACCTAGCTGTATTTCCTGTGCATGGCCCCTTGGGCTTTTGTCCAACTAGTTGAGAGTGATGCATATTGGAAACAACAACAACAACAATAACAACAACAACAACAACAACAGAAAGGACTGCATCAAAGAACTGACTGAAATGGTGAATTTCTGCTCAAAACAGTCAACTTCCACATGGAGAATTTTGAGAAAGACTGAGAAAGAGATGAAAAGCATGTTTGTCTGGTAGGGTGGGGGGATAGGGTAGGGGACACATGTCTAGATTTGATTAATAACATAATCTTATACAAAAAATATATAATAAAAATAATAATAATAAAAAAAGAAAATAATGACTGGACCCTCAGAATAGAAAGTAGTTTAAGGAGAAAGGAGTGGTTAAGAGTTACAAATGCTCGTGGAAAGCTAAGTGAAGCTATGGAACTAGACAGTGGTTTAGGCAAAGTCTATGGATTTGGGGACCTAGCAAAGATAATCTTAGTAGGTTGTGGACAACTTACCTCCTTGCTTCCATGCGTGCTTTAGTAGGACTTCACACACTGTGATTGTTTATTATTATTTTTTATTTTAATTTTAGTGTACGAATGTACTGTTTGCAGGTATGTAAATGCACCTGTGTCACAGTGCTCACAGAGGTCAAATAAGGTGTTGGATCCCCTTGGATCTCTGGAACCAGACTTACCATAGTTATTAGCTGCTATGTGAGTGCTGGGAATTGAACCCAGGCCCTCTGCAAAGCAGCCAGTACTCTTAACCTCTGAGCCATCTCTCCAACCCCTTTTCAGATTTTTATTTTATGTGCATGAGTGTTTTGCCTGCATGTATGTATATATGTGCACCATATGTGTGCACTGCCTAGGGAGACCAGAGGAGGGTGTCTGTGGTGGTTGGAATGAGAATGTCCCTCATAGGCTCCAAGTATTCAACATTTTGTCCCCAGTTGGTGCCGCTGTTTTGGGAGGTCTTGGAAGGCGTGGCCGTGCTGGAGGAAGCACTTCACTAGGGGTGGGCTTAGACAGTTCTTAAAGCCTTGCCAATCTCTAGTCGTGTACTGACTAGGCTTCCTATGCCTGCTTAAAGATATGAACTCTGCTTTCTGCTGCAGCACCTCCTGTCACCATGCCTATCTCCCCTACCATGATGAACTCTAATTCCACTGGAACAATCAACCATAAGCTCAAATAAACTCTTCCTTTTGTAAGTTCCCTTGGTTGTGGTATTTCTAACGCAGCAACAGAAGAGTGACTAATACAGTGTCAGATACCTTGGAACTAGAGTCACAGACAGTTGTGGGTGCTGGGAACCAAACCTGGGTCCTTTGCAAGAGCAGCCAGTGCTCTTTAATTTTTTTAATTTTTATTTATTTCTGTATGTGTATGAATGTACTGTCTGCATGCAAGTTTGTGCACCTGTGTCACGCAATGCCTCGGAGGTCAGAAGAGGGTGTCGGATTCCCCCGGAACTGGAGTTCTCCTGGAATTGGAGTTTCAGACGGTTCTCGGCCACCATGTGGGTGCTGGGGGTCGAACCCGGGTCCTCTGTAAGAGCGGTCGGCACTCTTAACCCCTAGGCCATCTCTCCAGCCCCAGAGCAGCCAGTGCTCTTAACCCTGAACCATCTCTCTAGCTCCCACACTGCAAATTTGAATTAGTATAAGATAATGTTTTGTTAATTCCCCATGTGTTCTGTAATATTTCCCAATCTTCCTGGGGACACATTTTTACCAGAAACTATATTAAGTTATATTTTTCTAAATCCCGGAGTGCAATGGCTCTTCCTTCTACATATTTTAACACTGCATTGCCTTTTCCCTTCCTGGATTCCAGCACTCTTTTAGTTATTGGTATAATTACGCTTCAATGTCTATCCCTTTGGCTAGATTTGTGAGTCCCTTGGCAATGGTGACCGTATTTGTCTTACTCATTTCTCTTTTCCTTCATCTTATAGTATCTGGTGTATATCCCGAATGCCCAAATTTAATTATTATATATCTGTGAATTTCCTAATGGATTTTAAATTCTTTTCCCTATGTGGGATAAAAGGGTAAGAAATAATCTTCTTCTACATTTCAGATTGCTTCCCCTTAGCCATTTTTACCATTGACCCCAGCAAAGAAAAATAAACAACAAAAAGGACAGTAGCTTGGAGATAGATTTTTTTTTTAAACAAAAAGCAATACAGCACAATACACAAACTTCATTTAAGACATTTTGAAGAAGAATAAGGCAATGGAACATGTAGGATATCGGAGAAAAAGAAATGCAGCAAGGAAATAAGAAACAGGCCGATTAACTACTGTGTGAGGTTCCATTTTCCTTTAGTTTGCTCCGGAAATAGTAGGCAGAGACTGGATCACCGGATATCACAGTTCACTCTGCTTCTGCCAACCACCAAATATAGAGTATGGATAGACTCCAGTTAAGGGTTACAGCTAAGTCTCCATACATTCTGGTAGTATAACTGATAATGTGTTGTGTGTTGACCTTATGTCTTTAACATTGCTTGGAAGTTAGGGTCTTTAGAAGAAATGTACCACTAAATAGACTGACTCGTCTAAGAAAGTGTGTCTGACCAACCCATCAAATCCAATTTTATCAATGCGACAGCACTTCAACCACAAAGTCCCATCTCATGCAATGCCAATGAGGGTCAGAAGAGGGCATCAAATCTCTTAGAACTGGAATTATAGACGGTTGTTAGCCACCACGTGAGTGCTGGGAACTAAACTCAGGTCCTCTGCAAGAGTAGCCAGTGCTCTTAACCACTGAACCATCTCTCCAGCCCTGTAAATTGTAATTTTTAAAATAAAAATATATCAAACTTAATCATACAGGGCTCCTTTAGATGTTTTACAGATCTTTTAAAATTTCACATTTACCTTTCAATAAAGCTCTATATTTTAGCCAAAGCACTGTGCTAAGGTGCTTTGGCCTGGCTCTATCTTGTGTGTATCTCCCACTTCTCATTATTGATGCTCTGCTCTGCCTTCTGACTTACTAGGTGTTCAACAGGTCAGCTTTTCTCAGTTTCACAAACTAACACTAAAGTAGATGCAGAAGACATTTTGTTTATATTGGAGATCAGAAAACTGTGACGGAGTGATTGTTCCACTAATTCTAATTAGTGATGTAGTAGAATTATAGTCTGAAATTAGTCTTAGGGTTTGAATTCATGTGCAGTAAAACAAGAATCGTAATTAGGCCTCTACCATTCATAGGATGTCTGGTATGTGTGAGACGAGACCCTGAGTATAAATAATTCACTGGTAGGAAGCAGAGACAGAATTCATTCTACACTGGTGGTGTTTACAGTCTGCTCCACCAAGTTATGTATCCTGTGATCCTGACTGCTGGATTACATTAATATGGATTCAACATTATCAGGGAGGTAAGAAAAAAAGTCCAGGCCTTAGAAAGTAATACAAAAGTGTTCACCAAAAAAATAGCCCTGAAGGAGATTTTTTTAGTTTTACATAGTCTGAGGGTTTTCTCTTCCTCCTTCTCTCCTAACTGTTCCCCTCTTTTCTTTCCCTGAATGCCTACCCCCTTTGTGGGATACAGGGTCTCATGCAACCCTTACTAGCTTTGAACTTTCTCGATATCCAAGAATGAGCATGAGTTCCTGATCCTCCTACCTCCACACCTAACTGATGGGATCACAAGCATGCGCCACCATGCCTGGTTTATGCAGTGCTAGGGATCAAACCAAGAGCTTTGAGCTTGCGTGTCCAGCCCTTTACCAATTGAGCTCATTCCTGACCTCCACATTTGAATTTTCAATGGAAGTTTCTTTTCTTTTTCTCTAGATGTTTACTAAAAAGAAAACAAGAAACACAAACAAGGAAAGAATAGTGAACACATTTCTACTTCATTCCACACTGGCCTATTGGCAAGTTTCACATGAAGAAACTGTTACCCACTCTGAGAACTGGAGCAAGCCATTTAATTCTTCTAAATTGATTTCACACCTGAAAAGGCTGAAAGATAATATCTGCTTTTGCTATATAAAGTTATTGTGAGGAATGAATTGGCTCTAGCACAGGGAAGTGATGTTCAAATGTGAAGACACCATATGGGAATTCTCAAACCTGCAGTTAGTGTGAAATTAAATGAACACATTTCCCCATTTCCTACCATTCTAAACTTATTGAAACAGACATTAGAAACAGAATAGCAGCTATCATAGAAGATGCATATTTTCTCTTACCGGGTCTATTAGCTGAGAATAGAGTTCGTGACAATTGTCGAAAATATACTTGTATGTTGAATCCAGACAGGCTCTAACGCAGTCCTTTACCACTGCGCTGGCTTTTGGGGGGCTCTGCAGTTCCAGAACCTGAAAAACAAATCATTTTATTAAACACAGTAAAATGTTCTAATACACTGAAACCATTTAAAAACATTCAATTCAGACATTGAGTTGATTTGACTATGCTTAAAAAAACACAGCCTGAGAAGTCTTTTAAATGGGGCTGGTGAGATAGCTCAGTGGGAAAAGGCACTTTGTCAACAAGCCTGACGACCTGTCTTCAATCCCCGGGGTCCACATAGTGAGAGAAAGAACTGACTTCCACAAGTTTTCCTCCAATCTCCACATGTATGGGGGCCCCACCCCAATCAATAAGTAAATAAATAAATGCAGTAATTTTTATTTTTTTATGTGTATGAATATACTGTCTAATGCAGTGAATTTTTAAAAATTATTTATTTTTGTATGTGTATGAATGTACTGTCTGCATGTAGGTCTGTGCACCCGTGTCGTGCAATGCCGCGGAGGTCAGAAGAGGGTCTCAGATTCCCCTGGAACTGGACTTCTCCTGGAATTGGAGTTACAGACGGTTCTTAGCCGCCATGTGGGTGCTGGGGATTGAACCCAGGTCCTCTGGCAAGAGCAGTCGGTGCTCTTAACCGCTAGGCTATCTCTCTAGCCCCTGCAGTGAATTTTTTAAAGAACTCTTTTAAGTATACATTCATAGCTTTTTGAAATGGTAATTTAATGAAACTGCTGTAAACATTCAAGTGGAAGGACTTACCATGACCACTAACAACATCCATTCAGCTCCACCTCATCATTTAACAAGAACTCATACCTTATTCTATGTCAAAGAGTAGCAGTCCTGTAATGGACAAGTAACAGAAATGGACAAAATCCCTTGCTGGTAGGCTAAGTTCTAGTGATAATAAGCAAACAAGCAAATAAAATGTATTATGTAATAATGCATGTTTGAAAAGTTACAATAGTAGAAAGAGACTAGGAAGAGTCAATGAGTCAATGAACAAGTACATAGTCAATGGCGTCAGAAGAGAAACGAGGTGAAAATGGGGTGATCTGCCTAAAGGCCACTGTAAGAACCTTGCTTTTAATGAAATATTGACTTATTTATTATTTTTTATTTTATGTGTATGAGTGTATTGCTTGCATCTATCTAAATTCACCTGTGTCATGCAATGCCCTTGGGAGTCAGAAGAGAGCCTCAGCTACCCTGGAACTGGAGTTATGATTGTTAGCTGTCATGTGTTTGTTGGGAATTGAACCCAGGTCCTCTGCAAGAGCAGCTGGTGCTCTTAACCACTAAGTCATCTTTCCAGCCCCTAGTCCTTGTGTTCAATTAGGAGGAGTTTAACAGTTTTTACAGAAGAATAAGATGATCTGACTTAACTATCTTTTTAAAAAAGAACCCTTCATTGGCAGATTGGCTTTACAGAAAACACATTTGGATAAAAAATCTCAGCAATTCCTAAAATCATGTAAGCTATAAAGAAAAAAGAAAAAAAAACTGGCTTAGGTTGCCCATGCTAAGATTTTAAGAATTTCTATAAAGCTTCAATAACCCAGAAGGTGTGGTAGCAATAGATGTGTTGACAGTTAAGCAGTATAGCATTAAAAATAGTACCAATTCACATAATAAATTGATTTTACTTACAATAGTATAAAGACAAATTAACAGAGAAAGAAAAAATCTTTAAAATAAACAGTTTTCAAGCTGCTAAGTCTAAATATGCAAAACCACTCATCTCCTTTGTTTCACACATTGTATTCAATAAAAAGAAATCACTGAAACGCTCAGTAGATCAAGACCTAAGACCTACATTTAAAAGGTGAATTTTAGAAGAAACAGGACAGGTTTTATAATTTTGGTTTAGCTAAAAGAATTATCTGTAGATGGAAAAATTGATAAAGTAGACCACAGGTAGAAATTTCTGTTCTGTCAAAGACATCCTTGAAAATGAAAAGCTGGCAGAAAACAAGAAAGCGGAAGGGGTCACGTGTCTGGCCAAAGGTGAGATCCAAAAATGTAGAAAGAATTCTCAAAATTCAATTCATATTTCTTTTTTTAAATTTTATTTATTTTTATTTTATGTGTATGAGTGTATTGCCCACATGCGTTTAAGTGCCACCGCCTCTCCCTGCTTCAATGGCTGTGGAGGTCAGAAGAAGGTGTCTTCAGTTACCCTGGAACTGTAGTTACAGAGGGTCATTTGGCAACAATTGAAACCATGTCCTTTGTAAGAGCAATCGATGCTCTTAACCGCTGAGCCATCTCTCCATTCCCAGTCTTCATATTTCTGCAGAATTTAGGTAGCGTCACCGCAAGAATGGTAATTTATAAGGTAACTAACATGATGATTAGCTAGATTTAGCCATACCTAATACATTCATTTTTAAAAACATGATGGACGTAATAAAAATATAATCTTATCTTGGAATTCAAAGAAGTCTTCAATAAGAGAATCACCTACTAAATTGAGCAAAAATTTCCACATATCGTTCATATTAAGATAGGAAATATTGCCAAGAAAAGATAATCAATGGTTACAGAAATTTAAAGTCTACAGTAGGATGGAACTTCACTCCCATTAGAAAATGAGACAGACAGGGGCTGGAGAGATGGCCTAGCGGTTAAGAGCGCCGACCGCTCCTACAGAGGACCTGGGTTCGATCCCCAGCACCCACATGGCGGCCGAGAGCCATCTGAAACTCCAATTCCAGGAGAACTCCAGCTCCAGGGGAATCCGAGACCCTCTTCTGAGCTCCGCGGCATTGCACGACACGGGTGCACAGACCTGCATGCAGACAGTACATTGATACACATACAGAAATAAATAAAAAATTAAAAAAAAAAAAAAGAAAATGAGACAGACAGACAGACAGATCGGGTAGATAGGAAACTACTGGGGGCCACACTGGGAGACCTGGAGCAGGGGTCACTGTACATTGTGGCTGTATATTTTACCAAAAGAAGATGAAAACTTGTGTTTATGCAATAAATCCAAACATGTATTATTTACCTTTCATTTGTAATAATCTCAAACTGAGAATAACCTGAACATCAGTCAGCTAGAGAAAGAGGAAACAACCTGTGGTCTGTCCATAACAAAGAGTCACTACTTGGCCATGGGAAGGAAAAGAACAGGACTGGAGAGATGGCTCAGCTGGTAAGAGGACTGACTGCTCTTCTAGAGGACATGGGTTCGATTTCCAGCACCTACATGGCAGTTAACTCTCCTGAAACTCCAGTTCCAGGGGATCCAACACCCTCTTCTGACCCTCGTGGGCACTGCATGACACAAGAACACTTTACACACATGCAGGCAATACACTCATATACATAGAAATAAATAAATAAAATGTTAAAATGGCGCAGACTGTAAATATACCAACAGTACAGTGTGAGCTCCGGGTGCTGTGGTACATAGTATATGGCCTCACTTACATGAAGTTCAGGGAAATGACAGAGGCCATCAGTGCGTGCTAAGTGTGAAGCAAAAAGGGACTGACTACAGGGACACAGCACGAGGAATGACAGGGACTTGTGGAGCTGTTCAGTAGCGTACTGTCATGGTGCTCATACAACTACATATTTCTCAGAATCTACACTTTGCTTATAACAAGAACTAAAGATTCTCAGAGGACGACTGCATGCACTCTTGAGACAATGGAAGGAGACGATAGAGGTCACTGTGGTGAGCAGTTTGGAACTGGGGCGAGTAGAAGATGCAGAGGAGAGTGGAATCAAGCAGTGCTTTAAAGAAACTAAAAGCATGTTTGATAATGGATAGTGTCCATTAGGGAGGGTGAAGCTGAGGACTCAGGTGTGGGGAGGAATCTGGCCCAAAGTGGTAGTGCCCCTGGGGACGAGAAATCAATCAATTGCAAAGGCGGGGAAGACTGTCATTTCTAGAAAGCAGAGCACTCAGTGATGGCGATACAAAGGAGGAGGGGCAGTGGAGGGACGTCAAGATGGGCCGGAGGGATGTGAAGATGGGCTGGAGGGATGTCAAGATGGGCTGGAGGACGTCAAGATGGGCCGGAGGGACGTCAAGATGGGCTGGAGGGACGTCAAGATGGGCTGGAGGGACGTCAAGATGGGCTGGAGGGACGTCAAGATGGGCTGGAGGGATGTCAGGATGGGCTGGAGGGACGTCAAGATGGGCTGGAGGGATGTCAGGATGGGCTGGAGGGACGTCAAGATGGGCTGGAGGGATGTCAGGAAGGGGCGGAGGGACGTCAGGATGGGCCGGAGGGATGTCAGGATGGGCTGGAGGGATGTCAGGATGGGCTGGAGGGACGTGAGGATGGGCTGGAGGGACGTCAGGATGGGCCGGAGGGACGTCAGGATGGGCCGGAGGGACGTCAGGATGGGCTGGAGGGATGTCAGGATGGGCTGGAGGGACGTCAAGATGGGCTGGAGGGACGTCAAGATGGGCTGGAGGGACGTCAAGATGGGCTGGAGGGACGTCAAGATGGGCTGGAGGGACGTCAAGATGGGCTGGAGGGACGTCAGGATGGGCTGGAGGGACGTCAAGATGGGCTGGAGGGACCGTCAAGATGGGCTGGAGGGACATCAAGATGGGCTGGAGGGATGTCAAGATGGGCTGGAGGGACGTCAAGATGGGCCAGAGGGACGTCAAGATGGGCCGGAGGGACGTCAAGATGGGCTGGAGGGACGTCAAGATGGGCCGGAGGGACGTCAAGATGGGCTGGAGGGATGTCAAGATGGGCTGGAGGGACGTCAGGATGGGCTGGAGGGATGTCAGGATGGGCTGGAGGGACGTCAAGATGGGCTGGAGGGACGTCAAGATGGGCTGGAGGGACGTCAAGTTGGGCTGGTGGTGTGGCTGTCATGGAGAAGTGAGGGTATTCTCTTTTCTTTTTTTCCTGTCTTCCATAAAATAAGCACCGAAATCATTTTGTGTCCTGGGTGAGGAGTGCATTGGAGGACGCTCTGCACTGGAAGCCATCCTGCCACTCAGTCCCCTGTCTTGTCCCTCCCTGAGGACAAGCGTCATTGGTCCACTTGAGTCCCCTCTCCCACGGAGCACTGACCGGGTCTCCCCATCACTCTCTGTTCATTGGTGCAAGGAGATCAGAAGAGACCCCTGGTTTAAAGTGACTTTAAAGAAACTACATGATCACTAATATCATATGCTTTTTTAAAAACTCTATTGTAAAGTGCTATTTTTAGTGTTTTGAGTGACAAAAATTACCAGGAACTGAAAAAAAAGGCCTGGCCTGTTGTCTGAGAACTTTTACATCAACTTTAACAGCATTCTTATTTCAAAAAGAAAAAAAAAATATTTAGCCCATATTGTAGTGAGCTGTCATTGAAAGGCTTTTTAAATGAACTGCTCTCCCAAATGATGACTGTCCAAAACCTGGTATGAAAGCAGAGGGGATATATCTAAACAGAAATGCTTCAAGAGTTTGGTAGAGAACAGTCAATTCCAGCAGTGAGCTGGATGATCAAGGGTATTCCAACATAAACACTAGAGAGGCTGGCATGGCTGGCACAACTGGTTGAATAGGAATCAGCTGCTTTCTTAATGTGAAAAAGAGGATAGGATGTGGGGGAGGTAGGGAGTGAGGATGGACCTGAGAAGAGGAAGGAGTCTGGGATGAACATAATAAAAATATATGAAGTTCTAAAAGAAAATACAAATATTTATTTAAAAATCTAAAATAGAAGAACTCCACTTCACTCAACATTTTTTTGGTATTTTTTGAGCCATGTCCACTAACTAGAGAGCTTTGCTTGGGGTAAATTTAATTTAAAATTAAATTTGACCTGAATGTATCACTCACTGTCTTAAGTAACTAGGAACACTTCTTCAATATATCCTATGTTGGAAAATTCATTTTGCACAGACTCAGTGGTTGAGGTTGGACAGAATGGGAGAGGAAAGCTCTACCAGGAAATGCCTGCATCTGTATGTCACACTTAGACAGTATAGGAAGATGAGATACCTTCATCCTGAAGAAGGTGATGCTGGTCAGCAGATCCACGGTGGACTTCAGGTCCTGCAGTCTCTCACTGTTGCTGGCGGGAAAGTTTTCCTGGTTAAGTAGGAAAGAGAAATGGGTAAAGTTGCCAGGACTGAAAATCAAGTGGGAAAATAAATAGAGTCCAGCTTACTGTGGAAAATAAATTAGGAAACAAACTACATAGCAGCTAAGTACATTCTAAAGTTCTCCTAAAATGCTTTTGATCATAGACCATTATGATAATAGAAGATTTAGAAATGTGCTGCTATGTACATCTTAGACAGCCGTGTGCCTTTGCTTATTCTCAGGGCTCCCTTCTTCTCAATGTTTTAGATACTGCTAAATTGCCTTTGCTCTAGTAAATACCCCGCCCCCATGCCTGGGCAACAAACCCCAATAAAACTCAGTGGGTCACAAGAAAAAGAAGACATGGAAGCACAAAATAGCCGAGAGAGATGGGCGGGGGTAAAACAATGGAAGTATATTATATAAATGGATGAAACTGTCCAAGAGTAAAAGAATTTTTACAATGCATAGTAAAATATCATTTATTATTACAATGTTACAATGTTGACGTCTGCTCATTAAATAGCTTTTTTGTAATTCATTTACTTTTATTTTATGTATGAGTGTTTTGCCAGCATGGACATAAGTCTACCATGTGAAATGCCCTGGGGGGAGAGGGGGATGCAGAGAGGACGTCAGATCCCCTGGAACCGGAGCTAAGGGTAGTTGTTAGTGGCCATGTGGGTGCTGAGAATTGAACTGAGGTCCTCTGTGAGGGCAGCCAGTGTTCTAGCCCATTGAGCCACCTCTCCAGCACTGAGTTTTGTTTTTAATAGAAGGGATGTTAGTACATAATTTTTAATCTTGTCATTATTTTCTATTCTTTTTTGTGGGGTCTTTTTGAGACAGGGTCTCCTTGTAGCCCCAGCTGGCATGGAACTCTCTATGTAGACCAGGATGGCCTTGAACGCACAGTGATCCACCTGCCTCTGCCTCCCGAGTGCAGGATCAAAGGCATGTGCCACCACACCCAGCTTCATCATTATTTTCTAAAACTGAGGATATTTTTTTTTTTAATAATAATTTTTAATTTAATTTTATTTATTTTTGTATGTGGATGAGTGTGCTGTCTGCATGTAGGTTTGTGCACCCGTGTCGTGCAATGCTGCGGAGGTCAGAAGAGGGTGTCGGATTCCCCTGGAACTGGAGTTCTCCTGGAGTTGGAGTTTCAGACGGTTCTCAGCCGCCATGTGGGTGCTGGGGATCGAACCCGGGTCCTCTGTAAGAGCGGTCAGCGCTCTCAACCGCTAGGCCATCTCTCCAGCCCCCAAAACTGAGGATATTTTTAAAAATTACTTTGAGCACAGTACATGAGTAGATTTTACTTTTAGTCACAAAGAAACTTCTAAAAGTAAAAAGGAAGACAACTGCATGACTTCCTGAATGATCATGAAGTGAGTTTACTGAGATAGATATGTGACTTAAAAATACTGATATTCAGGGTTATGGAAGAAAAGAAAGGGACAGTTATGAAAATGCTTAAAGAAGAAACAACTTTAACACCAAGAAATCTCTAGTATTAACTTGCTTTCACACTGGTTTTCTATAGAAATGCCAGGACCTCGAGTAGAGTTGGATGTCTGAAAAAGGAGAATAAAATGTACTCGAGGTCCTGCTTCCTCTGAAATAGGTTTTATAATGGCTGGCAAACATGGCAATTCACTTATCATAACCCCAATCCTAACATGAAATTGTACCATGATAAAATTTGGTTTGTAATTTCAAGAAATATGCAGCTAGGTATCTATCTGTCCATCTATCCATCCATGCATCCATGCATCCATCTATCATGAAGAGATTAATTAAAAATTACATAGAAAGCTGTATATATGGAAATAAGGAAATATTTGAGCACACTATTAAAGAATAAAAGATGTAATAAAGCATCTACAATTACTAATATAGGTTTTCATAATTTTTTATAAATGAGACAGTATATAACTACAATTGTGCATGTGTATGCTTATAACCATGCAACATGAACCTGATGTGTGTACATGCCTCACAAGAAGGTGTGATGATGGAATTATTGATAATGAACTCTAGACAGAATGATGAACACAATGGGTACATCCCCTAGGATGGGGAAGTCATGTAAATTACACCAGGAATCTTAAAGGTGGTGAACTATTAGCAGATTATCTTAGTAACAAGGGGTGCATTTTCTTTTTTGTTGTTTATTATTTTTACTTTAATGTATGAGTGTATTGCCTGCAGGTCTGTAAGTGCATGCATGTCCTACAGAAGAAGGTATTGGATCTCCTAGAACTGGAGTTATGGATGGTTGTTAGCTATCATGTGGGTGCTGGGAATCAAACCTCAGTCCTCAGTTAAGAGCAAGAACAGCCAGTGCTCTTAACCACTGAGCCCTTGATGATGCATTTTCAAGATGGACCTGGACTGAATTATTCACTTCATGAAACAGCAAAGGCACAGTATACTAGTATACCTAATGGTCGTACAAAGTATTAGTTAGAGTCAGAGAGAGAGAGAGAGAGAGAGGGAGAGAGAGAGAGAGAGAGAGAGAGAGAGAGAGAGAGAGAGAGAGAGAGAGAGAACGAATATTACTATTGTGGATTACTTGGATGAAGAGTGCCTGAACAACAAAAGAGCTCTTCAGGATTGCTTCCAAGGTATCAGGACTCCAAATCAGTGTGCTCAATTTTCCACTTCATGATGGGTAGTTGAACTCTATGACAAGAGTCATTTAGAGCAGGCCTGTGGTTCACTTTAATGGGAAATCATTTTGTACCTACCCTGTACTTTGATAAGTCGATCCTTAAAGAGTTATGCAGCTGGTCCAGTAGTTTTATGAATTTTTCCCTCTGTACCAAGAGAACACAAAACAGAAGGATGGAGATAAGCAACTCGTTTCAACGCAGTTCATTCTCCCACAATCCATGAGTTCCTGTCCCCATTGTATAGAGGGGAAGGTAACCGATGTCAGCAATGTGTCTGAGGTCACAGAGCCAGGCAAACCAGACTGCATAACAGCAGTTCTAACTCAGATCTCTGACGCCCACCCCTACTCCTCCCTACACAGCACACAGCACCTCTGTGCAGTAACAGAGAAAGGGGAGTGTTCTAACAGTGTCTACAGAGTTCTTCTGAGAGCTCCCGGAGATGACTTTTCATTGAACTGCTCTCTGTGTAAGAACTCACAATACTGCAATGTACCAGACAAAGAAAAACCCAACCACCCCTCACTCTTCTCCTGTATGCTACCCTGAGCCCCCAGAAAATTAAGTACAGATTTATGAACTTCTCACAACTGTGGGAGAGAAAACAGCCATTGTTCATGTCAAAAATAATTTCTAAAGACATTTTACTTTTGGAACCGAGTATAAACAATCTGGAGGGATCAATTGCTTTCAAAGGGTATTTATGACTTAGTCCTATAAATAGTATAAAAATTGAGCCTCTCATTCTCTTTTCTGCCTTTGGGCTTTATTAATATTGGACAACCCTCATAAAAGTATGTGAATGGTGAGAGTAAAGAGCTTGTTTACCAAGTTTAAAGAAATTCTATGCACTTAATACAAACAAGGGGAAATATCAAAGACACCTCACATAAACTCCACAGGTGGTATCTTAATTTCCTTCCTGTTGTTGTGATAAAGAAAAATACCTTGAAAAAAGCAGCTTATAGGGAGGGCTGAAGAGATAGCTCAGCAGTTAAGAGCACTGGCTTTTCTTGCAGAAGACACAGATTTGAATCCTAGCACCCACATAATGGCTAACAACCATCTGTAACTCCAGTTCCAGGAGATCTGATGTCCTCTTCTGTCCTCTGAGAGCATGACGCAGGTGCACTCACTCACAGAGAAGTACACTACTTACACTTACACGCATAACATAAAATTAAATAAATCAAAACGTGTAAAAAAGCATCTTAGAGGAGAAAGGATTTACTTTGGCTCACAGTTCTAGGCTACAGTTCGTCATAGCCAGGTTCAGTGGCATGAACTTGAAACTGTTAGTTACATCCAGTCAATAGCAGAGAGACAGGGTGTCCAGGCTGTGTTCAGTTTTCCTTCTCCTTTTGTACACGCTCCAGGATTAAACCCAGGGAGTGGTTCTGCCCCTTCTAGGCTGGTTCTTCTCACATCAGTTAACAAAATCGATAACCCTCCCCCAGCACACCCACAGGCCAATCTAATCCAAACAGTCTGTCCTTGAGATTCCCTTCACAGGTGATCCTATATTGCATTAAGTTGACAATGAAAATTGACCATCACGGGAAGACACTGCAGCATTCTGGGTTTTATTTTTCTAACCAAAATATAAAATGAAGGGCACAGTATTAACCAAGAGGAGTTTTCTGCTGAAATAATTTTGGAAGGAATTGGTAAAATATAGAAGCTCTTCCTAATTTGTGAGATAGGTTTTGGGGGCACATAACTTCTATGAAGCTGTCGATCTTAATGGAGTCACAGCTGAATAGTAACAGGAATTGCTGACTTGTTCTTTAATTAAAACAGCAGGATTTTTAGTTAACTGTCATCATCAGAGTCACACACCAGTGAACAAAGCTTAAAGAATTACATCTTTTCGAACAGATGTAGAAGAAATGGAGTTTTGCCTTCTAGAAACTTTCAGAACCTTGTTAAGTAGGTTAAAATCACTTTGCCCAACAAAGCTGCTGGAGGAAGCAAATGAACTGAACATCTTAGATGAACAGAACTTCCTCTGCAACACGCCTTCCTGGGTAAGAGGCAAGCTGTGCTGTCCTTTATTAACTCCCCCATTTCAATCCATCAAAATGAAATGAATGCACAAATAAAAGAGCGGACACAATAGTTAGTTCAGGACCACAGTAAAGTTAATCATTCAGGTGACTGAAACGGTCAATGTGATTCATGTCCCATCTCTGGATGCTTTGCCTGACCTCTGTGATTGGCACAAATCATGGCAGCTGACCTGACTGGTGAGCTGTGCCATGCCCTAAATCGCTGACCCCGTTCTACCATCAGGGCTGACTGAGTTGGCAGCCACCCAGAAACTATCCTTCCAATGATTGTACAAAGTTTCATGAGCTGAGTGTGTCCTGTGGTAAACACTTACCTTCCTAAACTTGATTTTTCCTGTAGGAATGGCTGTGCATTGTTTGAGACAGTGAGACATTTGAAAAGATTCCAGGAAGAATGCTTGGCAGAAACTGCTCATGTTCTGAGTGTGTACTACTGAAGTCTTTAATAAGTACAGCTTTCCAGCCTGTCTTTGCTTTTGCTTTTGGTGAGTTTCCTCTTTAGGTGAGGAAGACACTAGAAGGTAGAGCCTGGTTCACTCCTGTAAGGTGAAAGGCAAAGCAATGGCGAGGGTAGCGGAGCCAGAAGCAGCCAGGACTATGACTACCCTGCTCTTATCTGTGCTTGTGTGTGTGCATATGTATTGATGTGTGAGTACATATGTGTGCCAGCACTGGTAGAAGCCACAGGACAAGCTTGGATGTTGTTCCTCAAGTGCCAGCCATTTTTTTTAAGATATAAGATCTTTTTCATAGGCCCAGAAGACAAAGCTGGCTGGCTCATGAGCCTGGGGAATCTGCCTATTCCTACCCCCTTAATCCTGGGGTTACAGGCATGTGCCAGCACACTTAGCTTCTTGCATGGGTTCTAGGTCTCAAACTCAAGTCCTTGCACTGAGGCATCTCCTGGGCCCCAATCTAAACTCAAGTCCCCCTATCTAAACTTTCTAAAAATTACAGTCCAGAACTTTACTAGTTCAGCCTTCCTAGCCTCCAGGCTTAAGTTATGTGTGGGAAAGTCTTATTTGGCTGGAATTATAAATGGACACTTGTGCCTTCTGCAGCTGATCAGAACTCTGCCAGACACATCTCTCACCTATTCTCTTCACTTTGGTCTTTCCAGTCCAGTTGGAAATTACATGTGAGGAGGAAAGAAAGCTGTGGAGAAATGTGCTGGGCTCAATGTCACAGAATCTCAAACCACATGCAATGAAGTGAAATTAGAAGCCTTCTGCTGACTGGATTTTCAGAGATTCCACAGTGGGGACAACTTGGGATGTCACTTCATTTACCGTATTTCTACTTAATGAGAGTGAGATTGCTCAGAGACAAGGGAGGAGGTCTGCTGCTGCCTGGCAGGATCTGAGTAATAGGAGATGGGATAATTAAAGCGTGTTTCCCCCAGGGGCGAGGCACCATGTTGGGAATGCCTGTGTTGGCTTTTCAGCTCTTTGTAGTAGGCAAGGGCTATACATGCCTGGTAGGAATGAATCAAAGATAACATGTATTCATTACTCCTTTTCAAAACTTTAGGTTTAGTTCTGTGATCAGAATACCAAGGCTAGTGACCGGGAAACTGCCGAGACCTAGAGAGTAAATGTTTTTGACTCTGGGAACTCAGTCACAATTATTCCAATCTGACACTATAGTAGAATTGAATGGAGACTCTCAGCTGACCTCTCTGCTCTTCTGAAACATCCTTTACTAAATCATCACTGTTTGTTTAACTTTATCATATGACATTTTTTATATCACCTATGAAAGAAATGTAGTTGGTGTTTTACCAAATTTGAGAAAACCCACCAAGTGTATTTGGCATTAGAAGTGAGATTTTTCAGTTTTTAAAAATGTTTTTATTGACTTTTTATTTATTTCATACATAATTTTCACTGAGTTTTAATTGCCATCATACCTGCTTCTCCCACAGCCCCTCCCCCAGAGTTCACACATTCCATCATCTGTGCTGGGGTCCATTGCACCAAATCACTCTCCCCACGAACTCCTCAGT
Organism: Rhizomys pruinosus; assembly: GCA_009823505.1. NCBI lineage: Eukaryota > Metazoa > Chordata > Mammalia > Rodentia > Spalacidae > Rhizomys > Rhizomys pruinosus. The sequence continues at coordinate 516,291 of VZQC01010027.1, forward strand.
GCCAGCTCCTCCCCTGAGCTCACATCAGCCTATCCAGAGTCTTTTTTCTAAGGAAAGCCAGGTCTTCCTCACTGGACCACCATCTGCAACCAATAAATCCTCAGCCAAGATGGAGCTCTGCTACCCATTTCTGCAGTTATATTTTAAAAATTTTTTATTTATTATTTTAAGGGATTCACAATATAAGAGCACAGTTGTTTTCAGATCACATTGATGTTGCTTAGTTTGCCATACAATTAGGTAATTGGTGCTAGCATCCACAGATGAGGGATACCATTCGTCATTTGTTTTTCTGGGACTGCGATGCTTCACTCAGCATGATATCTTCTAGCTCCAGCCATTTTCCTGCAAAGCTCATGATGTCATCTTTCTTTACCGCTGCATAGAACTCCATTGTGTAGATGTACCACATTTTCTCTATCCATTCGTCAGTTGAGGGGCACGGGAGTTGGTTCCAGCTCCTTGCTACTGTGAAGAGAGTTGCAATGAACATGGCTGTGCATGTATCTCTGGGGTAAGATGAGTCTTGTGGGTACACACCCAGGAGCGATATGGCTGGGTCAGGTGGTAAGTTCATTCCAAGTCTTCCAAGGGTTCTCTACACTGCTTTCCAAAGTGGCTGTACATTCCCACCAGCAATGGATGAGTGTTCCTCTTTCCCCACAACCTCTCCTAGCCAGTCTTATTGGAGTAAGATGATATCTTAAAGTGGTTTTGATTTGCATTTCCTTAATTATTAATGATGTTGAACACTTAAGATGTTTCTCAGCCATCTCTAATTCCTCACTTGTGAAGTCTCTGTTCAGTTCTTTGCTCCTTCTATTGAGTGGGTCATTTGTCTACTTTCTTCTTTGTTTTTTGAGTTTATATATTCTGGAAATCAATGCTTTGTCAGATGTATCTGCAGTGAAGGTTTCCTCCCACTCTGTGGGATTTCTCTTCACTTCCTTGATTGCTTCTTTTGATGTACAGAAGCTTTTGAGTTTAATGAGGTCCCATTTGTCAATTGTCGACCTTAATTCTTGCACAGCTGCTGTCTGATTTAGGAAGTCTTTTCCTATGCCTATGTCTTGTAGTCTGCTGCCAACTTTTTCTTCTATTGCTTTCAGAGTTTGGGGTTTCATGTTGAGGTCTTTAATCCATCTGGAGTTGACTTTTGTACAGGGTGGGAGGTAGGGGTTTAATTTCACTCTTCTACAAGTGGTGATCCAGTTTTGCCAACACCACTTGCTGAAGATGCTGTCTTTTCTCCATTGTGTCTTCTTGGCCCCCTTGTCAAATATGAGATGGCTGAAATTGTATGTGCTCAAGTTTGGATCTTCAAGTTTGTTCCATTGGTCAACAGGTCTGTTTTTGTGCCAGTACCAAGCTGTTTTTATGATATAGCCCTGTAGTATAGTTTGAAGTCTGGTATAGAGATCCCCCCTGTATTGCTCTTTTCACTCAGGGTTGTTTTGGCTATTCGGGGTCTTTTGTTTTTCCAAATGAAATTAAGGACTTTTTTTTTTTTCCAAGCCCGTGAAGAAACTCTTGGGGATTTTAATTGGGATTGCATTAAATCTATACAAGAGTTTGGGGAGACTGGACATTTTTCCTATTAATTTTCCCCATCCATGAACATGGGAGGTTTTTCCATCTTCTGATGTCTTCTTCAATTTCTTTCTTCAAGCGTTGAAAATTTTTGTTGTAGAGATCTTTGGTGTCTTTGGTTAGGTTTGTTCCTAGTTATTTTATTGTTTTTGAGGCTATTGTGAGTGGGAAGGTCTCCTTATATTCCTTCTTAAGTTGCTTGTTGTTGGTGTAAAGAAAGGCTACTGATTTTTCTAGGTTAAATTTTTAAAAAAATTTAAATTTTATTTATTTCTGTATGTATATCAATGTACTGTATGCATGCAGGTTTTTGCACCCATGTCGTGCAATGCCGAGGATGTCAGAAGAGGGTGTCGGATTCCCCTGGAACTGGAGTTCTCCTGGAATTGGAGCTTCAGATAGTTCTCAGCCACCATGTGGGTGCTGGGGATTAAACCCGGATCCTCTGTCAGAGCAGTTGGTGCTCTTAACTGCTAGGCCATCTCTCCAGCCATCTAGGTTAATTTTGTATCCTGCCACTTTACTGAAGCTCTTAATCGTTTCTAGGAGTTTTCTGGTGGAGTTTTTAGCATCCCTGAATTAGACAATCATATCATCAGCAGAAAGGGATAGCTTGACTTCCTCTTTTCCAATTAGAACTCCTTTAATTTCCTTTTCTTGCCTTATTGCCCTAGCAAGTGTTTCAAGCACTATATTGAAGAGAAATGGTGACAGGGGGCAGCCTTGCTGATTTCCTACCTTTAAAGGGAATGCTTCTGTCGTTTCTCCACTTAGGATGATATTGGCTGTGGGTTTCCTATATATGGCTTTGATTACATTGAGGAATGATCCCTCTAATCCAATTCCCTCTAGGACTTTAAGCATGAAGGGATGCTGGATTTTGTCAAAGGCTTTTTCTGCATCAATTGAAATGATGGCGTGGTTTTTGTCTTTCAGTCCCTTTATATGCTTGATGATATTTATTGATTTTTGTATGTTGAACCATCCCTAAATCTCTGGTATGAATCCAACTTGGTCATGATGGATGATCTTCTTGTTGTGAGTCTGTAGGCGATTTGCCAGTATCCTGTTTAGAATTTTGGCATCTGTATTCATTAGTGAGATGGGTCTATATTTCTCCTTTTTGGTTGTATTTTTTGGTAATAGAGTGATGCTGGCTTCATAGAAGGAATTTGGGATAATTCCCTCTGTTTGTATCCTTCTAAACAATTTGAGTAATAATGGTTCTAAGTCTTTTTTGAAATGGTTTATAGAATTCTGCTGTGAAACCCTCTGGGCCTGGGCTTTTTTTGGTTGGGAGGTTTCTTATTACATCTTCAGTTTCTTTATATATTATGGGTCTGTTTAAGCTGTCGATCTCTTCTTGGTTGAGCTTTGGTGATTCCCAGGGTTTCAGATTTTGGCATCTGTGTTCATTAGGGAGATGGGTCTATAATTCTCCTTTTTAGTTGTATCTTTGCCTGGTTTTGGTAATAGAGTGATGCTGGCTTCATAGAAGGAATTTGGGAGAATTCCCTCTGATTGTATCCTTCTAAACAGTTTCAGTAATAATGGTTGTAGGTCTTTTTGAAATGTTTTATAGAATTCTGCCATGAAACCATCTGGGCCTGGGCTTTTTTTTAGTTGGGAGGTTTCTTATTATATCTTCAATTTCTTCATGTAATATGGATCTGTTTAAGCTGTCGATCTCTTCTTGGTTGAGCTTTGGTGATTCCCAGGATTTCAGATATTCATCCATTTCTTCTAGGTTTTCAAACTTGGTAGACTATAGGTTTTTGAAGTATTCCCGTATGATTTTCTGGATCTTTTCCTTATCTGTTGTGATATTTCCCTTTTCATCATGGATTGTATTGATTTGGAGTTGTTCCTTCTTTCTTTTGGTTAACTGGGCTAGAGGTCTGTCTATCTTGTTTATTCTTTCAAAGAACAAACTTTTAGATTCATTGATTTTTTTGTATTGTTTTCTTTGTTTCTATTTCATTGATTTCTGCTCTGATTTTTATTATTTCTTCCTATATGTTGCGTTTAGCGTTCATCTGTTTTTGCTTCTCAAGTGCTTCTAGCTGTAGTGTTAGATCATTCACTTGTGTTCTTTCTGTTTTTCTAATGTAGGCACCCAGGGCTATAAACGTCCCTCTTAGGACTGTTTTTAAGGTATCCCATAGGTTTTGTTGTGTTGTATTGTCATTGTCATTCAGTTCCAGGAATTATTTCTTTCTTTCTTTATCTCTTCCTTGACCCATTCATTATTCAAGAGTGTGTTGTTTAGTCTCCATGTGTTCTTGTAGGCAGCAGAGCTTATCCTGGTGTTGATGTTGAGCTGTATTGCACTGTGGTCTGATAGAATGCATGAAATTATTTCAATCATTTTGTATTTGTGGAGGTTTCTTCTGTGTCTCAGTATGTGGTCGATTTTGGAGAATGTTCCATGGGGTGCTGAGTAGAAAGTGTATTCTCTGGTATTAGGGTGGAATATTCGGTAGAGGTCTATGAGGCCCATTTGGTGTATCATATCGTTCAGTTCAGGTGTCTCTCTGTTTATTCTTTGTTCTGTTGACCCATCCAAAGTACTCAGTGGGGTATTAAAATCCCCTACTATGAGTGTACTGGGGTTAGTGTGTGACTTGTGGTCCTGGAGAATTATCTTTATAAAGTTTGGTGCACCAGAGTTTGGGGCATATATATTCATAATTGTGAAATCTTCTTGAATTGTTCCTTTGATAAAAATGTAATGGCCTTCTTTGTCTCTTCTGATTTCTTTTACTTTGAAGTCTATTTTGTCTGATATTAAAATAGCAACACCTGCTTTCTTTTTGGTACCATTCGCTTGGAATATTTTTTTCCATCCTTTCACTTTAAGGTGGTGCCTGTCCTTTAAGGTAAGATGTGTTTCTTGTAGAGAGCATATTGATGGATTCTGTTTCCTCATCCAATCTCCCAGTCTATGTCTTTTGATTGGGGAATTTAGTCCATTAATATTTAAGTTTATGAGAGATATGTTTGTGTTGCTTTCTTTTGCCTTATTATCCATTTGGGTTTTAGGTTTATGTTTCTACTTCTGCAGTTATGCATTTATTGATTTCTCTTTCTAGGTGCCTGGGGTTGGTTGCTCCTTTCTTCTGTCCTTTGAATTGCTTCAAGTATTCTCTGAAGGGTTGGTTTTCCAGACATGTATTCTTTCAATTTGTTTATGTCATGGAATGTTTTTCTTTCTCCTTCAATTATAATTGACATTTTTGCTGGGTATAGTAACCTGGGTTGGCATCTATTGTCCTTTAACACTGGGAATGCTTTGTTCCACGTTCTTCTTGCTTTCATAGTTTGCATTGAGAAGTCAGTTGTAATTCTGATGTTTCCCCTTATAGGTCACTTGTTTTTCTCTTGTGGCTTTAAGGATTTTGTCTTTGTTTTGGGTGTCTAGCATTTTAACTATGATGTGGCATGGAGAATTTCTTTTCTGATCTTTTCTGTTTGGAGTTCTGTGTGCTTCTTGTATTTGTATTGGTTTGTCTTTTTTTCGTTTGGGGAAGTTTTCATCTATTATTCTGTGAAGATCTGATCAATACCATTCTCTTGGGATTCTTCTCCTTCCTCTATTCCTATGATGTGGAGGTTTGATCCTTTCATAGTGTCCCACAGTCCCTGGTTGCTCCACTTTTATGTATTTTTAAATTTTTCATAATCTTTACTTGAGGTTTTTAGTTGTTCTGTGTTATCTTCCAGGTCTGATAATCTTTGTTCTGCTTCCTCCATTCTGCTTCTGAGGCTTTTTCCATTCCTTTCCTCTTGATTGGATGAGTGTTTGGTTTCCCTTTTCATTTTCTCTTATGATTTCTTTAGTATTTCTACTTCTTTTTGGAGTTTCTCAATCTCTTCCTGTTGCTCTTTGCTTCGCTGGTTTTTTCCCTTATCATTTTCAGCATGGGATCTTTTCAGTGTTTCCAGTTCCTTCTGGAGTTTGTCATTCTCTCTCTCTAGGTCCTTCTTGAGTTCTTCATTATCTTTTCTTAGTTCTTTGATTTGCTCTTTATAATCTTGTAGTTCTTTAAATATGTTCCCAGTTGTGTTTCTGATATCTGTGTCCTGGGGCATCCCCAGAGGGATCCCATTGTAGGAATCTTCCATAGGGTTGGTAGAGCTTGGTGCGGGATTATCCTGTCCCTTTCCCGTGTTGTCTGTTCTTCGTGCTCCTGGCATATGGGCTTCTCCTTGCCTGTATTCCAATGTAGGTCCTAAGTGCCTCTTCACTGTGTTGAAGGATTGCTTTGCTTGCCTTCTTCAGATGCCTTCGTAATCCCAGTTGGGGGGGGTGGCTCTTTAGCTTAAGCCCTGGTACCTGCGCTTCAGCTGGTCTCAGGAGATCTCCCCAGGTCTGATATTCTTTGTTCTGCTTCGTCCATTCTACTTCTGAGGCTTTTTCCATTCCTTTCCTCTTGATTGGATGAGTTTTTTATTTCCTTTTTCATTTCATCTTCTGATTTCTTTAGTATTTCCACTTCCTTTTGGAGCTTCTCAATCTTTTCCTGTAGCTCTTTGCTTTGCTTGTTGGTTTCCTTATTTTTCAACATGGGATCTTTTCATTGTTTCCACTTCCTTCCAGAGTTTGTCATTCTCTCTCTCTAGGTCCTTCTTGAGTTTTTCATTCTCTTTTCTTAATCCTTTGATTTGCTCTTTATACTCCTGTACTTCTAATATCTATGTCCTGGGCCATCCCCAGTGGGATCCCACTGTAGGAATCTTCCACAGGGATGGTAGAGCTTGGTGTGGAATTATCCTGCACCTTCCCCATGTTGTCTCTTCTTCATGTTCCTGGCATATGGGTTTTTCTTTGCCTGTATTCCAATGTGAATCCCAAATGCCTCTTTACTGTGTTGAAGGCTTGCTTCGCTCGTCTCCTTCAGATGCCTTTGTTGTTTGTTTGATTGATTTGTTTTTCTCCTCTTCTCCTTGCTTATGGAGTGTTGACTTGTCTAAGCTTTAGGCTTTCTCTTGGAAGTCTATCTCACTCTTCCCTTTCTGTTATGAAGGTTCTCCAAAGAATCCACTTGGACACTCCTTTGGGAATCCCAGTTGGCGGAGGAGGGCGGGGGTGGGGAGGGTTGTATTGCTCTCCATGGTACCTGTGCTCAGGTGGTCTTGGGAGACCCCCATCTCAAGACTCACACAAACCCACTTTTTATACCAGCTGGGAGGACAACTCCTCCCCCACAGCCACACACGCCAATCAGGCCAAAGACAATGAAATCAAATCAAACAATCTGCCTGGCTGAAGCACCCAGCTCCTACCTGTGCTTCAGGTGGTCCTGCGAGACCCCCCTATTTCTGCAGTTCTATGCTGGGATTTTGTCCAGCTGAGCTTTCATGGGTCTTGTACATGCTAATACCAATGCTATAGGTTCATATGAACAGGGTCTCAGGAGCTTGTGGAATTCATTTCCATTTGGTCTTGCATCACCTCTCTTGCTCTCGCAATCTTTCTGCCCCCTCTTACACAATCTTCCCTGAGCCCTGGGTGGGTGAAGCTGAATATAGGCAGCCTGTCCATGGAACCACACTCTGTAGACTCCTGATCTTCATGGTTTAGCCATTCAGGCCCTTTTGAGTTCCTAGTCTCCTGTTGCATGGAGGAGCTTCCTTAATGAGAGTTAAGAGGTAGTTAATGCCTTCTTGGGTCCTTGTTCCATGATGCTTGGGGCTTTTGTGTAGAAGTTGTAGATGCATTGCCTAGGCATAAGCAATTCACAGACCACATCTGTGTGTATCCAGTTGTGAGACTCTGCACTACTCTCATCTGAAGTAAAAGAAGCTTCTTTTCGAGCAGTGTTTGGGATATTTGTCTGTAAACATAAGGATGCTTCTTTTGTAGTTAGTAAAATGATACCTTAGCTTAAGGATGTGTCAACCTGGGGGAATTTCTAAGATCTATGACCTCTCCAGTTGTATGCATCTGGCTATGTTATACCACACATGAGTTTCCTCCCACTGAGTTGGCTTTAGATCTAGTTTGTTAACCCCATTATAGAAGTGCCACTATTACACTGATGCTGTGCTAGTGATTGACATGTATATTTGGTTGAGGCTGATGTTGGACCATCTATTGATGATCTCCCTTGGTGGCTGGCATAGTGTTCTGCATGGCTATGACAGCTAGCCTTCAGGGGTGGTGGCTTCCAGCTCCACTGCTCAAGATCTGTTCTCTGAAGTATATCTTGTCTTCAGTAATAGGGTCTTAAGTTCAGGTTCTGGGAGGCACTTGAAGGCTGTGGTGATAGCCTGTGTAATTTTGGGAGTCTCTTGGACTACCCTGGCCAACAACTCAAAAGAAGGTTTCTTAGGTCTAGTACTTTTTCTTGATAGGCAGTACATGGACTCATGTAGAGGTGTTTTTGTGTAATTTGTCAATAGTTTGTTAGAATAATATGATTCTCTCAGGTTAGGCATTATTTGAAGATAAACTTCTCTAGACTAAAATCTTAAAATCATGATCAACTCTTTTAGACAAAACATTGAATAAGCTTTCTTTTCTTCCTGGAAAACTATTTCAGGATTTTTATCATGTGAAGAAATGACCAAAAAAAAATCTACAGTAAAAAAGTGTATGGGTATGATGGCTTAAGCCTTTAATCCTAGCATTCAGGAGCTAGATATCAAGAGGCAAGCATGGTATATACAGCAAGTTCTAGACCCAGGAGACCCTGTCACAAACAAACAAACAAAAAAAAAACAAACAACAAACAAACAAACAGAAACTGTAGAAAAATTCTATGTAGATATGTGAGGCAGTTCTTGAAAATATTCTGCTATTTTTCCTGGATTTTATACTGCTAGTGTTGTCTGTCATGAATATTATTTTTTAACAAATCTTCTATTGAAAATTTTATATTCTTCTTAAAGAGCATCCTTTTGAGCTATGAATGGTTCACATATGCACCTACATTTATATACAGAGAGATACACATATGCATGCACACATGTTGGTCTGGGCTTTACAAGCTATAATGACAAAGAATTTCTGATTGAGAAAAGGCCACTCTGTACAGACAACACTACAGAGGGAGAGATGGGATGCACATAGGAGAGGTATGGAACCTGTCCTAGCAACCTTAAATAGAAAAGTAGATAATGGAAAATTAAGCATTTCCGATAACATCCAGGAGGCTCCTTCACAATAATTCTCACAGTTTTGATACACAGGCGAAATGAGCTTCTGTAGAATCAGGAATACAAGCATCTGGTGAATGCCTGTTGTGTCAGGACCACTGTCTTTTCAAAACCACCAAGCTAGGAACAAGAGATTGGAAACGACTGTTACTGTAACTTAAGCAGCTGCAGAAATAAGCCTAGAAGCAGGTAGGGGGGCCTCAGCTCATGTCTCCTTCCAAATCCAGTAGTAGAACTTGAGCATCTGATGGGCAGAAACTGAGATCTTTATAGGATGCAAATGGGAAGGAGTTAGCGAGCAAGGAGATTTAGGGTTCAGTCCCAGAGCTGAAGAAAGTCACGTCAGCAGAGGGAAAACTGAGCTGGTGCTGAGCAGGGGAGGAGGGACGCTGGTGTGAAAACCCTGGTGCAGCGATGTGACGCTGAGTCTAGTCAGTGACTTAGAGGGAAAGTGGAATGTGGGACAAAAGAAATAAATGAGGAAAGAGATTGTTTCTTTTCATTTCTTGAAGATGTTTAAACTTTATTCAACAAGGTAATAGTAATGACATTGCTATTTGAAATGTTTTAAACTGTTCTGTGCCAAAGCAAATAAGTTGTTAAAATGAGACAATCTAGATAAAATAAATTCAAATTAAGAAAAAAAAAAACCTTGAATTTCCAAATGAATTCTTGGATTTTGGTTTTTAAACACAAATTCATACTAAGGGGAAAAACAGGACTGTTCTTAATAATTATATGTTTTATGGTCCGGGCTGGGGCTTGTGTAAGGTAAAGTGGAACATTTTGGGACAGTGTATCAAAGAGTATTTAAAGACTAATGGGGTAAAGTCAAAAGGAGTCAGAGAGCAAAAGGGACACTTGTACATCAGAAAGAATGAAAGCGCCCGCAGTTGCATCACAACAAATGCGTAGAACAGTTATGCGAGGGACGTTCAGAGCAAGAGCAAAGCTCTTCATTCCATGCAATCACATTCTTTGGAAAATTATTTACCGAAGTTAGATGATTCATCATTTATCCTCCCCTCCAGGGCAATAATCTCTTTTCTTTAATTATTTGATCCTTATAAATAAAGTATCAAATGAGAAAACTTTAAAGCAAAATAAAAAGGATTTGCCAAAAATAATGGCATTATTTAATTCCACGTGTCCACCACATCAGTGTCCAGTCATGTCTGGTTCTCTACTGGTCAGTAGAACCAAAAAGGAAGTACAACTCCTCCTTTAAAAGATTTTAATTTTTTTGATTTGCATGCATGTGTGTGTGTGTGTGTGTGTGTGTGTGTGTGTGTGTGTGTACTGCAAAGATGAGAAGGCATCAGATATCCTGGGGCTGGAGTTACAGGTAGTTGTAAGTTGCCTGGTGTAGGTTTGGGTACTGCAATTAGGTCCCTTGGAAGAACAGCATGCACTCTTCTCTTATACACTGAGTTCCTCATGCACAATTGGTAACACTTATTCTCCATCGTCAGCTATTCTTGTGGGTAGTCAAATGTTTTTCTAACCTGTGCTAGTTTTCCTAGCACATGTTGGATTCTAAAAATACTACCAGACATTCCTCTGTTAAGCTTCTATGGGTCCCTGAAGACCATTCATCACTGTTACTGTTTAATCCCAAAGCATTTGTAAGCAATGCATAAACATTTTGAGACTTGCTATGTGTGAGAGTGATCTATATGTATTTTACAGAGAGTAAAGGTCAATATTTATCTTTCTTGCCTTCAGTCACATGCCCTATAGTTACTAGCAGGTCTTGTCATATGTGTTGTGAGAACAGGTAAGCAAAGAGAAGAACAGAGGCAATATTGATTAGGGTCAGAGATATAGCTCAGCAGTAGAGGACTTGCCTAGCATGCATTAGACTCTGGGAAGGAAAGATTTTTATATTGCTCCTAGTTTGGGGGGATTTAAAAGGTGTGGGGCTTATGGTAGAGGATAGAAAAGTGATAATATAATTGTCACTGGATCCTGAGGACCATATAGACTCCAGTCTTCAGGTGAAATAAAACCCAAGGCTACAAAGTGGGGGATATTATACTTGATATACTGAACTTAGGAAACAGAATTATAACCATAATTAGAGATAAATACAAATTTACATGGTGAATCATCAACTTATCAAGTTGTTGTTTGGTGAAATCTATTTATTTTGTTCATATTCTACATGATGTTATTTTCATTTTATAAAATAGAGTTAGTTCTAAGCATGTTGCCACTGGTATGGAAGACCTGCTGAAGTGCCTGTGCTTTCTCTTCTCTGAGTCAGCATAAAGTCAGGAAGCATGTATCTAATTTTCCTCCAGGTGGCTTTTATGACAGATATTAATCATGAAACCATGTCTTTCTCTGAGGAAGAAGGGCTAGATGTTCTGCAAGCTTGGCTCATTTTCCACAGTGCACACAGGCAAACCACAAGAAGCAGAGCAATTTCATAACAGTGTGTTTGGTTTCAGGCAAAGCCCCAAGACAATGGGCTCTGTTTCCAAGGTGACGCTCTTATTACAAAACTGTTCTCTGATCTGGGATCTGGTCACAACAGTATTTTCTTGAACTGGCTCTGGAATGTTCTGTGGTCCCAGATCCTGCAAGAGTTGATCTGACGACAGTAGTTGACAGTGTATTGCTTATATTGTAGGTAAGGCAAGAAGGTAAAAAATGTCATTCTTTATTCTGACATGTTCATCTGTTATACACTGCATTATCAATTTTCGATTCTCCCTTATCATCATCTTAAATTTGGGCAGCATGTTGGAGTGAGACTCATTATCTTCACTGAGTCGACTGAGACACTGTCATTTAGATGATGTAGGGGACTTGCTCAGGCACTGGAGAAATGGCTCAGTGCGTGCTCTTGCAGAGGACCAAAGTTCAGTTCCTAGCACTCACATGGTGGTAAACAACCTTCTCTAATTCCAGTTCCAGGGGATATGACACCCTCTTCTGGCCTCCTTAGCCACCAAGAACACATGTGGTATATTAACATATATACCATATATAACATATATACCAGTAAAATCACTCATACACATAAAATAAAAATAAATAATTAAAAAAAACACTCAAGCCCATTATCGCCCCAAGGTGTCTGTTACCCTTGTTTCTTCTAATTTGCTTTGTTTAGTAGCTGCCTCTTCTTATAAATATTCACTTCACATCTCACGTGTGTCCTCACTGTCAGATGACAGGACAGAACAAGTTCACACAGCAGTCTGGGTTCTTTCTGCCTGGGTTTCCCTCGAGCAGCTGCACTTCAGTTGTTTCTCTATTACATGACATGAAACCCCTAGAACAGACTCAGGAACCTAAACGTCCTCAGTGAGCCAGACTGGAAGTGCGCTGGGAAGAGAACTAACTGTGATGTCTTAGGAAGCATGCTTCTGGATGGATCTTAGTCTTTTCTATGAAAAAGGGAGATGGGAAGGTTTGTCCACTATGACCGCTAGCCAGCACTGTTGCCTCCTGAGTGACCCAGCCAGAAGCTTGGACTCTACACAGTGTTCTGCCCTTCCCCTTGCCTGCTACCTCCTCAAAGATACCAAGTGAAATCTGTGCTTCTGCTTCTATGCCTGGAAAGTTCTGGAACCTATTTTCCTCCTCTATCTTCACTAATCCCCTCTCTTCTCACTTTGCTCAGGTGACTCTCAATTTACATCCCATTTCCATTTTGACCAATTTCAGTTTTATTTTACTCTAGAGAATGTTTGAGATCCCACAGATGCAGGGAGACAGCCTCCATTAGATAATTCTCGCAGGCTCTTTATATTCCCTCCACCTTTTCCTTAGAGAGTTCCCAGAGTTCATCCATGCCAGCAGGGACCTGTCAGGCTCTGAAGAAAGCAACAACTCTTGGACTTCCCCAGGAGTTATATAAAAACAAAGAATTCCAAGTTTGTAAAGAAAGCAGCATTTGCCACAGACCCCAAGTGCTCTTTAAAACATGTGCCCTCTGCTAATGCAAACTATCATCCTAGACACAGAGATTCAGTCAACGAAGAATGTCAAGGCTATCTCACAGAAATCATTTCAAATGAACCCTGAGCTGCAGCATATTTGACTAAGAAATGCCCAAAGCTGTTCTATTCCCTCTTCAGGAAGTTTTAAGAACTCTTCCATCTTTTGTTAAACATTCATGTCATTTGTCCCCATGATACACATCAGAGGTATTTTGTTTTACTTATCAAGTTATAGGGTCTCATAATTTTTACTAAATATAATTTAAAATTTACTAGATATAATTTAACGGGGGCAGAATATCTGGGGTCTAAAGTCCCCTGAAGATATAAATCACATGGACTACTAGAAATTTCATCTTTTGAACTGACAAACATAATTTTAAAAAGGATAAGATCTGTCTCTTAAATAAACTTGACTTTACAAGACAGGAAGTTTTATAGGCATCCCTCTTCCAACCCCAACCCCTACCCCAGAATTTGGGGCTCTACCTCAAGTCACAGGACACAAAATTATAGGATCCTGGACAAACTCTCCACTGTTGATGTGAGTGCAGCTCTTTTTTACATCAAAGTGGCCCTTAAGATCAATAAAGATATATATACATTGGGAGTTTTTTTTAAAGGTTTTCATTTTGAGTTTTTTAAGGGTTCTCCACACTGCTTTTGACCTGCAAGTCTACTAAATTTGTATGTCAAGTTAACTCTCCTACATTTCATCTTCCTGATCTTTTTTTTCTTCTATTACTTTTTTTTCATTTTTTAACAATAAGTAATAATTTATGAGTATAAGCATCCTTCATGTAAAACCAATTTGCATGCAGTTGGCCCAAACTCACACAGCTCAAGGGTCCCACCATCCAGCTGGGGGGCTTGTATGTTCAATCAAGTTGATCAAATAAGTGTCTAGTCTATATTGCTGTAGTTTCACCATTCACCCCAATCGAAGCCCTTACATTCTACCATGCCCCCTCTTCCGCAGATTGTGCCCTAGGCTTAGAAAAGGGGCACAGATGGATGAGAAGCAAAACAGTCTACTTTCCCTGGAGCTGTCATTTTGGACTCTGGTCAATTCTGGCTGTTTCCTTTCATGAGCTGACAGTTTGTCTAGGAATAACCTTTCAATCCTACTAATGTCATCTTCCCTATCTTTAGGAATTGTCTGTTCATTTCATACAGAAGACACTGCCTTAGAAACAAAGGCTTCTATACATTGACCTCTTTATTCTTTGTTAGCATGACAGCCCCATATCTGGAAACCAAGATGAAATTTCTCATTTTTCATCTCAACATTCTTGACGAAAGCAGGATTTAAAACAGTAGAAAATAGCAGGTAAGAGAAAAGTGCAATGTGCTTGGCACCCATAACTGGAACATCATGAGCATGTTGGTCAAGAAAAGGCTGTGATAAACTAGACTCCCTCAAAAGTTTAAAGCTCAAAACATGTGTACTTACTCCAAAGTTTGTGGCAGCAAAGCGATCGGAGGCAGCAACCTGCACGTTGGTGGAGACACTTGGGTGGGCATAGAAGGCATTGATGTTAGCCAGCAGGACGCTCATGACTGCAGGGACTCCCGGGCACATGTACTTAGAAGACAAACATGAAAAGTGCCTGCAAGGTATGAAAACAGTGCTTTTCAAACAGAAGCTCATTAATTCAGGCACCGGCCCATCTTCTAATGTTAGCAATTAAGCCGTTCCTCAACTACATCTATGAACAGAAGTCAAACCTCCCACAATCCCTAATTGAAAGAGAATGCAGTTTTAGCCTTTTGAAAATTTCACATTGTGAAACATGAAGTGGTTTAATTAGAAAGTGACTTGTCTGAGGGTTAAGCACAGGTCCTTCCAACCGTGAGGATGCTGTGTTCTCACAGTCAACATGAAATTTCCAATGAAATTCAGTGTGCTGGAGCAATGGTCCGGGGTCGCCGTCACTCTTCAAGCCTGCCTTCACTAAAATTTCTGAGATGCCACATTGCCGCCCAGATGGTCACTTCCTTCTGTAGTGTGCTCACGTCACCTTTTACTGTGCACTGGAGAACCTGCTCTCACTCACTTTAATCCCACCAGTGGGCTCTGTCCAGACCTTAGGGAAACTTGTGAGGCCTTCCACCTGCAATTCTGTTTTCTTTAGGGTGAGGGGAGGGGCAGGAAGAGGGGAATGTATCCAAATCGGGAATGAAAAATGATGTATGAAATACACAAAATGCCAATTAAAAAAAGAAAATCTCAAAAACGTAATAAAAAGTTGAAACAATTATTTTGTTGCTTTCACTTTATGTGTATGAGTGTATTGCCTGTGTGTGTGCAGCTGCATCTGTGTTATACAGTGTCCACGGACTCAGAATAGGGTGTTGGATCCCCTGGACTGCAGATACAGACAGTTGTTAGCAGCCATTTGTATGCTGAAAGCTGAATGGGTCCTCTGCAAGAGCAGCCAGTACTCTTAAATGCCGAGCCATCTCTCCAGGGCCAGTTCTGTTTTCTAAGCATTTTATCCCAGGCGGGATTCAATGAAACAAACGAAAGGTGAGCCTGGTTCACATTACAACAGACCTGAGCATAAAGACTTTAAAACCTTGAACAAAGGTCTCACTCATAACATCAAAATCATCAAGGGTTCTGTTCTGACTCTTCTTTCAAAGAAATTGTTTCATATGAACTCTAACCAAAGATTGCAAAACCACACAGCAGAAAGGACCCTCAGTATATAATACAATCCTACTTTATTTTATGCTTTAGTCATTTCTTCTCCACTTAGGCATTTCTGTGTTATGTATTACTACTGACCACCAACACAGGCTGTGTATATGTCAAAGTTCTGAGTGGACCCCACAAAATAAGCAGTTGTCAGCTCTGAAAATTTGGGCCTTTCTTAGGTCTCCGACAGCTGGCTCAGTCCCTTATTCTCAATGGTTCTAACTAATCAAAGTAGGTTAAAGGTTGGAACACAGATTTTGAGGATAAGAAATAACAATTTATGTTCTAAGAGTTACCTGGCTGGAAATAGGTCATCAATGATTTTTATTTTGAATACAATATACATAATTTATGTCTATTATTATTGAATTTATTATAATCAATGTCCATTAAAATACCACTAATGAATCTTTGGATTCTCATTAATGAAGCTCCTTCATGCAACAGAGGGTCAGGAACACAAAAGTTCACAAATGGGCAAAGTATAAGGAGTAAGAGTCTGTGGAGTGTGTGTCCTTGGACAGGACTCCTATATTAAACCTCACCCACCCAGGACTCAGGGGCCATTGTGGAAGAGGGGGCAGAAAGATTGTAAGAGCCAGGGAGGAAGTGCATGACCAGATGGAAATAGAATCCTACAGGCTCCTGGGACCTTGCTCATATGAAGCTACAGCAATGGTTTCAGCATGCACAAGGCACATGGAAACTCAAGCAGATAAAAACCCGGCATAGAGCTGTGGAAATGGGCAGGAGACCCTGATCTTAGATACAGAAATATTGGTAGCGGATTACTGCTAAGTGAGGTAGAGCTGATCTCATTAAAGTGACAGACTCTATTTAGGCTGGTGAGACCTCAGCAGATGAACTTGCACTGAGGAACATCTGGGGACACTAACTTGACACAATTTTTTTTTATTTTTATTTATTTATTTATTTATGTGTATGAATGTACTGTCTGCATGTAAGTCTGTGCGCCCGTGTCCTGCAATGCTGGACACGGTGTTCAGAAGAGGTCAGAAGAGGGTGTCAGATTCCCCTGGAACTGGAGTTCTCCTGGAATTGGAATTACAGATGGTTTTCAGCCGCCATGTGGGTGCTGGGGATCGAACCTGGGTCCTCTGCAAAAGCAGTCGGTGCTCTTAACCGCTAGGTCATCTCTCCAGCCCCTGACACAATTGGTTTTAACACAAATGGCAGAATGCATGGATTCCAGTGCGGGGGGCAGGAGGTGACTATGGGAGGGTGCCAGGGAGAAAGGTGTATAAAGATAATTAAGATTGATTGAGATATTCTATATGAAATACATAAAAATTCAAGAAAAAAATTACAAAACTACCACAAGATAGGAAACTAATTTTATTACTTTTGTTTTTATTTTCTGTATATGAGTGTTTGGCCTGCATATGTGTAAGAGCACGCATGTCATGCAATTCCTGCAAAGGTCAGAAGAAGGCATTGGATTCCCTAGAACTGGAGTTATAGACAGTTGTTAGCTGCCATATGGGTGTTGGGATTCAAACCCAGGTCCTATACAAGAGGAGTCAGTGCTCTTATCTGCTGAGCCATCTTGCCAGCCTGAGAAATTAAATTTTTTGATTTATTTATTTCTATTTTATGAGCCAGAAGATGCCAGATGCCAGAAGAGGGCATCAGGTCCCCTGGGACTAGAGTTACAGACAGTTGTAAGCCACCATGTGGGTACTGGGAACTGAACTCCAGTCCTTTGCAAGATAAATCCCATGCTTTACTACTGAGAAATTTCTCTAGCTTTGATAAGTTTAAAATAATTTTTAAAAACCTCAAAAACTGGTAATCATACCCTCAACAATTCATAAAAATTAGATTTGCTAGGCTCAAATCATAGGTCAAGGGATCTAGACTATTCAGTGCCTAAATGTGATCTAAATATGATGATTTGGAAAGTATAAAGAATAAAAAAATATCAAAAACCAGACAATAACCCAGCATAGAACTGGGGAGATGGGAGGAAGTCCCAACCCTTTCTGAGGAACTACTGACAGCTGATCACTGTTGGGGGAAGGAGAGTTGATCTTAAAGGGAGTGATGCTAGATAGGCTGACCAGGCAGCGGTGGATGACATCTGGTGACACAAACTTGAATCCATAAGCCTTATGGACAGAATGTTGAAATCTGGTGGGGGATGCAGATACATACAGGAGAGGGTTTAAATATGATTATCATGTATTTGTATGAAATGCATAAAAATTCAAAAACTATGTTTAATACAATGGAAAGTTGGAAGTTTATCCTCTGAAGAGGAGGGTATCACAGGAATAGCCTGGTTCTTGGTTTCAAGATAACAGTCAGATGCCTCAGGATGTACTTCCTTTAGTCACTCACTGAAAGTTTTCCTGTGTGATTAAGATATCAGCAATATCTTATAGTTATTCAAGTGCAGAAAGTGATATAACAGAGGAATATCATGTAAGGAACATATAACATGATTTTTACATTAAAGTGAAAGATATGCATTTTAAAATGATGAAATCCCCTTCAACCACATTGGTAATGGGGATTGAACTCAGGTTGTCAGGCTTAGTGGTAAGTACCTTTATTCACTGAACCATTTAGTTGGCCTGAATCCAATAGTTTTAAATGCTGCTAGATAGAGTAGAATGTGTTGATAATGAAAATTCCCAAAGAACTTTATCGTTTGGGGTATCTCAGGCCAGTGTTATAACTTAAATGAGAGTTCTAACAAATAATTTACATGTTATACATGAGACAGCGATAGCTGACACAATCAAGGGCATGAAAGTTGGAATTGCCTGGCTTCATCTTTGCTGTGGATCATTAACGCTAATCTATATTTACCATAAAAACTTGGGGAGAAACTCAGATATTTGCCCATACTTTATTTTTCCTTTGAAAATACCAATTTCAATTTATAAACAAACAGTAGAATGTTTTTTAGCAATTAATAAAATTTAGATTTTTGAATTTAATTAATTAAATCGATAGATTCGATATATTCAATCAAAATAGAATTGACTTTAGGTATTTCCTTCTGTTTAACCTTGAATTCATATTTTGTCTTTATTATAGTCATCTGGCCAGAGCTCTCAGTCTCTCTTCATTGATGGTAATTTCTGGCACAAATCTTAGTTTTTAACTAGGATATATTTGGATATAGATTTTGAAATATGCTTGATACTAGCTAAGTAGCACACGTACTTAATTCAAGTTTTGTCCTACAGGAGAAAGAGCTGTTATGGAGGTAACTAAAGGCTTGGGTGGGCTACAGGGCAGAGGAGCCAGGTGTGGGAGGCAGGACACAGTCCTAGAGGTTGAATTCATAATGACAGAATAGAAATTCAGAAGCAGAAGTGTTGGGATATGAGGTTAGGTAGTGATCAAGGAAGAATAGTCTGGGGCCTGGAAGTCATTCAACAGATACTTGTGAGACAGCTGAAGGGCAAACACTGCATTTGGCTCTGATATACAGCAGTGACTCTATTTACAGACCAGCAGGGGACCTGATCACAGAGTGGATGCCAAAGAATTGTGAGAAAAATCATGAACAAGACAGAGAGTACTGTGAAGATAGTGAGTTAGAATGCATTATTGCACAGCCTGACGAGGAGAGCCAGGGATGACTGCTTGGAATGAGGCTGGGCTGTGAGTTACTGGCAACTAAGAAATAATCAAGCCAAGTAAGAGAATTGTTTCACTGATAAAGAATGCGCTCAGGGGAATGAAATAGTACAAATCGAGATAATTCAAACACAAAAAATTTTGTGTGCACTGAACTCCATCAAATAATGAGAGAATTCCAGATCATAAGGCTCTTCAACACATCTTCCAACACAGCTGACAGTACATACCCCATCATCCAACACAGCTGACCCTCTACACCCCTATCATCCAACACAGCTGACCTTCCACAGCTCCATCATCTAGCACATCTGACGTTCCACAGCTCCATCATCCAACACAGCTGACCTTCCACAGCTCCATCACCCAGCACACCTGACCTTCTACAGCTCCATCATCCAGCACAGCTGACCCTTCCACAGCTCCATCATCCAGCACAACTGACCTTCCATACCTCCATCATCCAACACAGCTGACCTTCCATACCCCCATCATCCAACACAGCTGACCCTTCCAGAGCTCCATCATCCAACACAGCTGACCCTTCCAGAGTTCCATCATCCAACACAGCTGACCCTCCACACCCCCATCATCCAGCACAGCTGACCGTCCACACCCCCATCATCCAGCACAGCTGACCTTCCACACCCCCATCATCCAGCACAGCTGACCCTCCACACCCCCATCATCCAGCACAGCTGACCTTCCACAGCTCCATTATCCCACACAGCTGACCTTCCACACCCTCATCATCCAGCACAGCTGACCCTCCACACCCCCATCATCCAGCACAGCTGACCTTCCACACTTCCATCATCTGGCACAGCTGAACCTCCACACCCCCATCATCCAGCACAGCTCACCCTCCACACCTCCATCATCCAGCACAGCTGACCATCCACAGCTCCATCATCTGGCACAGCTGACCTTCCACACCCTCATCATCCAGCACAGCTGACCCTCCACACCCCCATCATCCAGCACAGCTGACCTTCCACACTCCCATCATCTGGCACAGCTGAACCTCCACACCCCCATCATCCAACACAGCTGACCTCCCCACTCCCATCATCTAATCAGCTGACCTTCCATAGCTCCATCATCCAGCACAGCTGACCTTCCACAGCGCCATCATCCAGCACAGCTGACCCTCCACACCCCCATCATCCAGCACAGCTGACCTTCCACAGCTCCATCATCCAGCACAGCTGAACCTCCACACCCCCATCATCCAGCACAGCTGACCTTCCACAGCTCCATCATCCAACACAGGTGACCTTCCACAGCTCCATCATCCAACACAGGTGACCTTCCACACCCCCATCATCCAGTACAGCTGACCTTCCACACCCCCATCATCCAACACAGCTGACCCTCCACACCCTCATCATCCAACACAGCTGGCCTTCCACAGCTCCATCATCCAATACAGCTGACCTTCCACAGCTCCATCATCCAACACAGCTGAACTTCCACAGCTTTATCATCCAACACAGCTGACCTTCCACAGCTCCATCATCCAGCACAGCTGACCTTCCGCACCCCCATCATCCAGCACAGCTGACCTTCCACACTCCCATCATCCAGCACAGCTGAACCTCCACACCCCCATCATCCAACACAGCTGACCTTCCACACCCCCATCATCCAACACAGCTGACCTCCCTACTCCCATCAGTTAATCATCTGACCTTCCACAGCTCCATCATCCAGCACAGCTGACCTTCCACAGCTCCATCATCCAGCACAGCTGACCCTCCACACCCCCATCATCCAGCACAGCTGACTTTCCACAGTTCCATCATCCAGCACAGCTGACCTTCCACACCCCCATCATCCAGCACAGCTGACCTTCCACAGCTCCATCATCCAGCACAGCTGACCTTCCACAGCTCCATCATCTAACACAGCTGACCTCCCTACTCCCATCATCTAATCAGCTGACCTTCCACAGTTCCATCATCCAGCACAGCTGACCTTCCACACCCCCATCATTAAGCAGAGCTGACCTTCCATACCCCATCATCCAGCACAGCTGAACCTCCACACCCCCATCATCCAGCACAGCTGACCCTCCACACCCCCATCATCCAGCACAGCTGACCTTCCACACCCCCATCATCCAGCACAGCTGACCCTCCACACCCCCATCATCCAGCACAGCTGACCTTCCACAGCCCCATCATCCAGCACAGCTGACCCTCCACACCCCCATCATCCAGCACAGCTGACCTTCCACAGCTCCATCATCCAGCACAGCTGACCCTCCACAGCTCCATCATCTAACACAGCTGACCTCCCTACTCCCATCATCTAATCAGCTGACCTTCCACAGTTCCATCATCCAGCACAGCTGACCTTCCACACCCCCATCATTAAGCAGAGCTGACCTTCCATACC
This sequence comes from Rhizomys pruinosus, assembly GCA_009823505.1. NCBI lineage: Eukaryota > Metazoa > Chordata > Mammalia > Rodentia > Spalacidae > Rhizomys > Rhizomys pruinosus. The sequence goes on from VZQC01010027.1 coordinate 537,711, forward strand.
CCATCATCCAGCACAGCTGAACCTCCACACCCCCATCATCCAGCACAGCTGACCCTCCACACCCCCATCATCCAGCACAGCTGACCTTCCACACCTCCATCATCCAGCACAGCTGACCCTCCACACCCCCATCATCCAGCACAGCTGACCTTCCACAGCTCCATCATCCAACACAGGTGACCTTCCACAGCTCCATCATCCAACACAGGTGACCTTCCACACCCCCATCATCCAGTACAGCTGACCCTCCACACCCCCATCATCCAACACAGCTGACCCTCCACACCCCCATCATCCAACACAGCTGACCTTCCACAGCTCCTTCATCCAGCACAGCTGACCCTCCACACCCCCATCATTAAGCACAGCTGACCTTCCACACCCCCATCATCCAGCACAGCTGACCCTCCACAGCTCCTTCATCCAACACAGCTGACCCTTCCATTCTACAGACCTGGGGAAGGAAACACTTTGAAGGTTAAGATAACTCCAATTCATGGATATCATCATCTACCTCAGATCTATAATGTATGAAGGCTTCTTCATAGACTACTTTTAAGAGTGAATTTTATCATGTTTTAGGTGAACACATTTTTATAAACTCAAAATGTGAATAGCAGTGAAGAGGATGAAAAGTAAGTGACCTTAGGGTCTCATCTGGTTTTCTTTGAATATGCAGTTGTCCTTTACTTTTTGTGTTTTTGAAGCTTGATATCCTTTCCTACATTCATTGTAATTAATCATTTTCTTTCCTTTTCTAATTTTTGTCATAAGACCCTAGAGCAAGTCTAGTGAGGAGGTCTGGGCTTCAATATGAGTTCAGAGCCATCTATATTTTCTGGAGATTTATTTATTTTTATTTTATGTGTATGAGTGATTGTGTGCATATGTGCATGTGTACCATATATGTGTGCAATGTTCATGATGTGTATGATTGTATGTATGCATGTGTATGAGTGTTTGTGTGCATGTATGCATGTGTACCATGTGCATGATGTGCCCACAAAGGCCAGAAGAGGGCATCAGATCCCCTGGAATTGGAGTTCTGGATGGTTGTTAGCTACCATGTAGTTGCTGGGAACTGAACTGAGTCCTCTGCAAGAGTAGTCAGTGCTCTTAACTGTTGGGCCATCTCTCCAGCTCCCAAAGCCATCTCCCAGCCATGAGAGTATAGTTCTTCATTCAATCTTCTCTCTCTCTCTCTCTGTTTTTTTCTCTTTTTATTTTTAAAACTTTGTACATATTGATGGGGTACCATTATATTTTCAAGCATATATTCATTGTATAATGTTACAATCACCCCAAATGCCTCTATCTTCTCAAACTACTATTCCTTTATGGTTATGGCATTCAAATCCCTTATGGCTTCTTTTAATCTATATGTTATTAAGTTATCAATCTCTGAGGCCACTCTACGGTTCAATATCACCCCAGATTTCTTATTCATATGTGTGCATGATTTAATACCCATTTCTTTTTTATGGTTAGCTGCCAGCAGCTATGAGAAACTGGATTTCAGAACAAATGCTGATTTTACATATGTTAAAACTTAGAAAATATTTGTTATAGTTGATAAATTGTAGTAGGCTTTTTTCCTGTGTTACATGCCCTTTTCATCTTTTTTTAGGAGAATATACAAACAAAATTTGCAATTTTTACCATTTAAAATGACATTACAGTGACATTGTGTTCACATTGTTGTATTCAGCCATCGCCACTGTTTCCAGAATGTTTCATCATTCCCAACAAGTTCTTACTGACCAATAACTGTTCATTTCCTTTTTTTTATTTCAGTTCTTAGACATAGGTGTTTTTCATTTTAGTTACTGAGAATTAAACCAAGGGCCCCTCACATGCTAAGTAAGTACTCTAGTCCCAGCACGAATTCAGTTCTTTTTTTTAAAGCTGAGACTATCAATATTTATTTTTATTTTTTTCACATAAATTTATTTTTATTTTTTAACAAATCTAGACCTATGCCCCCCCATTCTCCCACCCCACCAGACCTCATGCATTCTGCCAAACATGCTTTTCATCTCTTTCTCAGTCTTCCTCAATATTCTCCATGAGGAAGTTGACTGTTTTGATCAGAAGTTCACTGTTTCAGTCAGTTCTTCGATTCAGTCCTTTCTGTTGTTGTTGGTGGTGGTGTTGGTTCCAATATGCATCACTCCCAACTGCTTTGGAAAAAAGCTCAGGGGGCCATACACAAGAAATACTTACAACTAGGTAATTGGCACTAGCAACCACAGATGAGGGATACCATTCGTCGTTTGTTTTTCTGGGACTGTGTTACTTCACTCAGCATGATGTCCTCTAGCTCCAGCCATTTTGCTGCAAAGCTCATAATGCTGTCTTTCTTTATGCTGCATAGAACTCCATTGTGTAGATGTACCACATTTTCTCTATCCACTCATCAGTTGAGGGGCACTTGGGTTGGTTCTAGCTCCTTGCTATTGTGAAGAGAGCTGAAATAAACATGGCCGTGCATGTATCTCTGCGGTGGGGTGACTCTTGAGGGTACATGCCCAGGAGTGGCATGGCTGGGTCAGGTGGCAAGTTCATTCTAAGTCTTCCAAGGGTTCTCCACACTGCTTTCCATAGTGGCTGTACGAGTTTACATTCCCACCAGCAGTGGATGAGTGTTCCCCTTTCCCCACAACCTCTCCAGCACTTGGTATCATTTGTTTTCTTGATCCTAGCCAGTCTTACTGGAGTAAGATGATATCTTAAAGTGGTTTTGATTTGCATTTCCTTAATGATTAGTGATGTTGAGCAGTTCTTGAGGTGTTTCTCAGACATCTCTAATTCCTCGCTTGTGAAGTCTCTGTTCAGTTCTTTGCTCCATCTATTGAGCGGGTCGTTTGTTTTCTTTTTTCTTTGTTTTTTGAGTAGTTTATATATTCTGGAAATCAATGCTTTGTCAGATGTATCTGCAGTGAAGGTTTCCTCCCACTCTGTGGGATTTCTCTTCACTTCCTTGATTGTTTCTTTTGATGTACAGAAGCTTTTGAGTTTGATGAGGTCCCATTTGTCAATTGTCGACCTTAATTCTTGTGCAGCTGCTGTCTGATTTAGGAAGTCTTTTCCTACGCCTATGTCTTGTAGTCTGCTGCCAACTTTTTCTTCTATCACCTTCAGAGTTTGGGGTTTCACGTTGAGGTCTTTAATCCATCTGGAGTTGACTTTTGTACAGGGTGAGAGGTAGGGGTTTAATTTCATTCTTCTACAAGTGGTGATCCAGTTTTGCCAACACCACTTGCTGAAGATGCTGTCTTTTCTCCATTGTGGTTTCTTGGCCCCCTTGTCAAATATGAGATGGCTGAAATTGTATGTGCTCAGATTTGGATCTTCGGTTTTGTTCCATTGGTCAACAGGTCTGTTTTTGTGCCAGTACCAGGCTGTTTTTATGACTATAGCCCTGTAGTATAGTTTAAAATCTGGTATAGAGATCCCTCCTGTGTAGCTCTTTTCACTCAGGATTGATTTGGCTATTCGGGGTCTTTTGTTTCTCCAAATGAATTTAAGAACTTTTGTTTCCAAGCCTGTGAAGAAACTCTTGGGGATTTTGATTGGGATTGCATTAAATCTATACAAGAGTTTTGGTAAAATGGACATTTTTACAATGTTAATTTTCCCAATCCATGAGCATGGGAGGTTTTTCCATCTTCTGAGGTCTTCTTCAATTTCTTTCTTTAAGGGTTTAAAATTTTTGTTGTAGAGGTCTTTGGTGTCTTTGGTTAGGTTTGTTCCTAGGTATCTTATTGTTTTTGAGGCTATTGTGAGTGGGAAGGTCTCTTTGAATTCTTTCTCCAGTTGCTTGTTCTTGGTGTAAAGAAAGGCCATTGATTTTCTAAGGTTAATTTTGTATCCTGCCACTTTGCTGAAGCTGTTAATCGTTTCTAGGAGTTTTCTGGTGGAGTTTTTTGCATCCCTTAAGTAAACAATCATATCATCAGCAAATAGGGATAGTTTGACTTCCTCTTTTCCAATTAGTACTCCTTTAATATCCTTTTCTTGCCTTATTGCTCTAGCAAGTGTTTCAAGCACTATATTGAAGAGGAGTGGTGATAGGGGGCAGCCTTGCCGAGTTCCTACCTTTAAAGGGAATGTTTCTGTCATTTCCCCATTTAGGATGATATTGGCTGTGGGTTTCCTGTATATGGCTTTGATTACATTGAGGAATGATCCCTCCAATCCAATTCCTTCTAGGACTTTAAGCATGAAGGGATGCTGGATTTTGTCAAAGGCTTTTTCAGCATCAATTGAGATGATGGTGTGGTTTTTGTCTTTGATTCCGTTTATGTGTTTGATGATGTTTATTGATTTTCGTATGTTGAACCATCCCTGCATCTCTGGTATGAATCCAACTTGGTCATGATGGATGATCTTCTTGATGTGGGTCTGTATGCGATTTGCCAGTATTCTGTTTAGAATTTTGGCATCTGTGTTCATGAGGGAGATGGGTCTATAATTCTCCTTTTTGGTTGTATCTTTGCCTGGTTTTGGTAATAGAGTGATGTTGGCTTCATAGAAGGAATTTGGGAGAGTTCCCTCTGATTGTATACTTCTAAACAGTTTCAGAAATAATGGTTGTAGGTCTTTTTGAAATGTTTTATAGAATTCTGCTGTGAAACCGTCTGGGCCTGGGCTTTTTTTAGTTGGGAGGCTTCTTACTACATCCTCTATTTCTTCATATGTTATGGGTCTGTTTAAGCTGCTGGTCTCCTCTTGGCCAAGCTTTGGTGATTCCCAAGATTTCAGATATTCATCCATTTCTTCTAGATTTTCAAACTTGGTAGAATATAGGTTCTTGTAATATTCCCATATAATTTTCTTGATCTTTTCCTTGTCCGTTGTGATATTTCCCTTTTCATCACAGATTGTATTGATTTGGAGTTGTTCCTTCTTTCTTTTTGTTAACTGGGCTAGAGGTCTGTCTATCTTGTTTATTCTTTCAAAGAACCAACTTTTGGCTTCATTGATTTTTTGTATTGTTTTCTTTGTTTCTATTTCATTGATTTCTGCTCTGATTTTTGTTATTTCTTCCTGTCTGTTGCGTTTAGGGTTCATCTGTTGTTGCCTCTCAAGTGCTTTTAGCTGTAGTGTTAGATCATTCACTTGTGCTCTTTCTGTTTTTCTAATGTAGGCACCCAGGGCTATAAATTTCCCTCTTAGGACTGCTTTTAAGGTATCCCATAAGTTTTGTTGTGTTGTATTGTCATTGTCATTCAGTTCCAGGAATGTTTTTATTTCTTTCTTTATCTCTTCCTTGACCCATTCATTATTCAAGAGTGTGTTGTTTAGTCTCCATGTGTTCTTGTAGGCAGGAGGGCTTGTCCTGGTGTTGATGTTGAGCTTCATTGCACTGTGGTCTGACAGGATGCATGAAATTATTTCAATCTTTTTGTATTTGTAGAGGTTTCTTCTGTGTCCCAGGATGTGGTCGATTTTGGAGAATGTTCCGTGGGGTGCTGAGTAGAAAGTGTATTCTCTGGTATTAGGATGGAATGTTCGGTAGAGGTCTATGAGGTCCATTTGGTGTATCATATCGTTCAGTTCAGATGTCTCTCTGTTTATTTTTTGTCCTGTTGACCTATCCAAAGGACTCAGTGGGGTATTGAAATCTCCCACTATGAGTGTGCTGGGGTTAGTCTGTGACTTGTGGTCCTGGAGAATTGTCTTTATAAAGTTTGGTGCACCAGAATTTGGGGCATATATATTCATAATTGTGAAATCTTCTTGGTGGATTGTTCCTTTGATGAAAATGTAATGGCCTTCTTTGTCTCTTCTGATTTCTTTTACTTTGAAGTCTATTTTATCCGATATTAAAATAGCAACACCTGCTTTCTTTTTGGTACCATTTGCTTGGAATATTTTTTTCCATCCCTTCACTTTAAGGTGGTGCCTGTCCTTGAAGGTAAGATGTGTTTCTTGTAGACAGCATATCGATGGATTCTGTTTCCTAATCCAGTCTCCCAGTCTATGTCTTTTGATTGGGGAATTTAGTCCATTAATATTTAAGGTTATGACTGATAGGTTTGTGTTGCTTCCTTTTGCCTTATTATCCATCTGCGGTTTTGGTTTAGGTTTCTACTTCTGCAGTTATGCTTTTATTGATTTCTCTTTCTAGGTGCCTGGGGTTGGTTGCTCCTTTCTTCTGTTCTTTGAATTGCTTCAAGTATTCTCTGAAGGGTTGGTTTTCCGGACATGTATTCTTTCAACTTGTTTATGTCATGGAAGGTTTTTCTCTCTCCTTCAACTATAATTGACATTTTTGCTGGGTATAGTAACCTGGGTTGGCATCTATTGTCCCTTAACACTGGGAATGCTTTGCTCCAGGTTCTTCTTGCTTTCATAGTTTGCATTGAGAAGTCAGTTGTAATTCTGATAGGTTTCCCCTTATAGGTCACTTGTTGTTTTTCTCTTGTGGCTTTAAGGATTTTGTCTTTGTTTTGGGTGTCTAGCATTTTAACTATGATGTGGCGTGGAGAATTTCTTTTCTGATCTTGTCTGTTTGGAGTTCTATGTGCTTCTTGTATTTGTATTGGTTTGTCTTTTTTTAGTTTGGGGAAGTTTTCATCTATTATTCTGTTGAAGATCTGATCAATACCATTCTCTTGGGATTCTTCTCCTTCCTCTACTCCTATGATGCAGAGGTTTGATCTTTTCATAGTGTCCCACAGTTCCTGGTTGTTCCACTTTTGTGTATTTTTAAATTTTTCATAATCTTTCCTTGAGGTTTTTAGTTGTTCTGTGTTATCTTCCAGGTCTGATATTCTTTGTTCTGCTTCCTCCATTCTGCTTCTGAGGCTTTTTCCATTCCTTTCCTCTTGATTGGATGAGTGTTTGATTTCCTTTTTCATTTCCTCTTCTGATTTCTTTAGTATTTCTACTTCCTTTTGGAGCTTCTCAATCTCTTCCTGTAGCTCTTTGCTTCGCTGGTTGGTTTCCTTATCTTTTTCAGCATGGGATCTTTTCAGTGTTTCCACTTCCTTCCGGAGTTTGTCATTCTCTCTCTCTAGGTCCTTCTTGAGTTCTTCATTCTCTTTTCTTAGTTCTTTGATTTGCTCTTTATAATGTTGTAGTTCTTTAAATATGTTCCCAATTGTGTTTCTGATATCTGTGTCCTGGGCCATCCCCATGGGGATCCCTCTGTAGGAATCTTCCATAGGTTTGGTAGAGCTTGATGCGGGATTATCCTGCTTCTTTCCTGTGTTGTCTCTTCTTCGTGTTCCTGGCATATGAGCTTCTCCTTGCCTGTATTCCATTGTAGGTCCTAAATGCCTCTTCACTGTGTTGTAGGCTTTCTTTGCTTGCCTCCTTCCAATACCCATTTCTTTTCTCAACTAATAACCACCCTTCTTTCTCAAGGTTCATGAAATCACTTTTGTATTCTGTGTATGAGTGACATCATGTGGTATTTGACTTTTTATGTCTGGCTTATTTCACTAATCCATGGTATACGTGTCTATGTCTTTCCTTTTCTGCATCCATTGGCAGCTGATGGGTGTAAACAGCTTCCATCCTCAGCCACTGTGGATAGTGTTGAAGTGACACTGGTGGCAGACACACTTTCAGCAGACTGGTTTCATTTCCTTTGGATATACACACAATGGTGGGATTTCTGGGCCACATAGTAGTTTCTTTTTTTAATTTTGGGACAAACCATGTCTACTGAGTAATTGTCTTTATCTGGTCTGTTAACATATCCATGTCTGAGAGGAACTGTTGTTATTGTCTTAATTGGCGTAGGAGTGAAGGGACAGAACGAGGCCAGTGGAATTTTCCATCTTGATAAACAACTCTACCTTGCATAATAACAACCTCTCCCTACCTTGGCTAATAGCAGCCCCTCCTTAGATTAGTGAATGATAGGTTAACAAATAACAGGTTAGCTAAATAACAGGAAACCACAGTTGGTTTCAGTTCCAGTAAGGCACCATCCTGAGGACCTGGCCTCCAGGGCTCCTGTACACCAACATATTAAGTATTTCCCCATTTCCAGAAATAAACAATCTGTGTAAAGGTCACTTCAAGTGACCAATGAAGAAATGACTCCTTGCTGTTGCTGTAACCTGCTCTGCTCAAAATGTATAAAAACTGAGTACTGGGATTGTTCAGGGTTCTGCCCCCCCCATGCCTGCTGACAAATTAAACCTCTTGCTTTTGCATTGAGATTTGTTTCTGCATCTCTCACTCAGGGGGCTCCCAAGAGTAAGGTTCAATTTGAGTCTTACAGGAGGACTGGGCCACCATTTCCAGGTCTTGGACTATATAAAAAGAATTAGCCAAATATGAGCCTATTGGTGAGCCAGAGAGCCAGCCAGGCAGCCACCAGCATCCTTCCAGTTCCTGCTGTGCTCCCCTGAATGTGAGTTCCCAGGGGGAGGCATTAGTGCATGGACTAATAAGCAGAGCTGACTTCCCTCAATGGTAGACTGTGTCTTGGAAGTGCAAACCCAATAAATCCTTTTCTCCAGTCTATAATAATTTGCATTATTTTTGTATATAGGTAGGTAAATATCTATGTAAGTATTTTGCAGTGCTTGGATCAACTGTTTCCTTATTTTAATTAACAAATTAAGATTATCCATACAGTATACAATGTGTTTTGATATACACACAATTGTAAGAGAGGCCCACACTGACTCCATTTGAGTATAGCCACCATTTTAAGCAATTACTGGAACCTGCCCAATTCAGGGAAAAGGTCAATTGCTCAAAGACAGTTGCTCAAGGCCTCAAGAACAGCTAACTTAAACCTGTTGAAGATAACTGTTGGTATGTGAGGGCAGATGGACTGACCCAACATTTCCTCATTTCTAGTTGCAGGATTGTGTCTAAAGATAACTGTTGGTATGTGGGGTGCCACTGGGCTGACCTAACCATGAGCCATAAGCCAGTTATTATCCAGTAAGGCTAGAAGTTACCCAAACCCTGCTAAAATTCCCCCAGACCCTGTATAAAAGGCCTGCGAGCCAAGTTATCAGGGTCGGAGCCTTTTCCCTCCAATCCCAGCATGCTGGTTTACTTTTTCCCGAAATAAAGTCTTGGTTTTCCATCCTTCGGTGTGTCTGGTGTGGATTCTCAAACCCTAACATCTTGGAGGTCCCACCGAGATCCCCCAAAGACCACCGGAGGGACTAGAGACTTTAGGCCAGCCATGTCTTTTGGGTAAGAGTGAGCTCAATTCTTTTTCAATTCTTTTTTTCTTTACTTTGGTTTTTGTTATTTTGGTTAAACTTGAGTATCTGGTTTGGGGCACTAGGATAGGAGAAACTGGACACAGTAATGCTCCTTGAGCATGGAGTCGGGGGATGCCCCAGCTCTCCACTGGTAGAGTGCGAACAGGGGGTTCGCCTCAGGCTTTAGAGTGTGAATAGTGGGTTCACCTCAGTGATTTGGAATTAGGGTGAGGGGTCTGGGTTTCTGGCTCTGGGGCCAAAAGGGGATCAGCTCCGTGCAAGCAGCAGCATTGCTTCTCTTCGTGTCTGTGTAGTCTTTGTTGTTGGGCCCGTATTCTGTCTGTTGCTTTCACCTTGTTTCTCTGAGATTGCTTTCATTCTCATTCTCTGGGATCTCAGGATGGGAAATTCTAAATCTACCCTGATTTAAAGGAGGTATTTATGTCTTGTGTTTATGGTAACCGTGTGCCAAAGATTCATGTAGCTTGTTATGCATCTAAGTTTGTGTGTGTGTGTTTGTAATTCAGTTATTGTATTTGTCTCACGTTGGTTCTATCAAATAAGGTGGCCACTTCAAGTTTCAATCCTTTATGTGCACAGAATGATTTCATTTTGGCATGCCAGACTAGATATGCACATGCAAAGTTTAAAAATTGATATTTAAAAATGCATTTAAAGGCCTACAATTTGGATACTGTAGACATCTCTAAATTTATTGCCTCTGAGTCTATCACATGCTTCACAACAGGTTGTAGTTGTCTATAGGAATAAGCCTCAGAGCTGACTGTTTAAAGATCCCATTTTGGTTTGTGTTTGCTTTCAAAGGTAACTTGCTTGCATTGGAATTATCTGTTTATTTTGAGAACTTTGTGGACCAGATTCAGGACTGGAAATGGATTCTTGGACTGGATTTTGTTTTGGGTGGGGCAGTTCTGTTGCTACTTGGGACTGGGTGTGGTGGCATACACCTTTAATCCCAGTCCTTGAGAGGCAGAGGCAGGCAGCTCTTTGTGAGCTCAAGGTCAGCTTGGTCTACAGATCAAGTTCAAGGCCAGCTGAGACTAAAGGGAGACCCTCTCTCAAAAAGACCAAAAGACCAAAAAAATAAAAACAAAAAAACAGAAAGCATGTGTGTGAGTGTTGGTAATTCCCACATGCATGGAAATTACATGTGTGTATGTGACTATTGGTAATTTTACACTTGAAGTAAATAACATGGGGTTAGAGAAAATAAATACTGGGCAGCTGTCTCCATTGAAATAGTTCTTGGCATTGGGCAGGTCCTCCAGGGACTCACAGCTCCTGGCCACAGGGTGTACCATACACACAACTCTGGCTAAAGAGTGGGACCCCCTGGTGCTTAAGGTCCCTGCCTTACTCCCAACCCCTCTGGTCAGTGGGCTGGGCCTTAGGTGTGAGGGAGAGTTGTTTTTGAGTAAAAGGACACAGCAAGCATATTGGAGCCAGTAAGAAGGATGTGGGCAAGATGAATGTGCATGTTTGAGGTGGCTGGGGCTTACTGTCTCTGCACTGGGAGGAGGTGTCAATGTTTTCCAGGCAGAGAAGTTATGGAAAGGCTGAACAAGGGACTGGAATTGTGCTGTTTTTACTAATAGAAGGGAGAATCTATTCTGAGTCTCTGATGAGGAAAAAGGTGGGTTAGAGATTTTTGTGATGCATCAGACAGGGCTGGAGGTTGGTCATAGGAGGGCCATTTCTCACCACCTGCACTTGCTTCAGACTCAAGTCGCATTTGAACCCTGACTGCTCTGGTGACCACTGCTCAGAGGTGGGTCACTTTAATGTTCACACCCACTTAGAGCCCCACACTAGACTCTGGATCAGGACTCTGGCAGGCTCATCTGGGAAGGTGACTTCCCTTGTCTCTAATGACCCAGTAGGGTGCCTGTCAGTAGCTGTGAGAAGCAGGCCACTTCATGAGCAGCACCTTGGTTAAAACATGTATTTACAAAAATATATCCAGTTGCTGTGTGAAGTTGTTTGTCATTGACCATTTGCATTCCTGCCATAAAGCAAGCAGATGGATATAGAGGGTGTTTAGTCCTGAGATGTTTGAAACTAAGAGCTCAATTTTTATTGAGCATTTCTGTGATTTTTCAAACTATTGTATTTGAGATAACTGTCCCATCTTGTTACATGGGAAATAAGTATTAATTACTTAGTAAATCTGCACAATTAAGGGTTATTCAAGGTAATAAAAGGATATAAAAAGGAGAAAATGTTAAAAAAGGTATTTTTAGTAAGGATTTATGTGAAGATGATGAAAAAGTATGCAAGTGATAAAAGTCTGAGGAGGTTTGTTGTGATAGGTAAAAAGGACAGCATATAAATAAGCTTAAATTTGTAAGGTTCAGTCAACTAGTTTAAAAATCAAAATGTATATCTAGTCAAGGTTTGTTTAAGAGTGTTCGGTTTTTGTCCAACCTTTATATGCATATCACATGGCACCTCAAGGTTTAGTAAAATGATAAAATACCTGTATTAAGTTAAATTGGTATAAATACTCAAGCTGGTTTACTAGTGGCCTGAATAGGATTGTGAATGTACAGAGTTGTTAATTTTCAGTCCTCTCCTAGCTTGAACCTGACTCTCTGTTACGGGTTTAGATTAAATGGGCACAGGTAAAAAAATGGTGGGTAACATATGGTTACTGAAAAATGTACTTTATGTTTCTTGCAAGATTTGCTATTTGATATTTCCTTTAACCTAACCAGATAATTTGGCTCAAAAGACTAGATTCTTTCTTCCTGAACCAGCTGCATGCAGTCCAGAAGAAGACAGTCTGGATGGGCTTGGTAATCCTTATCAGTTTATTTCCTGTCTTCTGGCATGTGTTACAACTCCTGTCTTTCTGGGAAAACTATAAATCAGGATAAAGGGTATGAAAAAGAAAGGATTGTCCCCATTTGTAGTAACTGTAGTGAACAGTTTTACATTTAAAATAAGCCTGAAATTGTTTAATTTGACCTTGTGGGTTATGCCTGCTTAACGTATGGTGTTAAGTCCCTTCTTCAGTCAGTATTATACGAGGCTGCTTGAACTTTTGTCTAAGCCTTATCTAGAATATTATACAGTAATTAAAGGTGTTAGCCTGGTGTAACTTAGCCTTTCTGGGTGGATAACTACCATACTTAAATGCCCATACCAATTCGGCTGAGGGAACCTAAGGAACAACTTTGCTCCTTGCCCTCTGAGGTCAAACAATCCTAGGAACTATGTCTGGGGGCATCTCTTGAAATGTCCTGCAATTGTGAGTCACCAGTCCTCCTAGGCAGGGAGGTCTTGGAGACCCACTAACGGGACTCTAGCCAGTGTCCAGTCTGTAAAGAGGAAAGTCTTCAAAAGGAAAGCCTGGTCTAGCAAGACCTGACTTTGTCCTCGTGTGGTTGGAACTGGTGATTGAAAAACTGAGAGGAGCCAGAGGTCTCTCCCCCAAAAAGGTCTGAATGGTCCCTAAAGATCAGATCCTCAACTGACCTTGAGAAAACAAAAGTTGGTTAATCTGGGCTAACTGTATGGACTTAGAAACCGAAGAGGAAGAGTATAACCAAAAGATAAGTAATCATTACATTTCCTTTAAAGTATGAAAGACTGTGCCTCCAAACACTAGATTTTAAGTCATTTAAAGTCATATGAGATCTGTTGTTATCAAATAATAAAGTTTCCTCTTTCTCTTTAAGCAACCACCTAAGGGGAACTCACACCAAGATTATTGAAACTTGCTGGAAAGCAGATCCTGAGTCCAGACAACACCATAGCCAAATGAACAAAAGGAGAAGCTCAATGGATGCTTCAGAACCCCTCGTTGAGAAATTCTAAAGGACTTTTAAGTTGGACATTTAATTCACCCTGTTCCTTTCCTGGGTCCCTGTCTAAAAAATGTACCTAGCCACTCTCACCTTCACAGGCCCTGGCTAAGGTTTTTGTTCTCTATACTTTTGGGGTCTTTCAGATAGATCCACTGAGCAGGTACCCCATTTGCCACCTCCTATGCCCCCTTTCAGCATGGAAGAAATCAGAGTGGTCAGTGCCCCAATTCCCTCTTGGCAATTGGGGTAACCTCCTCAGAGGGTAATGTGATAAGAGTAGGAGCTAAAAATTGGTTAGGCAGTTTAGGGTCAAGACCCCCCAAAGGAGCCAGTTTCTTTCTCAGCTGAGAGCTGAAGATTTCCTAGATCTGCAAGTAAACTTATCCTTCTGGTTGCTCTGACTTGTGGACCATGCATCCTTAACTCACTTGTCAGATTTATTAACCAGTGGTAAAATCCATTAAAATCATGGTACTCAGGCCCAGGTATGGCCCCGTATATGGCCCCCCTGAGGAAGAAGACGATGGAGTCTAAGATTAGCCTCCCAGTATACAACTCGAGGGGGGAATGTAAGAGAGGCCCACACTGACTCCATTTTGAGTATAGCCACCATTTTAAGCAATTACTGGAACCTGCCCAATTCAGGGAAAAGGTCGATTGTTCAAAGACAGTTGCTCAAGGCCTCAAGAACAGCTAACTTAAACCTGTTGAAGATAACTGTTGGTATGTGAGGGCAGATGGACTGACCCAACATTTCCTCATTCCAGTTGCAGGATTGTGTCTAAAGATAACTGTTGGTATGTGGGGTGCTGTTGGGCTGACCTAACCATGAGCTATAAGCCTGTTATTATCCAGTAAGGCTAGAAGTTACCCAAACCCTTATAAAATTCCCCTGGACCCTGTATAAAAGGCCCACAAGCCAAGTTATCAGGGTTGGAGCCTTTTCCCTCCCACCCCAGCATGCTGGTTTACTTTTTTCCCCCCTGAAATAAAGTCTTGGTTTTCCATCCTTCGGTGTGTCTAGTGTGGATTCTTAAACCCTAACAACATGAGTGTATATGTGTGAATGTATAATATTTTGGAGTGGCTGATTGAAGATAATGCATTTAGTGTTATGTGTACTTATTTTTTTAATGTGATGTAAGAAATTTTAGCTATTTTCAAGAACATAGGACATTGTTACTGTAGTCAAGATGTAACACCATAGATCTCCTGAACTTGCTGCTTCCGTCCTACCAACATCTTCACAATCCTTCATTATTCATAGGCCTTGGTAACAATTCTACTACTAGTTCATGAGTTAAGGTATTTTCAATTCCACATGTAAATGAGAACATGCATTGTCTATCCTATATCTGACTCATTTCTCTTAACAGAATCTCCTCTAGTTAATGGCTCTGGTTAACTGCTGGAAACCTTCACCTTGTAAATGTCTAATGCTTTTCCTCATCGGTTAGGATGAAGGACACAGGTGATGTCCTATCTTCATTATTGGTTACAATGTCACAGTGAGCATGGTATGCAGCTAGCCATTAAAAGATAATTACTTAGGGTTTCTTATGACTTCTGGTCAAAGCACACAGCAGCCAGGTAGATGTCTTACAATACACTGACTTCCTTCCTGAGCCTCTGTCCTCCCATTTTGGAGGTGTACATGGTGGTTCTGTCCATTTCTTCTGGAATCTGTTTATTTAGAGTTATGCTGTCCTCCTACTCAGAACACATTTAGCACATCATCTTCCTATCCACAGGAATGGACAAATAACTCTTACAAAAAATGAAAGCTAAACAAAAGGACCCAAAGGGAATTACCAGAATTAAAGAGGTAGGTCGTGTGCTCCTTGCCTTTAGTAAGACCATAGATCATAACATGGAATTACTTCCTGAGCATTTGTTTGCACACACAGAGGAAAGAATGCAGAGCTGTGATGACGGCGGCTCTTACAGGAAGGCGGTCAGCGTTCCATCACAGCTCTGCTGAGAACTGTGTTTTATACATCAAGCAAGTATTCACCTCAAAGAACTGACAGCGATATCCAACTGCCTCATTAATTCTGAACTGAGGTCATTTCTATGCAATGATAGGCACACAAGTTACCCTGTAAGACTCCATAGAAGGCTCTGAGATAACTAGGAAAGAAGTCAAATCCTACATGCCTGGAAAGCAGGAGTACCAGTCAGTGATTTCTGGTATCAAGCTGGTTGGGCTGAGAAATGCCTAATGATGGTCCAGTTTTTAAGTAGGGCTGGAGGGGCTGGAGAGATGGCCTAGCGATTAAGAGCACCGACTGCTCTTGCAGAGGACTCAGGTTCAATCCCCAGCACCCACATGGCAGCTGAGAACCATCTTTAACTCCAATTCCAGGGGAATCCAGCACCCTCTTCTGACCTCCACAGCATTGTGCAACATGGGTGCACAAACCTACATGCAGACAGTACACTCATATACATAAAAAAAAAAAAATTAAAAAAATAGGGCTGGAGAGAAGCCTCAGTGGTTAAGAGCAATGGTTGCTATTGCAGAGGATCTAGGTTCTGTTTCCAGCCCCCAAACAGTGGCTAACATCATCTGTAACTCCAGATCCAGGGGATCTGATCCTTTCTTCTGGCTTCCTTGGGTACTGAACATGTGAAGTACATATGTATGTGGGGGCACTAACACTTACACATAAATAAAAATAAGTAAATAAATCTTAAACTCTTAAATATTTCCGACCAGTAGGAAATGGGAAGGTATTTCTAGGAATCATGCATTGTTTTTGCCTCTGCAGAGGAGAGATTGGTCCAGCTGCTTCCCAGAAGGACCGTCCATCAGCCCCTGCTCCATGGTAATGGCCCCCTGAGGCAGGAAAGCTCTTTCCCATCTTCCACACCTTCTCACTCTGTGTCCATTAAGGAGTATACAACTCCCAAGACTACAGTGCAGCTTGTGCAATAGGGGAATGGGCAACGGGATGTGACGCTTGTTAGAGGAATGGTAGACCCCAGGGATGAGATATCATACTGGATATACTGCTGCTAGTCAGTCATACTGGATATACTGCTGTTAGCCAGACATACTGGATATACTGCTGCTAGCCAGTCATACTGGATATACTGCTGCTAGCCAGTCATACTGAATATACTGCTGCTAGTCAGTCATACTGGATATACTGCTGCTAGTCAGTCATACTGGATATACTGCTGTTAGCCAGTCATACTGAATATACTGCTGCTAGTCAGTCATACTGGATATACTGCTGTTAGCCAGTCATACTGGATATACTGCTGCTAGTCAGTTGTACTGGATATACTGCTGTTAGCCAGTCATACTGAATATACTGCTGCTAGTCAGTCGTATGGGAAATACTGCTGTTAGCCAGTCATACTGGATATACTGTTGCTAGTCAGTCATACTGGATATACTGCTGCTAGTCAGTCATACTGGATATACTGCTGTTAGCCAGTCATACTGGATATACTCCTGCTAGCCAGACAAAATTCATAGATTTTTTTTTACATTGTAAACAGAAATCCTTGGACCCTTCCAGTGGGAGTGGTGAATCTCTTTCCCCTTTCTAAAGAGAATTGCATTTGAATAAGACCTTGGAAAGCATTTGAAGACTTGCTTTTCAGTTTAAAGTCTGCAGGCAGAGGCTGATAGGAATCAAATGGTCAGTAAACACAGAGTCAAAGGAAACTGTCACATTCCTAAACAGGTAGGGCACAAAAGTGTTTGTATATTGTTAGCACAATGCACACACACAGACACACACACATACAGACACACATACATGTGTGTGAACATCCTACCTCCATTTATATAGAGAGCAAAAACCAGTGAAAATAACTTAAATAGTCAGAGCATTATATTTGGCTGGAGCTATAGATACTAATTATAAAATTTATATTATCTTGAATGTACCATAACCATGATTTGTTTTCCTAATGTGAAAAATATAAGTATGCATTTTAAATATGGCTGAATTAAATGTTTGACCTACTGTCCCGTCAACCTACTGTTGACGATTATTATTGTCAAAAGTCTCTTCATAAACTTAAACAATATTAAATATCAAGGGTTATTCAACATTCTTATTCTTATTTGATGAATTAGAAATTTATTTATACGCTATTCATATTTTGACAAAAATCACATAGAAAAACAAGTTATTGGAGGATGAGTTCAGGTTGGCTCCTGAGTTTGAAGTTTCAGATCATGGACTCCTGGCTCTGTTGTTATGAGAAGTAATGAGACAGAGCGACATGACAGAAGCTTGTGTGGAGCAAAAAGAGAAAGAGAGAGAGAGAGAGAGAGAGAGAGAGAGAGAGAGAGAGAGAGAGAATCCTAACATGCCCCACTATGGCCTAACTTCCCTCCAATAGGCCTCCCAGTGATGCACAAACTAGAAACTTAAGTCTCTAGTTAGCTTTAACTGCCAACCTGACAGCCTCTGGTCCTGAGAGGAAATCCCCCTGTTGAGGAATTGCCTGCCAGGTTGGCCTGTGGGTGGCATTAGCTCTGGGCAGGTGGTCCTGGGCTGTGAGGAAACTAGCTCAACAGGAGGCTGTGAGGAAACTTGCAAGCAGCATTCCTCTGCAGCTTCTGTTTGGGTTCCCACCTTGAGGTTCTTCCCTGGCTCCCTTCAGTGAAGGATGGACAACTGTAAGCTGAAATGCACCCTTTTTTCTCCTAAGCTGCTTTGAGTCAGAGTACTTTATCACAGCAACGGAAAGGAAACAAGAACAGGAACCTTCAAAAATAAACCTCTGGGCTACACTGAAGACCTAACCAGACAATGTATATTCTTTTCCAAAACAACAAAAATAAATAAATAAATAAAAAGTGGGCATGATGGCACATGTCTTTAATCCCAGCACTTGGGAGGCAGTGGCAGGCAAATCACTGTGAGATAGAGGCCAGCCAGGTCCATAGTGAGTTTGAGGCCAGCTGGGACTACAGGGAATCCCTGTCTCAAACCAAAACAAACCAAAATAAAAATCAAAAACTATATGACCATTAATAAATATAGGATAAACTTGTACAACCTATGATGACATTTCCACATCTCACTTAAAAAAGGATTTTATAGAATAAGTAATATAAATCACACTTAAAATGATTTATTTCTTTCAGAACTTATTGGAGACATTGGTAATTTCTGGCCGATAAGCATGCACTCTCATAATACGACAAAATTTGCAAAAAATAAATGCTAGTTTAATTTCCCCAGATAAAATGTAGGAATAACTAATTATAAGGTTGTTAATGGAAGAATTTTGGTGAAAAACTCCCTAAAGTTAATATAACTTTGATAACAGTAAAGATTCGGGAATCAGGGAAAATTAAAAAAAATAGTCTTTAACTTAGGTTTCTTTCTTTTTTTCAATATTTATTTGTTTTATTTATATGTATGAGTATATTGCCTGCATGTCCATAAGTGCATCTGTGTTGTGCAGTGTCCAAGGAGGTCAGAAGAGGGTGTCAGATCCTCTGGAACTGGAGTTACAGACAGTTGTTAGCCACCATGTGGGTGCTGGGACTCGAACCCGGGTCCTCTGCAAGAGCAGTCAGCGCTCTTAACCACTGAGCCATCTCTCCAGCTCCACTTATGTTTCTTTCTAACAGTTAAATTTTTTTTGGTCTTTTTGAGACAGGGTCTCCCTGTAGCCCTAGGTGGCCTGGAACTCATTATGTAGACCAGGTTGACCTTGAGCTCACAGAGATCTGCCTGTTTCTAACTCCCGAGTTAATTTTTATATCAGTTTCAATATCAAGTTAACATTACTATGATTTTTTTTTTTTTTGGCCTGTTCAGTTGAAGTTCTTCATTTTTATGAAAACAAAGTAGCTGCAGCCGATGGAAACTGTAAGCCAGCCATTGAGTCCTCATCATTTTTATGAAAACAAAGTAGCTGCAGCAGATGGAAACTGTAAGCCAGCCATTGAGTCCTCACTATCCTCGTGGCTCATCCCTTTATACTTCTGTGTTAGTTTTCTTTTGCTGGGAGAAAATGCTTTGACCAGGAGCAGCTTAGGGAAGAGGGTTTCCTTTTTCGTGGCTTATGTTTCCACAGGGAGAGTCCAAATGGCGTGTGTGTGTGTGTGGGGGTCATGGCAGCAGGCAACTGGAGCAGGAAGCTAAGAGATTATCTCCATCTCTTTCCTGCAGACTGCGCCCGAACCAGCGATGTGGACCCTAGTCCCGCACAGGTCTAGCTCTAGACCGCAGGTCACTGCTTCCAACGCCGGCTCCTGGGTGCCTAGCAACCACCGTACCGTGATATTTTTCTTCGCTGATTAATCCTCAAAACTTTTTGTTGCTTGGTAAAAGATATAAATAGAATTAGAAGATTCAAAGCAATGAATCAAAGGCTCTAAATCAGTCTGAATTTGCTTAAGCACAACTCCATCCACCTGAGGGTTATAGACAGAATATTTGATACTTAGGGGCAGTTGTCTCTTAAAACTTGCAGATACTCTTATGAACAGCTTGTGACTTGGAATTTAAGTGAACCATTAGGATGGTGTGACTAGATGTTTAAGGATTTGGCAGTGAGTTTTTAAAAGTAATTGAAAGAAGCAGAATATTTAGGACTCTTCCATGAAAAGAACCCTTACCCAGGTTGGTAAAGAATACCTGCTGTCTTCTAAGAAGTATACGTAGGAACAAGCTGTTACCAAAATAACAGTGCAGTCTGACCTAGCCTTTTCAGTCTCCCATGACTCCAAACAGTAAATGGCCAGGCCATTTTCATGATGAGTAGTAACATGTATCAAAGTACATATTCATTAGATGAGTGAAGGAAGAAAGGCAAAGAAGACCTAAGTAAATCCTCATGCCTGGATTCAGGAAATGTATATGGAATAGATTGCGTACTTTAGAATGTAGGGGCTGAACAGACGTCAAGCTGGCTTCGTGTTCACTGCTTTGTTCTCTGTGCCTAGAAAAGTTCCTGCCTCTTAAGAACAGATCTTTGATAAAAGTTTGTAAAGTGATGAACAGTTCAGATGCATAATACTTTCCTTAGAACTGATGTTTCATGGCTCTAGCAGCTAAATCAGTCTCGGTTTAAAGTCAATGGCATTCCAACAGTTTTGGTCCAAAGATGAATTTGACAATAGCAGTAGCATCAAGGTACAAGTGACTTGTTAAGTGTGTCACAGTGAAAACCATTGAATAATAATGAGTTTGACATTACGGAGGCATGATCTTAGTCAAGAAGAATCTCAGACTTTATAGATAACTATGGCTTCATTTTATAATGAAATAATGATTAATTAAACAAATATCCTATATTTGCTTGAGAAAAAGCACCTCCAGAAAGGCTGGGCAGACGGCTCAGTTGCCAAAGTGCCAGCCCCACAAGCATGAGTTTGGAGCTCAGAGAACCAGTCAAAGCCAGGTGAGAAGCACACATCTGCCGTCTGTGCACTAGGAAGCAGAGACAGGCAGATCATTGGTGCTCACTGCCTAGCCATTCTAGTCAACCGGTGAGCTCAAGGATTACTGAGAATAACGATATTAAAAAAATAATGTAGACAAGTGATGCAAGACAGTATCTGACACTGACCTCTGTTTTCTTCATGCACAAGCATACACATAAACACATACATATGCTACATACACAAATCACTGCTGAAGATAATTTATTCCTTTATCCACAAGATAAAATTCCATGTATTTAGAGATGTCAGCACATCATAAGGAATGTCTGCTTTCTCCCCACCTATCTATATCTATCTCTCTCTAATCTATCTATCATCTATCTATCTATCTCATCTATCTATCATCTATTTATCTATCATCTATCTCTATCAATCATCTATCTATCTATCATCTATCCATCTACATCTATCTATGTATCCATTACCATTATCCATCTATAGTCTACCTATCCATCAATAATTTATCTATCTATATATCTATCCACCTATCATCTATCTAGCCATCTATTATCTATATACCTATCATCTATATATCCATCTATTATCTATCTACTTATCTAATTATCTAATCTATCTGTCATCTATCCACCTATCATCTACATATCCATCTATCATCTCTATTTATCTATCTGCCAATCTACCTATCCATCCATATATATATATATATATATATATATATATATATATATATATATGTTTGCTCAAATAGAAGATTCCACACTCTTCCTGAATGAAACAGTTTGTGTGCCTGACTTGCAGAAGCAAGACCCATGGAGGACTGGCAGCCTCCTTGGAAATGGGGACAGACACATGTTTTTACTGCTATAAGTTAGAAAGCCACTTTTGTTCTGGATGGATGACTGCACCTGCCACATGGGCACAGACACTTCAGGTCCCCCATCAGTCACTTGTTTACCAGAATTGTAATCCCTATGACCCTATGAATGCTTTGAAACCCATAAACTGTGCCCTCACAAAGAGTAGTCTGTGGTAAAGGGGAGTGTGTTTACAGGAAGCAGGGTGCACCTTGGAGGACTGAGAAGTTGAGTCTTAATGTTCAGGTTATTTACCAGCAGAATAGACTCTGCTTCCTTTATATTCTGAGAACAACTCAGGAAGGAAGTGTAATGATGCACACCAGACTCTGACTTGAGATGTGCTTTCTGTCACTTACTCTTCAAATTCATGTCCAAAGAAGTAGAGAGAGAATGCATCCAATCTCCAGTTAGCAGAGGTTATGAAGTTCCCTAGGGGCTTGACTAAGCACACAGGGTTCTTAAGCATACAAAGAAACTGCAACTTGGCTGTTTAGTTCAAATGGTGTAAGCTAGGAAGGTTCACAGGGACCCTAAAGCTTTGTCCTTTACCAAAAAAGTGTAAATGTTCTTCTTCCACAGGGCATCTGCTCCTTCCTGAAGCACAGTGCCCTAACTTTGTGACTTTTTAAAAATCACGAGGCAGTAATTTTGAGAGAAGCTCAAAACACTCAGTTCCATGTGTCCTGTTCATTTGTTTGCTTGTTTGGGAGGGTGAAATAATTTGTTGGCTCATTTTCTTACATTTTTTGGTTCCTTGAAGCAAGATTTCCAAACAATAGAAAAATAATGATTCACTAGTTAAGCATAAATTTGAAGATAAATACATTCATCAATGTCCCTTTCCTGGTTGTTATTTTTTCTCAACAGACTATTAGAAATTAACTTATATTTCAATTACAGAAATATTCTGAAAACACTATCAAAGCCATCTCTGAAAAGTGTTTCTAACCCTTGACCAAAGCTGTCAGTAAATTATCAGATATGATCAATGTTGCACGCACAAAATGTGTCAATACATGGTGAAAATGTCACTTGGAGCAGCTTAATTAGTTTCATCTTTCTACTTTATTTGCTTTCAGCAAATGAAACCTCTGACACAGACACAGGTCAGGAGAGAAAAATAATGTTAAAAACTTCCACTTCTGGTTCATCCCATTATAAATATGTCCTGAGAATGCACTGTGCCCCAGATCTTTGTATAAACAAAAATGACTCTTATCTAGAGGGTTTCAATCTGTACTACCTCATAGAATTTCAATGCAATCCCACATTGTTCATGGTCTTTTCTTTCTTAAACATAAATATGTGCTATAATTGCACTGACATTGATATACAAGCAGAGCCCTTTGTATCATTCTGTGAAAGCAATTCATCCCCAGCACTAGTCACTGACCACCAATATAAGGGAAGAGACTTCAATTTAGCAATTATTAGATGGTCAATCAGTAGATTTTTTTTCCTTCTGGAAAGGCAATGATACATTTTTGTACTGTTAAAGCATAAAAAATTGTCATCAAATATCAAGTAGGAAAGAGACATTTTTAAAATCTATAATAGTCTATCTATCTATCTATCATCTATCTATCTATCTATCTATCTATCTATCTATCTATCATCTATCTATCTATCTGTCACATCTTGGGACAGCACACTGGCTCAGTGTGTAATGACCTTTGCCTCTGAGCTTGATGACCTGATTTTGATCACTGCTATCCCTGAAACCCCACATGGTAGAAGGAGAGACGCAACTCCACCAAGGTGTCCTCTGACCTCTCACACGCCATGGCATGCTTCCCAGACATTTACACACACACATACACACACACACACACACACACACATACACACACACACACACACCACAGATACACACATCACACACACAGAGAAACACATATGCACACACACTAAAATAAATAAATCAGGATTCATTTTTTAAAATAAGTCACCTCTTAAAGAATTGGGGAAGGGATTTAATATCACAAGCTTTCTAGAGCAAATGTGCCCAGAATAAGGTCAGGGGCATCTGTGGTTTGACCATCTGGAATCATAAGAGTCAAGATGAGAAGGGGATCAGGAGCCCAGAGGCAAAAGAAGCCTGATTTAGAAGTTCGTCAAACCAGGGGGAAACTGTTATGGCTTTCTTGATCAGTGTGGGATGCTGAGGGGCTTAAGCAATAAAGAACACATCAAGATTGGAGCAAATGGGCAAGCCCAGGCAGAGATGAGTTCCTCATTGTGTCAATATTGAAGTGTGTTTGCCATAACACAGCAAGGCAGTCATTTCCTTACATCTGTCTGGCATCCACTGTGTAGACTAGTGTGGTTGACCATCTGCGGCCCTGAAGCCGATTCGGAACATAGTTGCAGCAGCACAGGTCACAGCATCTGTCTGCTTAGTACAGGAGCACTGCAGGGCTGAGTACTACAAAGGAAATAGCTCAGCATCTGGGGCAACTTTACAGTTGGACTGCAGGGCTGAGCGTGTGAGGGAAACTTAGATCCACTGTATTTACTACCTGGGCATCACATGAAAAACAACTGACAACCCTTGCTTTAGACCCTTAGTGGAATAAGCAGGAGCTTGTTAAGCTTGAGTCATAAGCCTACCTGGAGATTGCTTAGCACCAGATAAGGATTCAAAGTTTGTTAAACTATTATTGTTTAAATTGAGAGGCAAGAAAAAAAAGCTATATATACTGGGAAAAAAATAAAGGAGACCTGCTCTCCTCTTTTAAACTACCCTGTATTTACCTTTCTTTACAGTGGCTGTACAGAAAGCATAAAAGGACTCTGACACCAGCACTCAGACATGTTTGGCATAAATTCAGCTCAACCCTCTCTTTGTCCTGAATTCTTTCCATGTGAAACAACTCTTTACACCGATGATCACAGCTGTGCTTCACTGGGCTCATATTTTACACTAGGTGTTTTGGTGAATTATACAGTCTGTAGGATAGAAGAAAATAGATGGCAAAGTCACCGACTCCCTTACAGATTCTTTAAAGTCAGCCCTGGTGAAAGATGTGAACAGGAGACTGTGGTGACCATCAGCCAGGGAGCCAATATTTGGGCTTCTACATCTTGGAGGAAGGTTTAATTTGGTGACTGTTAAGGCCCTTTGCATTTCTAAGATGGTGTATCTTTATTATTTATGGTCAGGGCATTATATAAATTGAAAAAAGCACACAATATATCCATATTTTATATGTATATGTGGGGAGGTATGGGTGTGGGTACTTGTCCACATTTGTGCGGAGACCAGAGGTTGACATCAGGTGTCTTCTTCAATTATTTCCTGACATATATTGTTTGAGGCAGGATTTCTCACTAAACTAGACCTGTCCGATTTGACTAGTCTGGCTGGCCTATGAACCATGCCAAGCTTCCATGTGCTTCCATGCCCAGCTTTTTTGTGTGGGTGCTGGGGTATTCATGCTTGTGCACCAAACACTTCAATGAGGCCATCTCTGCAGCACCAATGAATCAGCACTAAAAGTGCATCTATTCATTTTAAAATATTTATTTCTTTTTATTTACATGTATGTGTGAGTTCCTGCTTGAGTTAATGTATACCAAGCATATGTAGGTGCCCATAGAGGCCAGAGACCACTGGATCCCTGGGAGCTGGAGTTACAAGCAGTTTTGAGCCACCTGATGTGGATGCTGGGAACTGAACCTGTGTCCTCTGGAAGAGCAATAAGCTCTCTTAACTGCTGAGCCTTCTCTCCAGTCCCCGTAAAATGTCTTCCTTCTTAAATGATGCCACTTAAGAACCATGACTGATAAACTGATGATTAAATGTCATGAACACTAAAGTCTGGAGAACATCAAAATTATTTCAAGTTACATTAGTGATATGCAGTTTTCTTAACTTGAATGTAACCTAGAATCACCTGAGAAGTTGTTCTCAATGAGGGACTGTCTACATTGGGTTGGCCTTTGTCTATGGGAGATTGTCTTGATTAATTGATATGAGAAGTCCCAGCCTAGGGTGAGTGGCAAGTTCCCTAGGCATGGGGTCCTGAACTGTGTGAGAATGGAAAAATGAAGCTGGGCATGGGCACTGCCCATGCCCAGTGTATGCGTGCATTCATTCTCTCTCTCTGCTCTTGGCTGTGGATGTGGCCTGTCATCTCAAGCTGCTGCTACCTTGACTTCCTCATGGTGAAGGGTGGTTACCTGGAATTAGAAGCCCAAATCAACCCTTTCTCCTCTGGGTTGCTTTGTAATTTACCACAAAAAGAGAAATGAAAGCAGAACAAAATCCATCACTGATTTGAATGGGATCAGTCATCTGGCATACCACATATTTATTCATTTCACAGGGAAATATGACCTGTTGTCAATATGTGCACTTATATTAACATACACATATAAACAGTCTATTTGTTATATTTATAAACCACATACACTTATAAATGTAGGGCAGGTCTCCAAATATCAGCCACAGGTCAGAAGTGACCCAATTCCAAGTCCTAGCTGACTCCTTTCAGAAAATCTATAAAAAAACTGCATTCTTTAACCCTTTCGTGTCTAAGAACATCTTTGTTTTACTGAATTAACAGCACTAATATATACATATTGAACAAAAGACTCAGCCCAGTACCTTGTACACAACACTAAAATGACTCCAAGTGATTATGGTCCTGAACAGCTGAATAATCTTTAACATGTCAGGGTTTTATTCTCCTTCTCCTCTGATATCAAATAAGACGTTATTGTACTACAGACTGCTAAGCCCTTCCCTCTGAACATCTGGATTAGTTTGGGTGGGTGGAGAACTGGCATTTCTATGTCTCCACGGCTACTGCCACTCTTCTTGGGATCCCATTTTGAGAACTGAACAAGCATGTGAGGATACCATTATTGAATGGCTAATTCTCAACACCTAACCCTGCACTTGGCAGAATAGATATAGAATAAAACTCAGTATTCTTTTTGATCAATCTCATTTGCATTATAAGAATTACAATGAGGGCTGGCAAGACAGCTCAGAAGATAAAGAGCATTGCAGCCAAGCTTGATGACCCGAATTTGAACCCCAAGACCTGCATGATGGAAAGACAGAACTGACTCCAGCAAGTCATTTTCTGACTCCACAGACACGCCATGTCCAGCACGCTCCCACACTTTCATACAACCACACACACACACACACACGCACACACACACACACACACACACACACACACACACAAATATGTAAACAATGAAGAATTAAGATAGAAGCTCCTTTTTCTTTAGGTTTAACAAATATTCGTGCTAATCCAAGCATGTTCCAGTACTTACGTCATAGCTTGGTAAATGGATTCAACCCCATACCGCATGGCAAATTCATCAACTATTTCTTGGGAGGCATCATCAAAGAAAACCTTCCAGGCTTCATCACCTTTGACCTCTGGGATTTTCACACTGCCGTTAGATTTCACTTCAGTTAAGTAATGGAACAGGTTCTGAAAACAAGCAGGGTTCAGTTATCTAGTGATTCCTCCAAATAGGCTAGACAAACTTACCTATAATTTTCAGGAAAATATGCTTGTATTACCATCATCACTAATGCTTTCCAGCCTCTGAAAGCAATAGGATTATATTGGATTTTTTTAAATTAAATTAAATTTATTATGCTGAATCTGGGGGTCAAATTCTAAAGAGCTGAGTAATCGTCAACACATTAGGGCTTCATTGTCCTCCAATAACAAATAAGATTTAGGATTACTACAGAATGCAGCAATTCAAGTGTTTTTGTACACATCCAGCAATTAGAAGTAAAAGTTTTTGTGCATAAACATTTCTACATGATAAAACATATTTTGCATTCACACTCTGAGTCGATTACAGTAAACTGGATGAAAGATGGGATGTTGGACATGGGAATATAGAATTTAGTTACATAATGATGCCAACAGGCTTCAGATATAGAAGAGAAGAGCCGGGATACTCGGTCTGATTGAAAATAAATGTTTGGGAATAGCGTGATGAAAAGAAGTCAGCACCCTCAATTCTGTTTTGTGTATAACAAGCTGGTGAGCTGCAGCCTCCTGGATGCCCTGAGGATTCTTCTTTGTTTCTCTTCTCTTCTTTTCTCTTTTCTTTTCTTTTCTTCTCTCTTTCTTTCTCTTTCTTTTTTCTTTCTCTCTCTCATTCTTTCTTTTTTTCCTTTCTTTCTCTCTCTTACCTTTGCTTGTGTGTGTGAGTGTGTGTGTGTGTGTGTGTGTGTGTGTGTGTGTGTGTGTGCGTGCATGGGCCTTTATGCATGTGTATGACGTGCCTTTCATGTGGAGGTCACAGGACAACTTGTAGAGAGTTAGTCCTCTCCTTTCACCATGTATGTTCCATGCCTGGAACTCAGGCTGGGCAGCAATCGTCTTTATCCACTGAGCCATCACACTAGGCTCTTTTCTAGTTCCTAAACCAGCACAGAAAAGTCTGGAAAGTGAAGCAGAAAGGCTAGAGTTTCTCTGCCAAGGTTTCAAGGCCAGAGCTCCTGGCCATGCAGGGAAGGGGCTGTTGTGTTTTATTAGTCTGAAAATGAAACGGTTTCTTGAAGGAATGTCACTAATTACCAGATAAGTCCTGAAATTAAGCACAAATCCTGTGTCTAATTACTCTATCAATAACTGAAAAGCTGTTCTTCATTTCTTGTTTAGAAAAAAATGTGTGCGAATATTTACACATCATGTGTTTGGAAGTATGAATTTTCATAGATGTATTTAGGAAAAATGACCTATAAGGAACAGATCTATTGTGGTGGTCAGCTTTAACTGTCAACTGGACACAATGTAGAATCACCTGAGAAGACAGTCTCATTGAGGAATTAAATCAGGTTGGTCTGGGGGCATCTGTGAGGAACTGTCTTAACTGGGTCCCTTGAGGTGGGAAGACCCCCCTCTTGACTGTGGGTATGCCTAGCATTCAAGTTCTCTCTTGATTGTAGGTGTGACAAGCTGCTTCAAGTTCTTCCTAGCCCCTTGACTTACCCCAAATGATAAGCTGTAACAAGGAATTGTAAGCCAGGATAAACCCTTTCTCCCTAGTTCCTTTTTTTATTCAAAGCCAATTTTTATTGGAACTTTGTGAACCTAAGTTCCTTTTGATAGCCTCTCTCTCTGTGTCTCTGTGTCTCTCTGTCTCTGTCTCTCTCTGTCTCTCTCAGCATATGGCAAGGGACATACTTCAGCTTTGTCTCTTCCTTTTGAGTCTATGGAAAAATTATTTGCAGCAAAGGAAGAGCCTTCATTGACACTTCCCAGGACCCCCTCTTGTGCAGAGCTTGCAGTGGATGCTGGTGATGACTGGTCAGCTTCTCTAAACTGAGGTACAATGGGGAACTTGGGAGTTGGCCCTGTGTTGCCTGCTTCATTACCTCTTGTCAATGAGCAAACTTCATTGGGATTTTCATAGCTCAGCAAACCACCAGTTACTGTATATAGTTGGAACTCTAGGAACAACTCCACAAACCCAATTCCATGATTTAAAAAACCTGATGCAGGGGGTGGAGAGATGGCTCAGCAGTTAAGAGCACTAGATGCTCTTGCAGAGGACTGGTTTCATTTCCCAATACCTACATAGAAACTAATAACCATCTGTAACTCCAGTTCCAGGGAAATACAATGCCTTCTGATTCCATGAGCATTGTATGACACAGGTACATTTGTACACATGAAAGCAATACACTCATACACAGAAAATAATAACAATAATAATACAGCTTTGTTCTAGTTTGCCTTCCATTGCTGTGACAAAACACTCTGACCAACACCAACTTGGGGAGGAAAGGGTTTATTCAGCTTACATCTCCCGGGTCACAGTTCATCACTTAGGGAGCCCAAGGCAGGAACTCAGGGCAGGAACCTGGAGGCAGGAGCTGAAGCACAAGCCATGAAGGAATGCCGTTCACTGGCTTGCTCCCCTGGCTCATGCCCGGCCTGCCTTCTTATACTGTACACAATAACCTGCCCAGGGTGGCACCACTCATTGTGGGCTGGGTCCTCCCACACTGCTTGACAATCAGACAATACTCCACAGATGTGGCCTCAGGCCAATCCAAAGGAGCCAATTCCCCAATTGAGGCTCCCTCAACCCAGGTGTGTCAAGTTGACACTAAAGCTATCCAGCACAAGCTTATTCAGGGTTTTATGATTCATAACCCCATCTTATTTTCTAAATTTTATTTATAATAAAATTTGATTCATTTACCTCATGTAAACAGGTGTACTGTATGTGGTAGGGAGCAACCTTCTCCTCTCCTTTTATTTCCACATTAATTTTCAGTCGAATGGCCCCAGATACAGCTGACTTATCTGTCCGTTTCTCTGAGAAAAAGCAAAAATGTCCTTGGTCAGTTTTGCAAGCACAGCATAATTTTCATTCAAGGTTCCAAATGTATTAAGCCACAAATGTAGTTACCCACACTGGGCCCAAACAAGACTGGCCATTGTGTCTGGAGAGATGGCTCAGCAGTTAAGAGCATGGGCTGCTCTTCTAGAAGACCTGGGTTTGGTTCCTGGTGCCCACATGGTAGCTCACACCACCATCTCTTACTCCAGTTCCAGGGGATCCAATGCCCTCTTCTGGTTTCTGTGGGCATTGCATGACACAGGTGGACTTACATACATGCAGGCAAAATACACATATACATAAGAAAAATACTGGCCTTATAAGAAATCAGGCACGGAAGGAGAGGGAGTTTGGGGGCTTTCCTCCTACCTCTGAACTATTGGCTACTGATGACTCTGGAGGAGGGGGAACGACTGCCTCTAATTGTCCATTTATGCCGGACTCACCAGGCCCCAAACACAGACACACACACACACATGCACACAGCACTAGTCAATCTTAGTGGATCACAAAATATAAAAAATAGACATGAATACGAAAGAGATTTTAGTAGAAGAAGTTATGCATAGGAGGTGGTCAGGACGTGGGGGTGAGAGTGGTCAGTGTGTATTGTGTACATAGGAGAAATTATCTAAAAATTTGATCAATGAAAAGAAATCTAAGTTAGCCACACCTCCCCAAAGAAAGCTTACTTAGGAAACACTCATTGCTTTTCCCTATTTCACATCATTATCCTAAACAAAATGGCTGCCTACTGTGCCCTTGTTTCCATTAAACTGCCCATCCATAGTTCAAATACAGTATTCCAAAGACCACCCACCCTTCTAATATGTACCTGATCAGTTACATAGTAAAATCAAATGCATCGTGTGACAGTTAGAAGCAAGATAATTGTTGTATAAAATTAAACAGAAAATCATTTCATTTCAGACTATTGCTCACTTCTTCATTTCTAAACTTCAGAAGACGAACCAAGTTCTGGTTAACAAGAACAATGAAGACGAAAATGGTTTCTAGATAGCCTATGTATAGTTTGTGTTTACTTACAAATGCCATATAAATTATACGAGTGGAATAAAATATAATCAGTTTAATCAATAATTGTGTGTGAAGGGTGGTGTGAGTGACACACACTGACCAGAGCTGAGGGAGAAATGTAGTCACATGATTCCTAGTCTATGAATGTGGGTGGGACCCAAGTTTTCACTCATTTCATAGAGGAAACACACAGGTGAGATCACCCATTTCATAAGGAAAATAGGATCTAAGTAAAACGACACAAAGCCAGTACGGGAAACTTCTTTCTAAACACAGCTGTAGTTGTAGCCACAGGAAATTCAGTTCAACCAGGAAGCTTACCTTTCGTTTTGTGGAATGCCTGCTGACTTCTCTCATCCTTACTGTTCAGCAGGCAGAGCTGTGAAGATTCCTTTCTTAGCAGTGTTAAAACCAACACAGTTTTGCTGTCTGGCTAAGAACACCCTCCAACTCTCCTTTCAGTATTAGGGGTTGAATCCAGGGCCTCAAGCTTGCTAAGCAAGGAATCTACCACTAAGCTATATCCCCAGCCAATTTCACTCTTTTAAATCTGAGACAGGGCCTTGCTAAGCTTCCCAGGAAGACTTGATCATGATCCTCCTGCCTCTGCATTCTGAGGAAATGGAATTACAGGCTTGGGCCGCAAGGTATGGCTGAAAGAACTCTTACTCTCAATATAAATGGCATTCTCTGCTAGGTGTGGGTGAAATGGAAAGCTTAGGATTCTCTTGCCTCCTGTCTCTTTCCAGAGTTCCAGCTGTGTTTTGAGCTATTATCACCTGACAAATCCATGGACCACATACTCTACTGATTACACAGGGCTTTGGACCAAATACTTCTTGTGCACTGTCCTAGTTTGTCTTCTGTTGCTGTGACGAAACACTGTGACCGACACCAACTTGGGGAGGAAAAGGTTTATTCAGCTTACATCTCCCAGTTCACAGTTCATCACTTAGGGAGTCCAAGGCAGGAACTCAGGGCAGGAACCTGGAGGCAGGAGCTGAAGCACAGGCCATGGAGGAATGCTATTCACTGGCTTGCTCCCCTGGCTCATGCCCAGCCTGCCTTCTTATATGGTACACAACAACCTGCCCAGGGTGGCACTACTCATTGTGGGCTGGGCCCTCCCACATTGCCTGATAATCAAGACAATACTCCATAGATGTGGCCACAGGCCAATCCAATGGAGCCAATTCCCCAATTGAGGCTCCCTCAACCCAGGTGTGTCAAGTTGACACTAAAGCTATCCAGCACATGCACTGTTATGAATCCTAAGTTATGAGGAAGAGGAAATGTGTTCAGGGGTGGAGTATGTTATCTGTGAGGGTTGAACATACTGGGGGATTTTTATACATAGCTAAGATGGTTAACTGCGTCCCTGTTTCATTCTCTTCTTCTCTCCCTCCCTTCTGCCCCTCTTTCTACCCTTGGTCCTTGTTTTCCTCCTTCCCTCTTCTTCTCTCCCTGAAGTCAAACATCAAAAATCAGGGGACAAAAGCACCAACTGAGGATGCATCTTTGGAGGTCTACAGCACTGTGCTGCACAGTATTTTCCTTTCACAGTTTAGAAGACAGTTTGGGAATGAAAGATGGACAGCTGGTTTTACTAGGAGCACAACTGAGTTCCTAGGCACACCATACATACCAAAACTATTTCATCAAAAGAAAAAAATTGAAGAATGTTTTTTGTGACTTCCAACTCTACTGCTTCAACTCAGGGGCATGCTAACTTATTATAACTTATTATAGAGAAAAAGCAACACTAAAGAAACCCCATTTAATTAAAATATGATCTTTGAATATTGCACAGTTAATGGACTGGATTCTTTCCTCTAAACCTTGTTTTAACTTAGGTTGTTTTGTGGGAGTTTTAACTTAGGTTGAAACTTATATTCTAATATAGAAACACCAATGTTCGCTAATGAGAATTTCTCAAACTATTTTGGATAATGAGTTGCTAGTGTAGGTGGACTCATTTGTGTCTAGATTAAGTTAAATTTCCTGTTCCTTAAGATTATTACATAATTTAGAGTTTCATTGATGAGACTTTATTTTGGCAACTATATTACTCCAAGTTTGTAGGTTAAAAAAAACAAGCACCCTTTAAGTTGCTAAAGTATATTGTTAACCTAATAGTAAGCCTTTCCAACCCTGGAACTATGTCAACTTCTGCCAGACCCATGACCATCCAGCTCTCATCAAATTTTAACTTAACATCTCACATGATGTCATTAAGAAGTCTTTGGGCCATGTCTTTAATCAAAACTGGGCTAAATATAAATTTTTGTTATTAAATGACAAAGACTCTAGATTATTTTTCAATTTCAATAAAAGAAAAATTCAGCTTGTCTTATTCTTCTTTTCATAAGAAAATTCAATTTAAAATTCACACAAATTAAATCTATTCTTTACATGTCCTGTGCCAGAAATCTTGTTGATGCCACATGAACACTGGGGTTTTGCCAATGAAAACCTTCTTTTATGTCATCATCTGAAAGAATCTCCAACTACATTTTTATTGCCAAAATTCCACTAATGAACAAGAAGGCAACAAAGCAAAGACACAAGTCAGATTGGCTGCATTCCCCCAAACATCAGACAATAACTTCTGAGCTGTTAGAAATCTAAAATCAAGAATGCTGTAACACGTTTCTCTGAAATGACTTGCAGTTGACTCATTTTTAAAATGTTTCATCTCAAATTTGATGACATCTTTCAATAACATTAAATTTTTAATAAAGAACTACCCTCCATCGTCAATGACACTAACAACAGAACCATCTAGAAAGGCACTGATGATTTTTACCAATAGGGGAATGCAATGCAGATCGTAGAGACTCACCTAGGTTGTACCAGACATCCATCTCCCCACTCAGAGTCCTCACTTCCACGATTGTTTGTCCCAGAAAATCATCTGACTCCTTTTTGAAATGCTGCTTAACTCTGGATTTAATGTCATCATCTTCGTCCCACACTCTGACCTTGATCCGATCAGTGGAGTTGTGGCACTCACTGAGAACAAATGTACAACATTAGCAACATTGACAGCTACTCTCAATGGTGGGTGGCATTTGAAACTGATTGCAAACCTAATTCATGAAGGGATTGCCATTGCATTGGAAATGAGAGATCACCCCTCGCAGGTCATTCCATTGTGGATGCTGCAACAGATATTGTATGCAGGTATAATTAGAGAGAAGTGAAACCAAACAGTGTCAATAAGGCAAAAATCCATCCTGTTCTGTTCCATTTCCTTTAGCTGAGACAACACTCAAATAAGCATCAGAGATCTTGGCTTGTGTATTGTCACTTGTGCCACCTTTTCTATTTACAACATTTTTTAGGACAACATATCCATGCTTTGGAAATTCCTCATCAGAAACATAATGCTAATTTTATTGCAATGGACATTCAGATAGTAGGCAGAGTATAAAATGACAGCATAGTTACAGCACTTGCTATAGTGATTATTAATACTTGACAGACTAATCATTTCAATGTGTTCGTTTCTGTTTTCTGTGACTTAAAAAGAAAAATTAAAATGGAGGAAAAGTGAATTTTGGGCTTCTGGTATCACCAGTTCATGCTGGCTGACCCAGCTTTGGCCTGAGGTGAGGCAGAGCATCACTGTTCAGAGAAGGTGAGACAGATACCCAGTGGAGGGGAAGGACAAGATATACCCTTCAAATGCATGCCCCCCATTGATCTGTGTCTTCTAACCAGGCCCTGTATTCTATTACTAAAGTCCATTCAGCTAAGAAGAGCTCATACACATGGACACAATCATGATGACAGTACTTTCTTGATCCAATAGAGCTGCTCTCTGAGAACCAAGTACAACACATATGAACCTTTTCTGTGGGATACTTCATATCCAAATCATAGCATTAAGTATGTTCAGAAGATATTGTAAAATCATATTAGGGAAAATCCTTCTGCTTTTTAAGAATAACCTGTGTTATTCTAGTCAGTCACTGATCTCTATTTCACCCATCTCTTTTCATTCAGGCAAATATCTCAGAATGGCCTACATGTGCCACAGTCTTTTCCATGTTTATCTGCCTGCAAACTAGCCATTCTTTGAGTGCCAGCTAGTCACCTGCTCTTTATCTCTTTCTCTCAAGTTAATTGCATCAGACAGGCTTGATTTACCCTGTGTCCCCCCAAAGATGTCAGGTATGCATTCCCTCTAATGCAGGAATCTGCAATATGGGTTTTGTAGATGAGTTCTGAACATCCCTGAACTTGGATTTGAAAATAAAGTGGAGACTATTTTAATCTGTTTTCCAACTTTTCTTTTTTTTTTTATTATTATTATTATTATTTTTTTTTTTTTGTATGTGTATGAATGTATTGTCTGCATGCAGGTCTGTGCACCCGTGTCGTGCAATGCCGCGGAGGTCAGAAGAGGGTCTCGGATTCCCCTGGAACTGGAGTTCTCCTGGAATTGGAGTTACAGACGGTTCTTAGCCGCCATGTGGGTGCTGGGGATCGAACCCGGGTCCTCTGCAAGAGCGTCGGTGCTCTTAACCGCTAGGCTATCTCTCCAGCCCCCCAACTTTTCTTACAGGCAACAAATCACAACCATATTTTGTCACCAATAAAATGACAGACATTGGTGCTGGAGAAATGGGTCAGCAGTTAAGAGCACTGGCTGCTCCCTCAGAGAACCCAGGTTCAGTTCCCAGCACCCACACAGTGGCTGTCAACCATCTGAAACTCCAGTTCCAGGGGATTTGACTTTTTCTGGCCTCCGCTGGCATTATACAACATGGGTGAAAATTACATGCAGGCACAATATCCATACACATAAATTTAAAAATTTAAAAGATAGATATTTACATGTAACCTTCAAAGTATAAGGAAATTTAAAACATTACTTCAATCTATATTGTACTAAAACTATATTTCAAGATAATTGAGAAGCATCTCAGTTCTGTCTTTTATATACTAAAAATCCACTGAACTTTGAAGGGATTTATGTTTTTAATAGACTGCAAAATGATTTAATGGAGCAATATTTAATTAAGAATTCCTGACAGTGTGATAACAGTGTGATATGCTTCCAATTAACCTTTGTGCCAAGACTGTACAATACATATGAAAGCAACACACCTGTGTCCAAACTATAGATCATGACTTTGACTTTGACTTGATATAGGAGATTTCAGACCAGAGCACTTCAGCAATAACTGGGACACTTTGGGTTGTTATCAACTTTGAGGCATGATTAGCCTTCAGTGATCTAGGCCAGAGACACAGATATCTGTCATGCACAGCCCAGCATGCATGAGTTAAAATGGTCCATTGGTAATTATCTCAGCTAAGTACCTAACTCACATGAAAAAACTCAAAGTCTTCTGCATGTTTTATCATGTGATTAAATTTCTTAGAAAGCAAGCAGTAAGCCAATTGATACTCTAGGAAGATTTGTTTTCCTTTTTTTCTAATTTTATTTATTTTTGTATGTGTATGAGTGTACTGTCTGCATGTAGGTTTGTGCACCCATGTCACAGAAGAAAGAGGGTCTCCGATTCCCCTGGAACTGGAGTTCTCCTGGAATTGGAGTTACAGAGAGTTCTTAGCCGCCATGTGGGTGCTGGGGATTGAACCTGGGTCCTCTGCAAGAGCAGTCAGTGCTCTTAACCGCTAGGCTATCTCTCCAGCCCCGATTTGTTTTTCTTTTAATGCTGTTCAGAACATTAATAAAAAGAAACAAAATCTCTTACATTTTGAGAGATCACATCATCAATGGGAAGACCACTCAAAGATCCAGGCTTGTTGGTGTGTACCAAGGAGAAAGGAGTGTGAGACCAGTTTAGGCTACATCGGAAGAGCCTGTCTGAAAGCAAAGGATCCCCCAAGCCGGCAGCCACCTGTCCAATATTTCAATCAAATAACTTTTCTTTACTGTTGTTCTTGAGACAGGGCCTCACTATGTAGCTCTGGCTGACCTGAAACTCACTATGCAGACTAGACCAGCCTTGATCTCACAGGTATCACCCTGCTTCTCTCTGGAGTGCTGGATTAACCTGATTGCATTTGAATTGTTCACATTCTTACTGATTCTATCAACAGGTTTAGAAGCCTAATTTCTAAATAATACATTCTGGGTGGTGGTATCAGACACATTTTCTTTTTAAAAAATTTTTATTTATTTTTTATGTGTACGAATGTACTGTTTGCATGTAGGTTTGTGCACCCTTGTTGTACAATGCTGCAGAGGTCAGAAGAGGGTGTCGGGTTCCCCTGGAACTGGAGTTAAAGACAGTTCTCAACCGCTACGTGGGTGCTGGGGATCAAACCCAGGTCCTGTGTAAGAGCAGTTGGCGCTCTTAACCACTAGGCCATCTCTCCAGCCCCAGACATATTTTCAAATGCATATTAACAAACTTTATTTGTTCCTTATATTACAGTTACAAAACTATATTCTTACATATATAGCAATATGTAGGTTAAATCATATGCTGATTTAGATATACAATAGGCCATTATGAACAATTTTATATAAATATGTTTATTGGTTTAATAGGGTTGAGAATTAACTACTTCCTATGTGACTAAACTTCAGCGAATATTTTATTTATAAATTGAGTACCTATCTTAGGTATTTTGAAAAAATACTTTGGAACTATTGCTGCAATGGTTTCGCTTTTGTCAAATTATTATTATTATTATTATTATTATTATTATTATTATTATTGAATGCTATCATTCCAATCCCTTGTAGAATCTATTTTATATAAAAAGTTGTAGAAACAATGAGGAGAGAAAAATTAATCCATTTTTCCATGTTGATGGCAACTGACAACTGTGCTAACCAAAGAGAAGATAGCTGAAGAAAACAGTCAAGAAGGCATGCCATTTCCCGCCTGGTACCTTGTTGGCAAATTATGGTTATTTGCTAAAAATCCATATTGAAAATGGCTAGATGTGAATGCCTTTGCTATCAGTAAGGGAAAATAAGTCTGGACAGTAAGAAAAAACTCAACAACTAGCTTATTTGCTTGAATCTTAGAAAAAGAGATCAGAAGACATTTTAGAGTAGCAAGAAAAAAAAAAAATACTAGTTATTGCTGTCATCAACTCCCGACTGAAAGCACTACAAAGAAGAGAGATGCTCCCCTTTGTCATCTGTTGATAAACTAAATCATCAACATTCCTGTGAGCCCCAGGAAATGGAGATTTGGTATATTTTTTTTTTGGTCCCAAATATCAGGCACAATAGTCAGAAAGCTATTGGTTATAAAAACTGATAAACACTTCTACAGTCTATTCCTTAACAAATTGAACTATCCAGTCTCATTTTGATGAAGAATTCTTTTCATGCTTTAGTTTTGAAGTAAATAAAACCTTTCCAACCATTCAAGTTTCTTATATATATATATATATATATACTATATCTAATATATAAATATACTATATAATATATATAATAACTTTCGAATGACTTCATATAAAAGGAGATTACCAACATAGATCACATATAATACATATATATGGTATATATATATTATACAGGTATCCTAGACTATATAGCATATTTCTATCCAACTAATACAAGTGTATCCGTGCATTACAGACATGTATGGGTGTATATACGTACTCCTGTAGCAAGACTGGGAGAAACAGCACTTTCTTTGGAATTTTCTATCAGAGAACTTTATTTCTGGCACCAGGTAGAATTACAGCTTTGAAATGATTGCCTGCATCTCCACTGTTACGTTTCTTCATTAATTTGACTGGAGTTTTTGCTTTCTCTATGAGAAGTTCAAATTACCTTCATCCATAACCTGTATATTTAATCAGTCATCCCCTCATTGATAAGCTACTTTCCACTTATTTATATGAGAGATATAGTTTAGACTTAGTCAAATTAGCTAATTCACCCAAACAAGCCCTTCTTTCTTGGGGTGCCAAGATAAAATGGATTATATTTTTTTTTCCAAAGCCAATTTTTTATTAGGAAGCTGTGTGATTTCATATAAAATTTAAAATCAAATCTAGACCTGCGCCCTTTCTTCTTGCCTCCCCACCAGAGCTCATGCATTCTGCCAAACATCTTTTTCGTCTTTTTTCTTAGTCTCTCTCAAAATTCTTGATGCAGAAGTTTACTGTTTTTCAAGCAGAAGTTCACCATTTCAGTCAGTTCTTTGACGCATACTTTTCTGTTGTTGTTGTTGTTGTTATTATTATTCCTTCCAATATGGATCACTCCAAAATATGCACATATACATGCCACGTATATCATAGGTTTTAGCATATGCAGCTTATGATTTTTTTTTTATTACGCTGAAAGATGTCATGTTTGAAGTCTCCTCCTTGGCAAGCCCAAACCACCATCAGTTGTGTTCCACACTGGGGTTTTCCCTTCCCATGGTCACCAAATGAAGCCTAGTAAGCAATGCGTCCTGTCTTGATCTTCCTGTACTGGTCTCTGTGATACAGCCTGGGTAGTCCAACAATGGCAGTCTATACTCTGAAGAAGTGGAAACCCCAGTAGTCGCTCAGTCTACAAGCTGGATGTCTCAGCAGTCCCCATCTGGCACTGAAGGTTTGGAGGATTCTTGGAGAGACATGAGTCTTCAGTCCATATTGGAATGTTGAAAAGCTGTGTCTTCTCAAGTCTTTGAAGGATGGCAAACACAGTGGCAGCCACAGGGTAGCTGCACTTGCCAGTAAGACAGGCAAAACAACTGTGCTCTTTTGTCTTTACTAAGATCTCAAGTTTTATACCTGAAGTACAATTTCTCAGGACTTACTATTTATTTATTTCTGGTTACACTTTCCTTTTGGATGTTTAAGGCCACACAGTTAGCCCAGATAAACCAAGGTTTTGTTTTCTCAAGGTCAGTTGAAGATCTGGTCCTCAGGGGTCACTCAGGTTTTGGAAGGGGGGTGGGGGGAACCCCTGACTCCATTCGGCTTTTCATTTACCAGTTCCATCCACTCGAGGACAAAGTTAGGTCTTACTAGACCAGGCTTCCCTTTTTGAAGCATGAGCAAACTTTCTTCTTTATAGACTGGATACTGGGTGAACTCCCATTAGTGGATCTCCAAGACCTCCCTGCACAGGAAGACTGGTGACTCACATTTGCAGGACACTTCAAGAGATGCCCCCATGCATAGTTCCCTGGGACTTAGTTGAACTCTGGGGGCAAGGAACAAATTTATCCCTTAAGACCCTCAGCCAAATTGGTATGGGCATTAAGTATGGTCGTTAAGCATCCAGAAAGGCTAAGTTACACCAGCCTGAAACTTTTAACTACTGTATAATAGTTCAGAAATGCTGAATAAAAAAAATGAGTCAATGAAGAGCTTGCTGAAACTAGCCTACTTATTCTGCTGGAGAGAGTTTGAGTCCCTCACCAAGTGCCACAGATTCTATTTTCCTTTCACGTTTATACATTTAAACTGGAAAATATTTTAGATTTACAGAGAAGCTTCAGTGAACATGCAGTGCTCATGGCATGGCAGTACCCAGAATGCTGTCTGGTGAACTCCTACCCAGAATGCTCTCTGGTGAACTCCTACCCAGAATGCACTCTGGTGAACATTCATTGTTACTAACAGGGAACAGAGATCCCATAATCTTATTTTTTGACAGAGGCTGTCCCAGCCTTACAAGTTTTCTTTTCTGAGAGCTAATTTTTAAAAATATCATATTTTATTAATCTTTTTTGTGACTTACTTAAACCTTTTGTAACCTACTTAAACATCCTGGGTTTTTTCCTCACAGTTTTTTAACAGTCAAACACTTTTAATATTATATGGTTGGTCTCAATTTGCATATTTATCTGTTTTCCTATTATTATTTCATTATTCTGGGATACATAAGCCATTTTCATGCATGTAAATATTGAATGCCCCTCTATTCTCTGGTGTCTTCCTCTTCTTTCTCTCTTCCATCTACTTACTGTTTTTCTCTAGACAATTTCTCATCTACCTTCAGTTTGTATATGTGAACATGATTTTTGGTGACTACATAGAATCTAGGCACCACAAATGAGATAAAATATGGTATTTTCTTTCTGAGACTGGCTTAAGTTGCTTCACATAATCTCCAGTTTATCCGTTTTCCTGTAAATCACATGACTTCATTTCTTATTGTGTATGGATGAACCACATTTTCTTTATTCATTCATCTGTTGCTGGACACCTAGTTTGGTTCCACAACTTAGCTGTTGTGAATACTAAGCTACAATAAACATTGAGGTGCGCATATTGCTGTCACATACTGACTTGGAGTCTTTTAGGTAAATACCCAGGAGCGGTATAGCTGGGCCCCGTGCTAGGTCTAGTCTCAGTTTATTATTTTAGTAACTGAGAGGCAATTTTGAGTTTTCCTTTCAGTTTTAGATGTAACTGTCAGAAAGTTGTATTTCATCTTCACTGAGAAAAGACAATAGTGAAGCCACTGTTCAGATACCAAGAATTATTCAGAGTCTAATTATGAGTTTAATTATGAGTTTAATTATGGGCATAAAACCAGACTCAGCTGCAGACAGTGTGGCAGAAAGACATCCCACAGGGATGCCCCCCACCCACACCTCTGAGCGCTCTGCTTCTGCCAGAACTGTTCTCCTTCTTATGCTCCTTATGTTCCGGACTGACACTAGGGCATCATTGTAGAATGTGATCTTCAGAATCATGTGGCTGCCATCTTCAAGAGAACAACTGGCCCTATCTGCAAGAGTCCACCACAATTAGGTTTGTGGACTTTTGATAGTCCTTCGTAGGTGAAGGTTTTGGGGAGTGTCACTGGACCCTCACCTGAGTTTACAGACACAGTGCCTAGACATTTGCATGCAACTGGGGTCTTGGGGAGAGGCTAGAGTATACAGAGCAGTCAATTGAGAGGGGGTCCAGTCATGTGACTATGGGGTAGCTGTCATCTATGCTGGGAGATCTTCCAGTGCAGGTGCTTCAGGGTTACCCATGCTCTTGTCATATCCCTTCATCCATGCTCTGTAAATAAGCACAATGAACTCATTGGTTCCCCTGGTGGAACTTTGTTGAATGGAACCTTGGTCTGTCTCACAATAACCCTCACTCCTAGACTTCCTCATATGGTCCACACATTTTCTGTGCAGTCAAGCAAGATGTGAATATAAAGTCCTGTAACGTGACAAATATTCAGGGTTCTGTGCTTTGGCTGCCATGATGGCAGAGGTTCTCCTACTTCCACACAGAACTCCTGGTATTTCATCCAGAAAGACAAACTCAAGGATGAATAACGGTGGTGGTGTTTTCTCTAATGAAACTGCATGATACCATTGGACATCAGGATGGTTAATTTTAACAGTTACTACAACCTAGAATCACCTGTGTGGAGAGTCTTACTGAGGAATTATCTAGATCTGGTTGGCCTGTGTGCTTGTCTATAAGGATTGCCTTGGGTATTTATAGAGGTAGGAGACTCATGCCCCCTATGGGTGGGACCATTCTCTAGGCAAGGGGTACTGAGCAGTGTGGAAAGACAGCTAGCGGAGAGCTATCGAGAGCAGTCCCCATAATTCTCAGTAGCTTCAGAAATCAGTACTTTGTTCTTTCAAGCAATTCATGAGCAACCAAATAATTTCTGAAAGACTTTTTTCTGCATAAATTAACCAGAGTGGTTACTGCTTTTTGCAACTAAGAACACCAACCATTGTGATAATGTTTTAAGCATGAAAGGAGCTACAAGTAAGAAGCCTACTGTACAACAGAGAAATTATAGAGAACATTTGTATGTGCCTATCCCAAAGTTATTGCTCTAGAGATTTTGTGTAAAACAAATGTGGACAACAGCAAATTATATCTACATTTAACTCAGATGCATTACTGTTTTTATCAGAGTCTGTAAACCAATGTTGTTTAATATACACATATTTACTTTTACTAAGTCCTAAAACACCATGTATCCTGTAGACAGTGTCTAGGTGAAACTGAGTACTTGCTGAACTCACATCAATTAAATATGCCTTGATTGAATATACATCCGTGTCCCTCTCCCACCCATCCCCCCTTCCCAATTCACCATTTCAGTCCATTTTCTGATGCAGTCTTTCTGTTGTTGTTCTTTTACTATGCATCCCTCTCCATGAGAAATATTTATATCTGGGTTGTTGGTACTAGCATCCACATATGAGGGACACCATTTGTCGTTTGTTTTTCTGGGACTGTGTTACTTCACTTAACATAATGTCTTCCAGCTCCATCCATTTACCTGCAAAGTTCATGATGTTGTCCCTCTTTACTGCTGCATAGTATTCCATTGTATACATGTACCACATTTTCTCTATCCACTCGTCAGTTGAGGGGCACCTGGGCTGGTTCCAGCTTTTTGCTATTGTGAACAGAGCTGCAATAAACATAGCTGTGCATGTATCTTTGCAGTAAGTTGTGTCTTGTGGGTATATACCCAGGAGTGGTATGACTGGGTCAAATGGAAGGCTATTTGATCTTTTAAGGGTTCTCCACACTAGTTTTCCATAGTGGTGTACTCGATTTACATTCCACCAGCAATGGAATGAGTGTTCCCCTTTCCCCAAACCTCTCAGCATTTGGTAACATTGTCGTTTCCTGATCCTAGCCAGTCTTACTTGAGTAGGTGATAATCTCCAAAGTGGTTTTCTTGTAGCATCTCTTTAAAGATGATTTAAAGAGGCAAAATATAAGTTTTTGGCTTCGCCAAGTTAATGCATATATAGTCCCCAAAACAGATGGGTGAATTTGATGAAATTGGGCCTTGATCCACTTTATGTATAATACAAAAAACTGTCTTCTGGAGGCATTCATGGGTTAAAAAAAGAAGGGGGGGCGGTACAGACAGACATGAACCTTCATAGTCAAGAACTTGCAATTCCAAATCATTAAGAACTAACTAATGGAGCAGAGATTTGTTTGTTCCAACAAGGAAAAATGTCACCAACTTAAGGCTGAGAAAGAAAAATACAGCCTTTGCAATTGAGTAGGATGTACGATAAAAGTGGCACTGAAGAGGTGACGTCTGAAACACTTGAAAGGAAGAAAAGCCTTAGATTGCATAAACATCGAACCCATCTGTGTATCCTAATGTTTAACAACTACTATAATGAGTACTAATGAACTTATACCTTCTAGGTGCAACAAAGGTTTTGATTGGACTTTCTTGCTCCCCCCCCATAAGAACAAGGAGAAATATGACGATAATGAGAATCATTTTCCAACTGTAAATTGGAGACAACTATATAAAGAGTGTAATCTCTTATAACGGGTAAACAATGCCTTCTTTTAAATTGACTAATAGACATAAAGAACTGTGAAAAGGATTATACTCTGCTTCAGACCAATATATACTAAAAGTCCTTGGGCTATGCCTTAAGTGCAATAGTATATTAATGCAGGAACTCTCGACATCAGCAAATGGATTTTCATACCAAGGAGAGTGCCAAGATGTGGCCAGGGGATCCAAGGCCCCACAAAAGGTAAGGGCTCCTTGCCGCTTAAGTTGGGATACCTGCAGGAGGAGAGCGATAAGACCCTGATCCGAAAGACACTGACTTAAAGATGGGAGGGATTATTGAGACGCGCACATGCCAAGGTACAGATGGAATGCTTGAGAACATGCAGAGAGTAGTTCCAAAGGCCACTAAAAACCA
Source organism: Rhizomys pruinosus (assembly GCA_009823505.1). Classification (NCBI taxonomy): domain Eukaryota; kingdom Metazoa; phylum Chordata; class Mammalia; order Rodentia; family Spalacidae; genus Rhizomys; species Rhizomys pruinosus. The sequence continues at coordinate 581,976 of VZQC01010027.1, forward strand.
ATAAAGCATGAATACGGTCTCCCCTGGTCAAGCAAGAAACCTCACCGATCAGCACCAGACTACACTTCACCTGCCTGGCAAAATAGCTGTGCAGCAGAGCAAGCCATAGTGCCTTGGTATATCCCAAATCTAATTGGCTGTTGGCTCTCTCCTTGGAGGATAACCCATGGCTGATGCGCACAAACCTACATCCTCTACCAGGTTAGGAGTTGTATAAACCACAGTAAGCCTGTTATATTTATCAGGGGGTAAAAATATAATTCATGAATTAGATACTCATCAAACATATGTGTCTATGCAAAGTAACCTACCATAACTATTTAGTGCTGTTAAATACTATATATCTAAATTGCTTGTGCTTCATTAGTAGGATCGAAAGGTTACTCCTGAACAAACTGTCAGCATGAAAGGGAACAGCCAGAATTGACCAGAATTCCAAGTCAACAGCTCCAGAGAGGGGACAGTTTTACTCTCACCCACTTGCCCTTTTCTAAGCCTAGGAACATCCGTGGAAGAGGGGGTGGTAGAAGTAGGCTGCGATGGGGTGAATTGGTGAAACTACAGCGATGTAGTCTTGGACACTCATTTGATCACTTGATTGAACAACAACCTGTACCTCCACTGAATGGTGGGACTGGTGGGGGTTGGCACAACAGTCTTAGATTGGTTTTTGCAACGAAGGATGCCTATACTATGGATTATCATTATAGCTAAAAGTAAATAATAATAAACCCTCGAAAAGATGCAGGAAAAAAAAAAAAAAAAAAAAAACAAAAAAAAAAAAAGAAGCCTAAAAATGTGAACTTGAGTCTGTAGAGATGATGACTGGGCAGAACCTGAAGATCTTAATCACCCTGGGATGGAGAGTAGTGCATTATGACAAGCCAGCACAGAACAGCTGAACCAGCTCCAACCACATGCCAACTGAGACATTATCTTCATTGGGAATGGTAGACATGAATTCCCAATGTTGGCAGAGATTCATTCACACTAGAACTAGACAGTGTGTAAGCGGAGGTGTACCATCTAGGCAACCATGGTTTGCTCTGCCTGTATCCTGCCAGGTAACTTGATGGAGAATGTCCCAATATGGCACTTTGCAAAGCAGCAAAGTTGGCTGCTCAGTTATCTAAAACTTTGCCTATATACACAGAGGCTTCTAAGTGCATCTTCAAGTAACGATAAATTATTGCCCCGGGGTCTTTGGGCACCTTCCCTTCACAGGTTTCCCAAGCCTATCACTGACAATGATGGAGAGCCTAGTGACAAAGATTAGATTAACAGTGTTACATTCTTTCCCTCCCCCGAGGCTGCTGAGACTTAGGGCAAGGGGGAGGAATTAAGTGAGGTTTCAAAGCCAAAAGGTAAAAATTTCCAGGCTTATGTAATTACTTTCCTATAAAACTGTCTTGGAGCGCATTTCCTGGAAGCCTTGTAAATTTTCCAGGAAATATAATCATCAAATGCGCCTCAGGTTTGTCTGGCTTCAGGTGTACTTAAAGCAAGCTCAAGTCCCGGAACCCACAGCAACAGGGAAACCTCATGCCTTCATTTGCTGAGGTGACCCCAGTATAGAATCATCATAGACAGTGCAATGGCTTTTAATCACTTTAGAGCCCTGTCCCTTTGAGTTCCCTTTGTACAGTACCCGCCTAAGTCCAGGCACTGTGAAAAATGATCACATAGAGTCTAGGCAGATGTAGGGCTGAGGGTCTGGGGAAAAATTGGAAAAATATTCACCTGGGAAGAAGTAACCAATACTGCTGAATGGATTAAGCAAGGGACCACTTCTGACTCTGGGACGGAGAAGTCCTGCGTGTATTGATCAGCACTATTCTTTATTTGACCAGCAGCTGTGATGATTCCCCACTTTTCCTCTTGCCAAGATCTTTTAAAGAGCTGTATTTCTCTTTGTCTCTATAGCTATACATTTGGAGTGTGTGAGGAAGACCAGGGGTCCTTAACTTGGGTCACAGGATGAACAAAGAACCCAACATGGAGCATAAAGACAGACTACCCAAGACTAGATCTGAAACTCAGCAAGTGTGTTTCATTTTGAGACTGCCTGTCTTGAACAGGAGAGAGTGAGTTCACTTCATTTTATGACATAGGTGCAGAAGAATTGTGCATAGATACCAACTAGTCAGAGACGTGGGTGGAGGCCGAGGCTGTCTGCTTATACAACAACCTGCTAAACCAACTCTTTCCTTTCCTAACTTTTCACAGCCCCCTACTCAACTATGGAGGGTTCCTGAAAAACTGGCTGCTCATATGTAAGCACCAGTCATCATCTGCTGGAGTCGCCTTTTAGCTTTCCAGGTCATGAGTAGGAATTATCTTTATTACATAGATGTGAAAACACCACCATGGGTTAATCTGGGGTAGGATAATTGAGCTTTTATACTATTCCTAAAGTACAATACCTGGAATCTGGAATTCTTGTTGAAACAAATTTATGGTTTGTTTGTCTGTTTAGACTTTTTTTTTTTTGAAACAGGGTGTTCATGTAGCCCCAGCTAGCCTGGAACTCACTATGTGACCAGGCTGGTCTGGTCACATAGACAGCTCTCTGCCTCTGTCCCCCAAGTATTGGGATTAAAGGGGTTTGTGAGAATACTCAGCTTCTGAGACTTATTACTTTACTGTTGCTTGTTACATAATAAACTCACTCACTCAAAACTGAAATTATGGCATCGTAGAACATTTTCTGGGTATTACAAAACAGTTCTGCAATGGAGCATGACCTTGAACTTCTGATCCTACTGCTGTTACCTCTCCTCCCCAATGCTAGGATGGCAGGCATGCCTAACCCCACCAGTATATGCAGTGTTGCTGACTGAACCCAGGGTTTTATGAATTATAGACAAACTTGACCAGATGAGTGCCATCCCCAGCTCCATAAATTTCCTTTCTGAAGAAGCCGCCATGGAAGCTTGTTGTGAGACTCAAAGTCCAATTATAATCACATACTGGGTTTGAGGGGAAACCCCTCGCCGCCATTCTCCAATGCATTTGCCACAGTGGACTATACATGAGAATTTTAATGGACTCAAGCGTGAAAAGAACAACAAAAATATAAACCTAGGAAGTCCATTTCATTTACCAGTACTTAAAATGCTTTAAGATAAATGTAATTTACGAACTGATGTTGTTCCCTGAGTTTGTGCAGCTCAGAAAATAATATGTGGCATTCCTGAACAACTTATGCTGTGTTTCATATATTCCTAAGAATGTACAAAAGTTTTCATTTCAGGAAAATGTGGATGTATAATTAACTTCATGTTCAAGAGAAGAAAATCTATTGCATAGGAGGGTGGAGAAGCATAGTCTCATTAAATCTGAGCTTGTGTGACCATTTCTATGCTGGTTAATTAGGTATCCCAAGACTCGACTGATTTTGTAGTTTATGAATTTTGGATGTTTTTTAATTTAAGAAAAACAAAAAACAAAAAATCTTCACAAAATTCAAGAATTTCTAAAGCCAAGAAATTTGTTTTGTAGTTTTTCTTCAATTAAAAATAATGTCCAAAAATTTTTCCTTCTGAAATGGTGATTCATATTTCTAATTTTACATGTTTTCATTGTTAAAGGAAAAACTGGTGTTATTCCTATTAAAAAACAATAACACACATTTTTTTTTCTTGGCAGGATTTGTGTGTGTGTGTGTGTGTGTGTGTGTGTGTGTGTGGTGTCCATAGTTTCTTAATTCATAGGTGTTATAGTTCTTTAAAGCTAATCACTATTTGAACAATTATATTTTGACAGCCATTCAACATGACTAATTTCCTTGTAATTATTCATTTCAATTTAACAAATGGCCTTATTGAAAATATTTTGAGATTTAGTTTTCTATGTAATTCACAATATATATATCTTCAACTAACCCCCCAAAATAATGCTTCTGACAAATTTACTGGAGAGTAACCCAATAAAATCAGTGAAGTCTGGTTGGCTGGATCTCACTTGCTCAAGCTTAAGCCAACTACTGCAGGGCATTAGCAAGTAGCTGTTTAACTGGAAGCTGCACCAACAGTTGAAGGATATCTGGCAGAGCTAAGAAACTGTGCTGCACACAGCAACTCTAGACCAAAGAAGAGGCAATAATGAACAGTGTCCCCATTAAAAAAATCATGTAGAAGGCCAGCAAGATTCATCTGAAGACAGGAAAATTTCAGTCAGTTATAGAGATATTTCACACAATAAAAATGAAACTTTCAATTTTGTTATTATACACACACATACAAATCATATTGGGGCTGGAGAGATGGCTCAGAGGTTAAGAGGACCTGGGTTCACTTCCCAGCACCCACATGGCTACTAACATCCATCCTTAACTCCAGTTCCAAGGGATCTGAATCCTTCTTCTGGCTTCCATGGGCATTATACACATGCTGAGCCTACATACACACAGGCAAAACACTCACACACATAAACTAAAAATAGTTTTTTTTTCAATTAAAAAATCATGTTTGTGGAAAATCTGTAAAATTTCTAGCTATATGTTTTGGTATGTCAAACAAGATTCTCTAATAGTTCAGCTAGTTTTACATGAGAATCCATGAACATTAATGACAAGTATGTTAAGCAGAAATTAACAAATGTATCTCTCTCTACACAGGCACTGAACTTAGTTGTGAGCTTGTATCAAAGTATAGATAGAATTGCTGAAGGTTGCTATTTTATTCTTTTTTTTTAAGGCGTGGACCACCACGCCCGGCATTTATTTATTTCTGTATGTGTATGAATGTACTGTCTGCATGCAAGTTTGTGCACCCGTGTCATGCAATGCCGCGGAGGTCAGAAGAGGGTGTCAGATTCCCCTGGAACTGGAGTTCTCCTGGAATTGGAGTTTCAGAAGGTTCTAGGCCACCATGTGGGTGCTGGGGATCGAACCCGGGTCCTCTGTAAGAGCGGTCGGCGCTCTTAACCGCTAGGCCATCTCTCCAGCCCGCTATTTTATTCTTTATGAAATCACTGTACCCTTAAATATCACCTAGTGATTGTATATAATCCAACTTCAGCTCAAGCTGGTCAGGGAAAGCCTTCCATCAGGCTTTCTTACTGTGTGGGCCCTTCTAGGACAGTCTTCCACAGAATAATTAAAATCTCAACTTTTGGCTTAACTCTCCAAAATCTGACCTACTAAACAAAAACATTAGAAGACACCCAAGCTCCCCATTTCCTCCCAGTGATGTATGGGGAATCACACAACCTATTTTCATTGAAATATTGTAACCCAGGTTGGCCTCCAGCTGGAGATTCTTCTGCATCCGCCTCTTTCTGCCCACCCTACCACAGTACTGAGACTTCAGGAGACTGCCCCCACGCCCTGCTCCTACCTGCACATTAATCACAATGTTTAATCATGAGAGAGAACAGCTCCCAACATTTTTCTTTTAAATTTTATGAAACTTTGAAGGGCTTGGGAACACTAAATTTATTGCATAAAATGCACCAATGGTGATGAAAATAAGAAGAAATTACAGTATTATCATAACTTTATATTGATGTGCCTTTCCCAGTCCTCTCTCCCGTCCCCTGCCCACCAGGATTTACACTTCTGGCTTTCTTTTGTTCTGCAGGCTGCCTCTTCACTCTGATGGCTGTTTCTTCTTTGCGACATAGAACCTTTTAAATCTCCCATGGTCCTATTTGCAATTCTTTTTTGGTTTTAATTTATTATTTTTTATGTGTCTGAGTATACTGTCTGCCTGTAGGTTGGTGCACTCGTGTCGTGCAATGCCTCGGAGGTCAGAAGAGGGTGTCGGATTCCCCTGGAACTGGAGTTAAAGACAGTTCTTAGCCGCCATGTGGGCGCTGGGGATCGAACCCAGGTCCTCTCAAGAGCAGTCGGCGCTCTTAACTGCTGAGCCATCTCTCCAGCCCCCTATTTGCAATTTTTTTTTTTTGTCTTTTCAAGACAGGGTCTCCCTGTATCCTCAGCTGTCCTGGAACTCGCTCTGTAGACCAGGCTGGCCTTGAACTCACAAAGATCTTCCTGCCTCTGCTTCCCAAGTGCTAGGATTAAAGGCGTGTGCCACCACGCCCGACTATGCAATTCTTATGGCTCTATCCTGTGCTACTATGGTCCTAATCAGAAAATTGCCTATGCCTGTATATTAAAGGGGTGTTTTTTGTGCTTTTCTTTAGCAGTTTCAGCATTTCAAGTTTTAAATGAAGGCCTTTGATTCATCTCAGATTGATGTGTGTGTGTGTGTGTGTGTGTGTGTGTGTGTGTGTGTGATGAGATATATGGATCTTATTTCATTCTTCTGCAAGTAGCTATCCATTTTGTTGGTACTATTTGTTGAAGAGGTGGGATCTTTGTACACAATGTGTATTTCTGATTCCTTTGTTGAAAATTAGAACAAAAAAAAAATTACAAAAAATACAAAAAAGAAAATTAGGAGGGTTTAGATATGTGGTTTTACTTCTGAGACATCTGTTATGTTTTCTTCAAATACAGGTATTTTTTGAAATCAGTACCACAGCATAAATTTTTAAAAGAAGAAGGAAGAGAGGAGGCCAGCTGATGACAGTGAAGTTGTTGGAAGGAAGTCTGTGCAGATCACAGACCCCAAAAGTAAAATGACTCTTTATAAGACACATCCAGCTTCCAGCACTCCTGTAACCCTCGGAACTGCACCTTACATACCTCAGAACCCTTCCTTCCTCCTCAGATACTATGGTAGAGTGAGACGCTCTGTGAATTGTTAAAGTAATACTAAAAGTCAAATGATTCTAAAATCTAAGAATAACATATTTAATAATACAAAATTATACTATGAAATATAAAACTGAGTTCATAATTCATAATATTAAAATAATAAAGACAAACTTGTTTGATCAAGAAAATACTTTAGTGTCCATTTAATTGTGAAAACAAACAGCCAAGGAAGAGAGAGGTAAATTAATCAAGTCTTCACTGGGTGGTATCCACTCACCCTTGTTCCAGTTCACTGCATGTCTTTCCAGCTCTGACCTCTACTCAACTGCCCTGCTCAATGCCAGGACATCTCTTCCCCTATTTGGTGAACAATAACTCAGATAAAATATCCTCTGAACAAAAGTTCCTAAAGCTCCTGACATTACATTGCTTTTCCAATCCCTAGTACCTGTATCAAGCAGTTTATTTAAAACATTATTGAATAGATAAGATGTCCTTTCTCTTTTTTTTAATTTTTATTTATTTATTTTGTTTATTTTTTTCACGTATGAATGTACTGTCTGCATGTAGGTTTGTGCACCCGTGTTGTGCAATGCCGCAGAAATCAGAAGAGGGCATCAGATTCCCCTGGGACTGGAGTTAAAGATGGTTCTCAGCCGCCATGTGGGTGCTGGGGATCGAACCCGGGTCCTCTGCAAGAGCAGTCGGCGTTCTTAACCGCTAAGCTATCCTGGGCAATCGGTCAGCCCACGAAAGGAAACAGCCAGAACTGATTAGAGTCCAAAACGACATCTCCAGACAAAGTAGACTGTTGTGCTTCTTGTCCACCTGTGCCCCATCTCTAAGCCTAAGGAACAATCTGTGGAAGAGGGGGAGTGGTATATTGTAGGGGCTGCGATTGGGGTGAATGGTAAAACTATGACAATATAGTCTGAACACTTATTTGATCAACTTGATTGAACACTCAAGCCCCTCCAGCTGGATGGTGGGAGCCTTGGGCTCTGTGCGCTGGGGTACAACTGCTTGCAATTGGTTTTATATGAAGGATTCTTGTGCAAAAAAGAAAAGGAGCTAGATATATGACATTTGAACTAACTGGGAATATAAAATCTAGTTGTTTTATTTATAGTTTGTATTGGGTTTGGTCTCTATATTTTTCTGAAATACACCACATCACGGTAACACTTTCTTTTACTTGTAGGACAATTTAAAGGAATAAGCTTAAATTTTTACTTACCAAATAAGTAGAAGTCTAGTCCAGTCATAAAACGTTAAAGAGCAAAGTGTTTTTGGGTAAAAATTTTATTTAGCAGTACTCAACTCTGCCAAGCTTTATCCACAAGTATAGGATATTTTAAGGGCTTAGTGAATTGTTTAGATTAGTTCAAATTTAAGTGTAGGTTTTGGTGGAAATGGTAATACAATGAACTAATGGGAATATAAAATGTTAATTGTAGATTTATAATTTGTATTGGGTTAAGGTATACAAATGGCCTATATATTTTTTTCTGAATAACACAACATCACATTATAAACACTTTCTTTTACTTGTAGGACAATTTAAAAGGAACTAAGCTTAAATTTCCTCCCAAATAAGTAGCATACAGTCAATGAGAACATTTTGGGTAAATTAATGAAAGCTTATGCCTTGGCTCCTGTTTATGGGTATGTGTAAATACAACTTAGGCATCTATAGGTCAAAACATAAAAACCTAAAAAAAAAAAAAACAGGGAGGTGGGAGGTGGGGTACTATCCTTCTGGGATTCAAATGGAAAAACTCTGTGTTCCAATCCTATTGATAATTTCAATTTATCTGATCTTGAAACTAACAATGGGGGAAGAATTTTATGTTCCCACAGGTAAAAATCACCAATCTAAATGCCTGAAAACATAAAACTTATGGCTGTGCGGATGAACTGGGGAATGCCACAGAGAAGTTGACCCATCTGAACATTAAAGGAATGGAACCTCCGACTGCCTGAGTCACGGACCCTGAGCATCTCTCTGAATAATTTGGGGTTGACTGTTTATAATGGCCCTAAATGAAGTGTACCTTCCAGATGCTAGAAACCTTCCTACCTCTCCCCTTTTTTTAGGAAAAAGAAAACATGATGGTAATGAAACCACTCCCTAAACTGTAAACTAGAGCCAATTGTTACAGTGGTATTTCCTATAAAACAGGCATAATATTACTGATTGATAGGCATAGGAAACTGTGAAAGGATATTTCTCTATCTAGAGTCAATCAATAGTAAAGTGTTTATACGTTGTGTAATTACAGCAAAATATATTACTACAGGAAAATCTGACATCAGCAATGAAGTATTCTGTCTAGGAGATGTTGCTAGAGGTTCAAACCCCCCCCCAAATTTATAAGGCCTTTTTGCCTATAAGTTGGGATATATGCAAGGAGAAAGGCAGTAAGTCCTGTTGTCAAGACCTGGTTATTTGTTTGCTGAGCACTGTTGAAAAAATGTTATGAGACGTCACTTACTAGCCATCACAACTGGCCTCTGAAATGCTTAGCGAGTGTTACCAAAGGCCACTAAAGGCATTACAGCAAAATATTGGTCCTCCATGAACAAGCAAACTCCCTCCGTCAATACCAGCCTACACCTCAACAGCCTGGCGATACTGTGCAAACAGTGGCAGCCAAGTGTCTATATATATCCCAAATCTCAATTTGGCTATTAGTTCTCTCCTTGGAGGAATAACTCACACAGCAGATGCCCAAGCTTCTGTCCCTCTAGTGGTTAGCGATGTATACGCCCACAATAGGAATAACCTTGTCGCCCTTTATCGAGAAACCACAGTTTGCGGATTCGCATACCAACAAGCTCTGTGTCTATGACACAGCTTAGCTGACATAATAAGTGGTCCTGTTTAAATGCCTGTACAATCACAATGCTTGTGCTTTGTTAGTATTGACTAAAAAGGGTCTCACTGGTGAAACGCTTGTCATCCATTGAAGGGAAACAAACTGAAACAGACTGGCGTCCAAAATGACAAACTCCAAGGGAACATTAGACTGACTTTTCTTCTCACCATGTGTCCCTTCCCAAAGCCCAGGGAACAAACTGCGGAAGAGGAGGCATGGTCTGATTGTAAGGGCGTGTGGAGATATAGGGGTGAATCATGAGACTACAGGATTATAGTCTGGACTTTCCTCGATTGATCAACATGCCTGTGCATACAAGCTTCTCCAAATGGACTATGGGAACCCTTGGGTTGTTCAAAGATTTGGACCTAGATACTTGCAAAAATTATTCAATTACCTAATGTATGACCATATGGTAACATCAATGTTATCTTGCAACACAACTGTGTCATATTTGTAGAGTCCCTAAAAATTAAAAAACAAAGAATAGATAAGAAAGGCTATCATGGGAGGAACCAATTCTTCCCTTTCAGACTTTATTATCATAAATTTGCAAATTACAACTAGTGGCATATTTCTTGAACATGACCCCAGACTATTTGTGTCAACTTGTAAACAAATTCCACTTTGAATACATTTATTAGGCATATGATTAAAAGTGTACTCTTAACAGGGTTGATATTTAGGTGGTAATACTGGCATTCTTTTTAGCAGAAAAAAAAAAAAAATTCTGTTGCTGGGCCATGGTGGCACACGCTCAATCCTAGCACTTGGGAGGCAGAGGCAGGCAGATCTTGGTGAGTTCAAGGCCAGCCTGGTCTACAGAGCGAGTTCCAGGACAGCTGGGGCTACAGGGAGACCCTGTCTCGAAAAGACCAAAAAATAAAATAAAATAAAATAAAATAAAATAAAATAAAATAAAATAAAAATAAAAATAAATAAATAAAAGTTGTCTGTTACAATTTCTAAGGTGTTTGGGTGTGCAGGCTCTGGAGCTATGCATGCTACTCTGAGCTGTTCTGTGGCAGCTTTGTGTCCCCAGATCTGTTACTTATAGTATCAGCTCATGTGTTTGTGCTTTACTTTGAAGTTCAATATGTGTTAGATATGACGGAATGATAGAGCTTGACCAAATACTTGCTCAGATTCCATCTGAATCACTGGCAGTGTGAACCAGGGCAAGTCACTCAGCTACATGGAGCTTCTGTGTTCACTTAAACTAATCCTTTTTGTAGATGATATGATTGTTTACCTAAGGGATGCTAAAAAAAAAAAAACCCACCAGAAAACTCCTAGAAACGATTAAGAGTTTCGGTAAAGCGGCAGAATACAAAATTAACCTAGAAAATTCAGTAGCCTTTCTTTACACCAACAACAAGCAACTGAAGAAGGAATATAAGGAGAGCTTCCCATTAACAGTAGCCTCAAAAACAATAAAATACCTAGGAACAAACCTAACCAAAGACACCAAAGATCTCAACAAAAAATGTAAACCCCTGAAGAAGGAGATTGAAGAAGACATCAGAAGATGGAAAGACTCATGAATTGGAAAAATTGATATAGTAAAAATGTCCGCTCTACCCAAATTAATATACAGATTCAATGCAATCCTAATTAAAATTCCCATGAATTTCTTCACAGACTTGGAAAAAAGTCCTTAAATTCATATGGAAAAACAAAAGACCCTGAATAGCCAAAGCAACCCTGAGCAAAAAGAGCAATACAGGGAAGATTGCCATATCAGACTTCAAACTGTATTACAGGGCTATAGTCATAAAAACAGCATGGTACTGGCACAAAAACAGACCTGTAGATCAATGGAACAAAACTGAAGATACAAACTTGACCACATACAATTTCAGACAAATATGAATTTGACAAAGGGGCCAAGAAGACTCAATGGAGGAAAGACAGCATCTTCAGCATATGGTGTTGGCAAAACTGGACCACCACCTGTAGAAGAACAAAATTAAATCCCAGCCTCTAGCACTATACTAAAATCAACCCCAAATGGATCAAAGAACTATGAAAACCCACAGAATAGGAGAAAGTCTTCACCAGTGATACATTTGACAGAGCATTAACATCCAGAATATATAAACTACTCAAAAAACAAAGAAGAAAACAAATTACTCACTCAAAAGATGGAGTAAAGAGCTGAACAGAGACTTCAGAAGTGAGGAAATAAAGATGGCTGAGAAACATCTTAAAAAGTGTTCAACATCACTAATAATTAAGGAAATGCAAATTAAAAACACTCTCAGATGTCATCTCACTCCAATAACACTGGCTAGGATCAAGAAAACAAGTGATACTGACTGCTGGAGAGGTTGCGGGAGAAAGGGAAACACTCATTCACTGCTGGTGGAAATGTAAACTCATACAACTACTATGGAAAGCACTGTGGAGAACCCTTAAAAGACTCAAAATGAGCCTACCACCTGACCCAGTCATACCACTCCTGGGTATATATACGCATAAGACTACTTCTACTGCAGAGATACATGCACATTCATGTATATCGCAGCTCTCTTCAGAATAGCAAAGAGCTAGAACCAACCCAAGTGCTCCACAACAGACGAGTGGCAAGAAAATGTGGTACATCTACACAATGGAGTTCTATGCAGCAGTAAAAAAGGATGACATCATGGGGGCTGGAGAGATGGCCTAGCGGTTAAGAGCGCTGACCGCTCTTACAGAGGACCCGGGTTCGATCCCCAGCACCCACATGGTGTCCGAGAACCATCTGAAACTCCAATTCCAGGAGAACTCCAGTTCCAGGGGAATCCAACACCCTCTTCTGACCTCCGCAGCATTGCATGACACAGGTGCACAAACTTGCATGCAGACAGTACATTTATACACATACAAAAATAAATAAAATAAAATAAATTAAAAAAAAAGATGACATCATTAACTTTTCCAGAAAAACAAACAACAAATGCTAACCATCATTCGTGGATGCTATTACCAAGTATCTTGTTGTAAGGCAAAATGAGCAATGTTAACATTATATTCTTCTTTATCTGAAAGCAACTGTGCTCTTATAATGTGAATGTCTTAACAGGCTCTAGAATTAACCCACCACTTATTTTTAGACTTTGTAATCTTGGTATATAGGTGGAGGGTATGTATGTACATATATTTTTTGAGTAATATAAAAATAAAAGGAGGAAATGTGAATCCTGAAATATGATTTGGAAATAGCATACAGTTTATTTTCAGATGACATAATTTTAGTATCGGTGTGACATATTATATATATATATATATATATATATATATATGTCATATATATGCTGGAGCAATACAAATTGGAGGGAACAATAACAACAAAAGAACTGGGACAAAGAATTGACTTAAACAGTAAATTTCTGCCATAAACAATAATCCTCTGCTTCAAAAACTTTAAAAAGACTCAGAAAAAGATACAAGACATGTATTGCAGAATGCATGAACTCGGTGGGGGGGGCATGGAAAGAGAAATGAGTCTAAATTGCACTGAGAATTGATATATGAAATCCACAAAACTTCAATACAAATATTTAAAAAAAGAAAAAAGAAAATCAGAGCTGGATATGTCTTTAATCCCAGATCTTGGGAGGCAGAGGCAGAGGCAGGCAGATCTCTATGAGTTCAAGACCAGCCTTGTCTACATAGTAAGTTCCAGGATAGCAAGGGCTGCACAGTGAGACTCTGCCTCTGAAAAAAAAAAAGGTAAAAATCATAATATATTTAATTTAAGAGGATTTCAAGTAATATGTTTAACTGGATGCTTAGTCAACTTTTAATTAGATTAACTACTTTTCACCAATCATTTGCTGCATGTCTATAAAGTATTCTGATTTAACAGCATAGGAGAACCTAACACAGGTACGAAGTCAAGGAATTTTAACTATAGTACTTATCAGAACACAGGAAACCTTAAATAATTGGTGGATATTGATGCAAAAATTGTATTCAATTATTAATACTGCCTTAGGAATATATTTTATAGTGCCGAGATTTTTACTATAAGTTCCTCAGAGAAAATTATCTTACAATGTGAAAGTACAGTAATGATCGTAATTTTTAAATGACATGTGTTTTACATGTAGGCATGCTCTGCAGATGAAAACTCAGGCAACAGTCCTATAAGACCATACTGCCTAATGGCATTGTAGCCATTGTAGTTATGGTAAAAAGGAATACTTTACAATGTTCACAAGTCACCTATGGATGCATTTCTTAGGATGCATATATGTTGTTAGGCAATGCATGACTACATACAAATTTATATGAATATATACAGATATGCCCATAGGAGTGGAGATATATGGGATCAAAGACATACACATGTATGTCTATATGCTATAGATATCAATGTACATATGCGTATGCTACACAAAATGATAACTATAACAGGTAGAGAGAGCAAGATGTTTTACACTAGTTATTTCATAATATTTATCAAAATGACATATAGTATATTTTAAAAAGTCAATTCAGAATACTGGTTAAGAATCCAGGTTCAAGCAGTAGTCATAATTTCACAAAGGTGAAATCAGACCAAATCTACTGCTGATAAAATGAGGAATATCTTCTACACAATGGAATACTATTAATTAAGGAAAAGGAGAACCTCCTGAGACATGTAACAAAATGGGTGGGATTCAAACACACACACACACACACACACACACACACACTAAGGAAAGCTGGATTCATGTTTACAATGTTTGGATGCCATCTTGTATAAATTATATGACAATAAAACTGTTTCTGAAGGAATTGGGACTCCTATATTAGACCTCACATACCCATGATCAGAGGCCACTGTGGAGGAGGGCACAGAAAGTTCTTAAGATCCAGGGCTGTTCCATGAACGTAGAGAAACAGAAGTTTCTATGCCACTGGAAGCTCACACCTGTGAACTTGTGGCAATGCTGGCATTGAGCACAAGACCCCTACCAACCCAAGTAGACAAGGGTCCAGAGCAGAGTAAAGGAAATGGGCATGGGCTGCTTCCAGCCTGGAAATTGTTGGAGACTGATTACTTCTGGGTGAGGGAGAGTAGGCCTTCCTTACGATCTCCTGACAGGCTGACTAGACTCCAGTGGATGAACTTGCACTGAAGGACGTCTGGGTAAAAATGCTTGACCAGATGGGACTTAACATGTATGGCAGAGGTCTGGTATCATTGTGGGTTGGGAGGACAGGGGTTCTAAATCTGATTAAAAACCGTTGCATGAAATGTATGAAAGATCAATAAAATATTTAAAAATAATAGAAATGATAAAAAAGAATGTGAGCTCAGTTCTTGTGCTGCCATTTATTAATGTTGTCTCAGTTTTTCATCCATTTAATGGTGGCAATAATAAAGCTCCCTATCTAGAGAGAGAAGAGTAATAAATAAAGATTAGGTGGTGTGAAAAGCCAGAGAGGAATGTAGTAACTCAACCAACCCCCTCCCCAAAATACTCATGAACATGAGTGGCTGTAGACCTGAAAGAAATTCATAAGAAACACAGTGCCAGACAGGAAACATCCCTTCAAGTTGTTGGGTCAGTGTAGCCCAAGAGACTCTGAAAATGACACAGGCTATTGTCACAGCCCTTGATTACCTCCCACAACTTGATAGTAAGACCCTATTGCTGAAGATAGGACATAATTCTGACATAGAACTTGGAGCAATAGAGCTGGAACTGACAGAAGTTTCCTCCATGAATGATAGCTCTCATAGTTCTGGAGGACACTATAAAAGCTGCTAAGGGGAAAAAAATCAATAGATGGTCCAACTCCAGGTTTAAAGTCTAATAACCACAACAATGACAGGCACAACAAACTACATGGGTATAGTAGCAGTACGTTTATTTGGGGGATAAACAGCAGCTGTCTAATTGGACTTAAATCATTCTCAATGGGAGGGAACTCATAGATGGCACTGTAAATATCTCCAAAAAGCATTATATCCTCTTAACTATGGAGCCATCTCTCCAGTCCTTATACTGACATTTTAGTGAACATTTGTGTCATCTATAAAAGCATAAATATGTGTGTGTGGTATTCATGTAGCATTTCCCTTTTTTTCCTATACTGTAGAGTGCTTCCCGCCTTGCTTGATGAACAGGCTTAACCTGCTTGCACACCTTTAATCCTAGCACTCATGAGGCAGGCAGATCTCTGTGAGTTCAAGGCCAGCCTGGCCTAAGGAGGCCAGCAGTAGTGAGACATTCCTTTAATCCCAGTCTTTGGGATTAAACTCACTCTGGGTGAGGTGGCACACACCTTTAATCCCAGCCCTTTGGAGGCAGAGGCAGGGCCCAGAAGCTAGAGCTGAGTCAATGACCTGGGCCAATGAGAATTCACCCAATTATCAGCACGTCTGGCATCTCTGCAGAAGGAGCAGAGTGGACCACATATATACCCCTACAGTCCCCTAAATAAACAAGTCCACAGCAGCTCGCTATCTGCTTGCTTTTACGCAACCTCTGGTGTCAGTGTGTTTTGACTCTGCGTCTCTCACCCCCACTTCTCGGCCATGACTTGAACCCCTCTGGCTGGACCAGAGAAGATTACAACACTATACCAATGCATTTAAAAATGACAACAAAAATCTAATTAAAAACTCTCACATGTAAGAGATTTCTCAACAGCCTATTAATATTACTTATGAGAGGAAAGAGTCAAAGAAGGAAAAGAACATTCTGGAAAGAACATTCATTTTATAGCCCCCCAGCTTTCCTTTCTCTTAAACTGCCCCAAAGTCTGCTCAAAAAGGAGCCTGTTGCCTTCCGGAGAAATTCTGAAGTGACAATAGCAATGTTAGGAGTAAGTGGCAGCCACATAATTCTCCTGCTCAGACTTTATATGAGCACTGAACTTGAATCAGGAGAGGTAGTCTTAAAAGTAAACATTATTAACTAATATTCCTCTCATGCTGAATACCAGCACCATAGAGACACAGAGACAGTCTTAAGGAAGGAATTATGCTAATCACCAAGGATTCACAGAAGAAAAAAGATCTTAGGAAATCCATTCCAATTAACGTTTCCCCTTAAATGTAATAGAGAAACTGCTTAAGAATTTGTAAGTACCAATGTTGGTTAGGCTTTTAGTTCTCTCTGGATGCATGAAAGATATTGGGCAAAATTCAGAGATGGGATACAAAAGAAAAACAAAACCAAATCTGCACAGATATAAAAGATTCAGTAAGACCTAGGAGAGTTTGGTGTTGGAGCCCATCTGCAATTCTAGCCTTTGTCATTAAAATACAGATTAAGTTGTCTAAAATCTGAAAGTATATATATATATATATATAGATAGATAATATATATATATGTATACATATATATGCCTGTGTGTATGTAGATGGTAGTTTAAAAATAATTTTTTAATTAATTGATTTTTAAGGGATTCACAATATAAGAGCACAGTTGTTTGTAGATGGTAATTTACTACATTCTTGCTTTAATGGACTCAAATCTTCTGAAAATTTTATAACAAAACAGAATCTACTTTGACTGCAGACATAATCTCTTTTTAAAACATGCAATATGGCTGGGCAGGCATGGTGGCACATGCCTTTAATCCCAGCACTCCAGAGGCAGAAGCAGAGGCAGAGGTAGGTGTATCTCTGTGAGTTCAAGGGCAGCCTGGTCTACAGAGTGAGCTCTAGGCCCAGCTAGGACTAAAGGGAAACCCTGTCTCAAAAAAGACAAAAAAAAAAAAAATACCCACAAAAAACCCACGAAATAGATAGTTTAGAAATACAAGATTGGTGACCTGGATAGAATTAATTTTCACAAAAATACTACTTTGAGATGAGTCATTTTTATAGTATTGGTGATTTCATATGGTTTCCCTTCCATAAATGGAAGGTCATCTCAGAGTTGGCTTCCTCTGATTGGCCATTGGCTATGTGCAGAGTTGATGTCTGAGTAGCCTTGACCTCTGAAGTCTTCAAGAAAGTCAGCGCAGAAATGTCATTAGCAACTTAGTTTTCTAAAAGTAGACCATTCCTCCTAACTTCACTGTTATATTAAAAACTAAGTTTCAAAACATTTAGCTTCACTTCAATCTGTATAACTATATACTGCTAAAAGATTAAAACTTATTTGTTTAATTCCTGTTTAGAAGAAAATAGGCGATGGGCTGGTGAGATGGCTCAGCCAGTAAAGGCTCTTGCCACCAAGTCTAACACCTGAGTTCCATCCCAGAGTACTGCATGGTAGAAGGAGAGATCAGATTCCTGCGAGTTGTCCTCTGACCTCCACATGCCCAGTTCCTGTCTCCCTGTCACACTCACAAATAATTTCAAAAAGAATAAAGATGAATGATATTCAAAATTATGAAATTCACAGGTGAATGAATAGAATTGGAAACAATCATCCTGAGTGAAGTAACCCAGACCCAAAAAGACAAATGTCACATGTCCTTTCCTATAGGTGAACCCCACCTTTGAAATCTTAGATATACATGTTTCAATTGGAAAATCTAGAGAAGTCAGGAAATTAATAAATGACTATGGGTATGTGTGGGGGTCCTGGAGAAGGTAGTAGAATGCAGTGACATAAAGTGGGAAAGGAAGTCATAAAGCAAGATTAAGCGGGTGGGGAATAGGAGGACAGAGAAGAAGAGGAAGTATGGGGGGGTGACTAACACTAAAGGGTTTCAGAAAAATAGCCATATACTACGTTATAAGAGTGATTAAAGGAGTTACCTTTTAATAGGGACATTACTCCTACTAGACACCAAGGAAAAACCCAATGCCAGGAATGGACTCCTTAATTTGAAGCTGTTGGCCAGGGCTCCCAGAGACACACAGACAGCACTGGCCATTGCCTCTACTCTTGGTTGTGCACTGGAACTTGATAGTAGGAACCTGAGAGTATACAGGTATTAAGGGAGAGCCTAATACTATTACCCCACTAAGTGGACATCATATTAAAGTGACTCCTAGTGACGTCCTGTTACACCCATAGACTAATGCATCCTCAGCTCTCACCAGAGAAGCTTCCTTATGTGGCAGGTGGTGATAAATACAGAGAATAAGAGGCTGTACATTGTTTGTCCCTCAGCAGGACACCTATATCAAACTTGTACCTCCCAAGGCTCAGTGATCATTCCAGAAGAGGGGGCAGAAAGACTAAGAGCTAGAGGTAGTGGATGACCACAAGGAAACAGTTTTCCCAATAGCTTGTCCATTACATATGAACTCACAGCAATGGGCAACAGCTTAAACCAGAAAAAAATCCCAGCATAGACATGAGAAAGTGGGTAGAACCCTCATACTTACCTGAGGAACTACTTACAATCAATGGCTGCTAGGAGGGTGAGATTCACTTTGGGTAAGTTAACTAGGCTCCAGGGGGTGGACCAAAACTGAAGGGCATTTGCAGGAACAAATTAAACCTTTATATAATATGATATGATATGATATAATATATATTATATATTATATATAAAATATATATACTTTATAATTAATGACATTAAAGAAGTTTTCAAGTGTGTATTTAGTTCTCTGTGAAGACATTAATCTTAGTAGTAGACATACAAGTAGTAGGGTTATTTCTGCTATATATAATGTTTATTAATATAGATATGTAGATAATACAGAAAATACAGGTGAGATGGAGTTAGGTCTTCCAAGTATTTTATATCTATAAATATTTTGCCTGCATATTTGTACATGTAGCATGTGTGCACAGTGCCCATGGAGGCTAGAAAATAGCATTGGATCCCCTGGAATTGGAGTTATAGAAGGTAGCTAGCTGCCATGTGTATGCTGGGCACAGAACCCAGGACCTCTGCAAGAGCATTCACTGTTTTTAACCCCTGAGCCATCTCTACAGCCTAGGTCTTGCTGCTTTTTAACAACTCTTATGATCCCTGCCTTTAAATTTGTGTATTTATAGGTTTTGCATTAATGTGAACATTTGCATTTGTAGGTTATTTTTCTGTATCATCTTGTTGTTTACTATTTTCTTTTTGCCTCTTTTTCTTTAGTTTTCTGGTTTCTTAAAGCTTTACCAAGTATCGTTTCATTGACTTTTCTCTACTTTCTTGGCTCCTTGGGTTTTCTCATTTCCACAGTTATTTTAAATCTTACATATGTTTAAAATATCAGAGTCAACCACAATTATTATAGTTTTTATTACACAGAATACTTATAATAATATTTCTAGTTACATTGTTGAGACTTTTATGAAAGTGTCACCACACATTTCAATGATTACATGTTCTATTAATCTGAGAGTAATTATTCTTGTTTAAATATTTAATTTGAAATTTTATTAGATTTATTTGTATTTGTGTGTGTTTGTGTGTGTGTGTGTGTGTCTGTGTATATATCACAGCATGAGTGTGGATGTCAGAGGACAGCTTGAAGAAGTTGGTTCTCTCCTAACAACATGTGGTTCCTGGGTAGTGAACTCAGGTCATCAGGTTTGGTGGCAAGCTCTTTACCCACTGAGCCCTCTCATAAGCCCATGATTAGTACTGACCTTGAAGCTTCATACTGCTGGAATGTGTTATCCAGACTACTAGAAAAGTAATCATAAATCTTACATCTGTGAACCCTGTCAGCTATAATACCTACAGCCCAGGCAAGACATTTCAACTGGTGCAATAGTGGCATGGCATGCATGATATAGGAGTAACCAATGCTTTCTAGCAGAATGTAAGGCTGGTTCTACTAGATGGAGCCCATACCTGGCATCTACTGGAGTCAAAACCTGTGACTGGATAAGTCATAGACCCTAAGGGGAGAATGCATTGCTATTATTCTGCTAAATGGACATAGTATTAAACTGATTCATAATGATTTATCCTAATATCCTAGATTAGTACATTGCTCAACCCTTATCAGAGAAGCTTTTTTTTTGTCATAGTTGAAGATTAGCATAGAGGACCACAACTGGTCAGCAAGCCCTAAATGTGACACCAAAATCATACCCTTCTTACCAGTCCCAATGACCATGACAGAAAAGATTGTAAGAGCCAGAAGCAATAGCTGACCACAATGAAATAGTGTTTTCCAGGTACAATGGGGCAGCTGCACATATGAACTCTTAGCAGTTTTCACAGCATGCACAAGACCTATGAAAGCTCAAGTTAGACATGGAGAGGGGGAGGAGAAGCAAAAAGCCCCCCCCACCCCCGTAGCTGAGAAGTTATTGGCAATTGATAGCTTCTGGGAGTGACTCGTTGAAGGTCAGCCTTGCTCCAGTGGATGGTCACATTCTAAGGCGTATTTGGGCAACACAAATTAGACTTGATGTCATCATATGGTTTATAAAAAAAAAGAGGATGTGAATTTTGCCACCCTGTCTGTAGCACCTCAGAAAACACCTCACCAACAGGTATGTCCAGAGAGTGGTTTCTCTAAAGAGCAATGGGGCAGGGCAGGAGCGAAAAATAACTGTCTGGCAGTCTGGAGTTCACACTGAATGAGTATCAGTGAGCAGGAATCTATAGACTCCAGATTGACTAGGAAAAGCCCCAGCAAGCTCAAATAGTCTCGAATCCAAGAAGTGGAGGAAAGACGGAAACAGAGATGGACTGGGGAGGCAGTGCTTGTGTCTTGGATACTATGTGGTTTCTTAGATTGATGGAAAGGTGTCCTGGACTCAAGGGAAATGACTTTAATCCACTACTGAGTGGCCAGCTGATTCTCACGTCTTCCAACTCTTCCTTATGCACACAAAATACATAATAAAAGTTGTTCCCTCCTAATGCTACCTGTACAGAGTAGCTTGGTGTGTAAGGTTCTTTCCTTTCCACTAAGAAGGCTTCCTCCAGAACTGCTCTCAACACCCCATGGATTCCTGTTTTTAATTCAATTATTCACTAACTATCTGGAAGATTTTCTTTTAATTTCATCATCTGGTTTTCTTTCTTTCTTTCTTTCTTTCTTTCTTTTTTTTTTCTTTCTTTCTTTCTTAGCTCAACAGGGCTATCTTCAAGGCTATATCTCAAGTCATAGTCGTGCTTTTCTGTTTATTAATTCTTAAGTTTATATTTCATGTCATTCAGTCCCATATCTAGACTCCCTTCCTTACAAAACTCAGACAAAACACAATAATCAAACACATTCTATTTTCTTTGCTGTGTGTAAATAGTTAACAAAGGGTTCAACCTTGCTTGTTGAGAAGCAATGTTGCTTTCTATATCTCCCTGTTGGGGATATTCACAATATAGACCATGTCTAGCAAAAACAAACAACAAAAAATCTTTAATCCCATAAGGTGTGACTATATTCCCTTCTGCTTTAAACGATCATGGAAGCACCTTCTATGACAAATGACATGCGGATGCATACTGTCATTGCAAGCTGGCTAGGTATTTCGAGACATGCTGCCTTCCCCATCCAGCCCCGCAAGGGACTGTGCTAGTGAAGAAGGCAATAAATCAAATCCTGATTACCTTCTGCTTGCCACTTTAAAATATTAATCAGCTGTGCCACGCAGACATTTTTATTTAATTGTAGTGTTAAATAACCCATCTTGCACCATGAATAGTTTATATTTAATTCATTCTCATCTCTGGCTGAGCACCACAAGATACAGTGACAGCCAGGAGCCTATGGTGCTCTGTCTGCCACCATGGCTGGGTATCTGGAAACTGAGGTAGTTGACAGACATTTCAAAGGAACCGAAGCAACCACCTCTCTGAGTAAGTGTTAGAAGTTCAAAGTGCTTCGGTGGTACTCTGGCTCCTGCAATGATTGAGTTAAAGTGGGTAACGATGTTTATATATTTGTTGTGTTTTGAAAGCAAAATGTCCCCGCATAGTCTCATGTGTCTAAACACTTGGTGCCTAGGTGCTGACACCGTTTGGGAAGGCTGTGATACATTCATGAGGAAGAGCCTTGCTAGATGGAGTGGGTTGCTTGCACAGACCTTTAAGCTTTTTAAACCTCCCTGTTTCCTGATCACTCTTGACTTCCTAACTGTGGAGACAATGTTACTATCACCATGCCATCCCGCTGAGATGGACCATGGTCCCTTAGACTAAGCTGAAATAAACCCTTCCACCAGGAAGTTGTTTCTTTTTTTAAATTTTTATTTATTTTTATGTGTATGAATGTACTGTCTGCATGTAAGTTTGTGCACCCATGTTGTGCAATGTCATGGAGGTCAGAAGAGGGTGTCAGATTCCCCTGGAACTGGAGTTAAATATGCTCTCAGCCACCATGTGGGTGCTGGGGATTGAACCAGGGTCCTCTGCAATTGCAGTTGGCACTCTTAACTGCTAGGCCATCTCTCCAGCCCAGGAAGTTGTTTCTTGTCAGGCATGTGGGGACAGCAATGGTAAGAAGAGGAACAAACAAAATAATTCACTGTGTGCCAGGCGTGGTGGCGCACACCTTTAATCCTAGCACTTGGGAGGCAGAGGCAGGCGGATCTTTGTGAGTTCAAGGCCAGCCTGGTCTACAGAGCGAATTCCAGGACCGCTGGGGCTACAGGGAGACCCTGTCTCGAAAAGACCAAAAAAAAAATTCACTGTGAAACCCAGCTTCAGAAAGTTTAAGGGTTTCCTGGACTTCAAGAAGCATGTTAGTTCCAAAATGGTTTTAGAATCCAGGTTTGCATTCTTATGGGACAGATAAATTTTTAGTAACACATGAAATAATTCCTTAAAAATGTTCTTTTCATGGCATCTATTGCAGGGTTTTGTGCACAGAAGTCACTCAGGTCGAGTAGTTGGAGTTTAACCAATTCCCCATGAAGCAAGTAGAACTGGCTTTCCAGGTAACTGCAGGAGTTGAATGCGTGAACAGCAAAGCATTCCTGTTGAGTCCCACCATTGAGTGTATCTGAACTCCTACCATGGAGACTGTGTCAACCAGTCTTTCTGTTAACAGAATTCCTTATTCCAAAGGTTAATACCACCTCAGTTTACATGGCACAACACATACCTACTACTGCCCTCATGAAGACCTCCCCTCTAGGAAGAGTTCAACACAAACTTCTGGTCCCTTTCCTTCGTCTCCCAACATGCGCCCTTCTGTCTTCCTGTCATATGTACACCATGATACACTCTATATCTTTTTCTTCTTCTTTGCTCTTCTTTTAATATCTGTCCTTACCCTTTCCTTTTTTGTATTTCATGATAATACACACACACACACACACACACACAAACAAATTAAAATTTCACAACTCTTAATTTAAGCAATAGTAAAAGTGATAAAATAAGAACTGAAATTACTTACAAAAAGCTTCAGAGGGGATCAAAGTACTTTTAACAGAGGGACAATTAAACTTTATAACCAAATCCAAAGGTTGAAAAATGATTTCGTTTTCATTTTATTAGATCTGTCTGCCCGGCTCCTTCAGGGTAATAGCATCTATTTAAAGCAGAGACTCTGAGCGTAGGAACAAGTGCATCTGGTCATCCCCTGCAGTGTCTCCTATTTGGAGACTGACTGTTCCCTAACCTGGTGGAGCTTCGATTCCCTCATCAGTAAAATGAGAGGGGTGAACAAACCATCTTCTACATCCTTTGCTCTCTAATGTCAGCTCTCTACTTCCATTTTATTTTCAATTTTTGATTTATTTAGTTTTATTTAATGTGTGCTTGTAATTTGCCTGCATGTAGTTAAGTGTGCCCGTGTGATGCAGTGGCCATGGAAGCCAGAAGACGGTGCTGTACAACCTGGACTAGGAGTTAGAGATGGTTATTAGCTGCCAGTTGGGTGCTGGGAACTGAACCCAGGCTCTCTGAAGGAGCAGCTGCTGCTCTTAGCCACTGGTCCCTCTCTCCATCCTCTCTGCTTCTATTGTGGCAGTGATCTGGTTTCCACTTTAGGTCTTCCTATGCTCCAGTCCTCACTTGCCCTTGCTATTCAGGTTGGAACACTTTTCCCATGAGAACATGATCAGCATACTGCTGTATAGTCCTGAATCTCAATACACCTCTCTGGATACTTATCCCACACAGCATGGTTAATTCTAGCTTATCCAGTAGACTGGCATTACTGCTTATCTGTATGACACTGGCCACTGTCACTTGTAGGGCTTCTGCATGGACCTGACATTGCTGGTGTGTAGTTTATATACATATACTCAACACCATATACCTGATTTTCCCACAAGGAATCATTATAGGGTTAAACACCAAAATAAATGTTTGGATGGACCCTTTATTTCTTATCCCACACAAGAAACCCAAAGTAAACAAAGACACAAATCATTTACATCAATGTAATGAAATGGTCACTGAAGAACAGTGACTCCTGAGGGATCAAAATCAAAGTGATCACTTAGATTACTGTGATTACTTCAGTTCACTGTCTTAGGGGACTGTCCCAACCCCTGTTCAAAAGGAGAGCCCACATAGAGTCTCTTTGGCTCTCTGAACTGAAAAGACAAAGCTGAAATTCTCCGAAGACCAAGGTACCTGGAGGTTAAAGGACAGAGTCCTGAAGAGAGCTGAACAGGAGGATTTTAGTAGTCTGCAGAGGGCTCCCCTGAGATGTTAGTTAAGTGAGTGTGTGACTGTGATAATGGTGCCCAAGCCTGGCTTAAGAACACTGATGTCACACTGCCCAGCACCCACCCAAGACCAGAGAAAAAGCTATTTTCAACTGAGCAGACCAGAAGTCCTCATAGTTCAAGAATCAGTAAGTAGAGTACTCTTAAGACTCTGGCCTATGTATTAGAGTACAGTTAATATAAAGCTCTATTTCAATTCTTTTTAATAGATTTAAAAAAGAGCCAAATAGCAAAGTTTTCCATATAATTTCTTTTTAAACCAAAGAGTACAAATATTTACAGAATATGAAATACCCAGAAACTGATACAGTGACATTTGCAGTGTCTGGGAAACAGTCTAAACTTACAAGGCACATAAAGTAGCAGAAAAATATGCTGCAGAATGAGAAAAAAAATCAGTCAAATCTAAGCAAGAATAGATATAAATTCTCAGTTTGGCAGTCCATAGCACTGAAACATTTACTATGTGTACTGTATAGATTCAAGAATTCAAGACTCTAAAGGCTGGTGGAAAAATTCAGCAAAGTAGAAAAATTCAGAGTCCACATACAAAAAAGTATTTATGATCTCTAGATAGGGTGATTAGACTCCAGTGAATGAACTTGCACCTAAGAACATCTGGCTAGAAATGCTTGACTGGATAGGACTTAGCATATATGACAGAATGCATGAGGTCTGGTAGAAGGGGACAGTAGGGGGCTATATTCCACCTATAATGGGGAAAGCTATCTAAATTTGATTAAGACCTATTATATGAGATGCATGAAAAGTTAATAAAATATGTTAAAAATTATTTACTTTTCCTATATACCAATAATGAACCCCTTTAGAAAGAAATCAAAGAATCCCATTGACTAAAACCAAAGAAATAAGCAAACAGACCCAGCAAGACCCAGGAATAAACACAACCAAAGGAATGAAGCTCTCCACAATGAAACCTGTAAAATAATGCAAAACTGACAAGAACTCTAGAAGATGTGAAGATAATCCATCTTTATAGATAGGGTCAATTAACTTTGTTAACATGGCCACAGAACCCAAACCACCTACGATTTAATGCAATCCCATTGATATACCAATGATGTTCTTCACAGAACTAAGGGGAGGGGGCAAATTACATATGGACACCCAAAAGATTCCAAATGAAGGAATTTCTGAGTAAAAAGAGAAGGATTACAATACCTGCTTTCAAAATATACTACAGAAGCACATGCTATGTGACTGTTCCTGGGGAGAAGTGGACAAATGTCTATTTATCCTAGATAGGGCTCCAATGACACACAAAGAAATGAATCTAGCAAGTCCTGCTTGATATAGAAATGAGTTTATGGGCCTGGAGAGATGGTTCAGCGGTTGAGAGCACCGACTGTTCTTGCAGAGGACCTGGGTTTGATTCCCAGCACCATGGCAGCTAAGAACCATCTTTAAGCTGGGCATGGTGGCGCATGCTTTTAAATTTTTTTTTTAATTAAATAAAAGAAATAAGTTTATTAGGATTACAGACTTAGCATAAGCATCTCTGAAAAGTCTTCCCTAGTCTAGATGCCAATTTACAAAAGCTAACTAGAGGACTTCCCAAGTGCAGTGAGCCTTTTGTCTAGATACTCTCACACCCCAAAGACGATGTGCAGCTGGCGCACGATTACCTGCAGCTGGGAGAAGACATAGGCAGGAAGGGACTAGTATCTGGAATCTCAAGTGAAGGTCTGATGGCCACTCTTGTTTTTTCTACAAGGGATCTTTATAGGCCTGATGTTATGAGTGTCCTATGCAATTTTTCAGCAGTGCTATCCTATGCAGAAGACAGTTCCATGATACTATGGCAACAGAGAAATCATTATTTCGGCATAAGACAGACATACAGTCCAAGAATATAGAAGGGCCAGAAATGAATGTAGGCATCTTCAGCTAAAGGATCCCCAAAGATCCTTTACCAAGAACATGTTTGAGAAAAGATAATCTCTTCAACAAGTGGTGCTGGTAAAACTGGGCATCTGCATGTAGAAGATCGAAACCTGGTCAATGTCATTTACCCTGTATGCAAATTAACTATTCTTGAAATGCACAGAAGAAAACATGAGGACTATTATCCTAGGGAGTGATTTGCAGAAAGGAATTCCAATATTTCAGGAAAGAAAGCAAAATTTGACATAGGAAATTGCATAACATTAAATGCATTCTGCATGAAAGCAACAGAGCAAAGAGATGCAGGTAGATTGCAGCGTCCACAATGGGAGAAAGTCTCTGTCAGCCATTCCCCTGAAAGACAACGGGTATCCAGCAAACATAGCAAATCAAAGTGGCAAAACATGCACTTCATCAATAAAAAGGGAAATGATAAACATCAGCTCTTCTCAAAAGAAGTACAAATGACTAGTGAATAATACAGAAAAGAATCAATGTTTCCAGCATCAGGGAAATGCAAATCAAAAGTATGTTCGGATTCTCCCTTAAGCTGGTTGGAATGGCTATTATAAAACAGAGAGAGAGAGAGAGAGAGAGAGAGAGAGAGAGAGAGAGAGAGAGAGAGAGAGAGAGAGAGAGAGATATGCTGTTAGAAGTGTGGAGAAAAATGAACACTTATTGTTATTTGTTAACAAGAATGTAAATTAGTACACTCCCTATAGAAAGCCATATGGAAGTTCCAAAAAAGACTAACGACAGAACTTTCATATATCCAGCTATCGCTCTCCTGGGTGTGAATTCAAAGGAAATATAGTGAGCATGTTAAAGAGATGCCAGCATGCCCAGGTTGACAGCAGTACTCTTCACAATACCCTAGCTATGGAATCTGCCTAGGTACCTGCCAACAGGTGAGTAGATTTGTCAACAATGACATTCGTCCACCAAGAGCAATAAGCATTGTATCATCTGTGAGAGAAAGAGATGGAAGTAATGTCATCACATTAAAGTGTAATAAGCCAAGTATCAAAAGACAGGATGTGCACGTGTTCTCTCAGAT
Source organism: Rhizomys pruinosus (assembly GCA_009823505.1). Lineage (NCBI taxonomy): Eukaryota > Metazoa > Chordata > Mammalia > Rodentia > Spalacidae > Rhizomys > Rhizomys pruinosus. The sequence continues at coordinate 609,966 of VZQC01010027.1, forward strand.
GTGGGAGGGAGGGGCAAAAAGCCTAACCAAGCTAAGGAAAGCTAAGGGGACTAGTGCTGGGGTGCAGAGATAAGAGAGGGTACTGAAGGGGAGGGGTGGGTAGAAAAGACCAAGTATGATAAATGGATGCACCGACTCCAGGAAGATGTGTGCTTACCTTGCAGTGATAATTATAACAAATTTTTTAAACCTTAAAGAGAAATACAAGATGCAAAGACCCCAATTTGAATTCCACAAGATGGAAATATAAAATATGTGGTATTTGTGATATGTGACTGAAGTGGCTTGTGTTTGCTGCATGTTAGAGAGGACTGAGGAAAAGGGTGTTTACATGCATGTCAATAAAAACCAAGGTCAAATAGCAAGAAAAGAGAGCCAGAATGAAAAGTGAATTACACAGCATCAGTGAACTGTGAGAAAATGTCAAGAGAATTAATGCGTGTGTCAGTGGAGTCTCTAGAGTTGGGGTGGGAAGTGGAAGGAATGTTTACAAAAATGATGACCAGAGGTTTTCCAAATTCAAAAGAAAACTCAGACATACAGTCTCAAGCAGCCCCCAAACCTCAAGTAGCAGCAGAACGAAGTTAATTACAATATGACATGCCATAACCACCTATACCAATAAGCAGAGTAAATAGAGTATTTTAAAAACCCAGGAAGAGGAAAGCATATTTAAAGCAGTGAGAACGAGGATTTCATAGGCTTCCATGCAGAGCAATGCAGCATAGACACAATGGGGCAGATCTTTAAACTATTTTTAAAAGTGATAGTCCAAGACACATGGTGATGTGAATATAAGAATGGGACAAAACCCAACATTTGTTGCTCATTGAAACTCTCTGCATATAGATGTTACAATAGAAGATGAATTTTCCTAACTGAATGAATGGCAAACTCGATAAAGTCACAGTGAATATCCAATTGCATAAGATAGGAATCTTCCCCACCTGAGATTGGGAGGGAACTGAGATTTTGGTGTTGGTCATGTCCATTTGATTTAATAATAAAAAATCTCAAACGATGTTACTTGAGTGATCAAAATTTCTACATGGAGGCTATTTTTATCTGTGTTTTTATTTTAAAAAAATGGTTTAACTGAAAGAAGACATCATGAAATTTGCAGGTAAATGGATAGAAGTAGAAGTTGTTATGCTAAGTGAAGTGACACAGACTCAGAAAAACAAATGATGCATGCTGTCCCTCATTTGTGGACCCTAGCAACAAATCAAATTTGTAAGTATATATCTAGATGTAACTACGAGGAACAGGGAGAATGAAAAGTAACCAGGAAGGTAAAGGGAAAGAGAGAACCCGAGACAGAAGAGTAATGGGTGACAGGTGTTACTTCACGGGGAATGGATAAAATTAGGGTGTCTAAATGAGAGGGGAGAGGAAGGATTATAGAAGGAAAGGGAGGAAAGGAAAGGAAGGAGCCTAAGAGAAGTGGAGCCTTAGTAGACTAGCAGTATCAAGGGAGAGATGGGAAGATGAGGATGCTTTAAAAGGAGGAGACATGGAGGGAGGGCTAGACGGGTAAGGGGAGAGAGGAGAGATCAATAATGCCTAGATGGGGTAAAAAAAAAAACTGAGGGAATCATATTATTCTAACAATCTATTGACAACTGCACATACAACATCTCTACTTGAGTCCATGTGCAAAGCTGAAGGTTACATAACAAGGAACAGTACCAGATAGAAGAAACCTTCCTTTGAGTCATTGGCCAGGGTAGTCCAAGAGAGTCCCCAAATTACACAGGCTGTTGCCTCAGTCCTTCATTACTTCCAAGAACCTGAAGGTAAGACCCTATTTCTGAAGACTTGACATACTTTGGAGATGGGATTTAGAGCAGTGGAGCTGGCACTGACCTGGAGGCCGGCTCTCACAGCTTTGGAGAGCTCTATGCAGGCTGATAAGGGAGAAAGCAATCACTGGTCCACACCAGCTTTAGGACAAACATCCGTACCAATGAGTGCAGCATAAGACACTGGTGAGGTAGTGGCACGTATATCTTGAAGGAAAACAGTGGGTAACTAATTAGGCCTAAAGCCCACTCAGTGGGAAGAAACTCCTATGTGGTACTGTAAACACAGAGAGGTGCACACAACTGAAGAGGTCATAGATGTTAGAGAAATCCTCATGACACGTGCCCAGGCTAAGGTATCATCTTTCTTTCTTTCTTTCTTTCTTTCTTTCTTTCTTTCTTTCTTTCTTTCTTTCTTTCTTTCTTTCTTTCTTTCTTTCTTTCTTTCTTTCTTTTTTTTTTTTATGTGTATGAATGCACTGTCTGCATGCAAGTTTGTGCACCCATGTCGTGCAATGCCACAGAGGTCGGAAGAGGGTGTCGGATTCCCCTGGAACTGGAGTTCTCCTGGAATTGGAGTTACAGTGGTTCTCAGCCACCATGTGGGTGCTGCGGATCAAACCTGGATCCTCTGCAAGAGCAGTCGGTGCTCTTAACCGTGAGGCCATCTCTCCAGCCCCGGTAACATCTTTCAAACTACAAAAGAGTTATTCTTATATTTACTGACAAATATCCTAGATGCCACTCAAAAATGAAGCTTCTTTTGCACCAGAGGAAGAATAGTATAGTGTGCCACAACTGGACACACACAGACATGGTCTATGAATTGCTCATGCCTAGCAACACATCTACAATGCATCTGCTACACCTAAGGCCCACACAGCATAGAACAAGGAGCCAAGAGGACATTAATTAAGCTCTTAACTCTTGTTAAAGAGCTCCCCCGTGCAATAGGAGGTCAGGAACTCAAAAAGGCATGAATGGCCAAACAGTGGAGACCAGGAGTCTACAGAGTGTGGTTCCATGGACAGGCTGCCTATATTCAGCTTCACCGACCCAGGGCTCAGGGAATATTAAGGAAGAGGAGGTGAAAAAACTGTAAGAGCCAGGGAGCTGGTGCAAGACCAAATGGAAATGAATCCTACGAGCTCCTGGGACCCTGCTCGTGTGAACTTACAGCATTGGTGTCACCATGCACAAGACCCATGCAAACTCAGCAGGACAAATCCCAAAATGGAACTGCAGAAATGGATAGCAGAGCCCAACCTTGGCTGAGGAAATATTGGCAGCTGATTGGAGTTGGTTGAGGAAGAACTGGCCTTCTTTAGGAGAGGGACTCCAGATAGGCTGACTAGAAGTCAGGTCACTGAGCTGTCACTGAGAAATGGGCAGAAAGAGTAGTTTGGTGCAATGGACCCCAGCACAAATGATGGAATGTGTGAACTGGGGCGTGGAGGGAGTTGTGGGAGGGTACCAATGGAGAGGCGGGTGTAAAGTTGATTAAGACTGATTGAAAAATTATGTATGAAATACACAAAAATTCAATAAACTTTTATATAAATGGCTTAACTGATTCTAAAATATGGAATGAATTGAACCTTCTTAAAGTGTTCAACATAATGTTGAAAAAAAGAAGTTGTAAGGCTAATCCTTATTTTAAGACTGTTTCCTGATTTTAAGAGTTCTTACAGGGCTGTGGTCCATCAAAACTATATACAAATAGATGAATAGACCAGAAAAAGTCCTAAAACCAAAGATGCAAAAGTGATTTAGCCAAGAATAAACAATGTTTTCAAAATAACAGATATTTAAATATCATGCATTACTTATATAGCATTAAAATGTGCTTAAATGTGTAAAACCTAAAACTCTAAAGGCTACACAAAAACAAAAACTATTACAAAATAAGATACTTGAATAGGCCAAAGAAGATACCTGAGACATAAACATAAGAAGATACTTAAAATTCATAGCCATTGGGAAAATGCACAGCAAAGTCTATATAAGGGATCTTTGAATACAAGCTAAAATGGATAAAATGTAAAGGATTTAAGGTTTGACCTTAACAAGTATTCCAGGTTTGGATCAGACCTGGGTTCTCATACATGGACAGTATAAATGTTAAATGGTGCAATTCTTTAGGGTGCTACACAGCAATAAAAAGATATGTATTAGAGATATTCCGCCAAACAGAAAAAAATGATTATACTGAGAAAAGGGAACTGCATGTCCCTCATGAATCTATTAAAAATGCAAAGCAGAAAAACGGTACAACACATAAGGCAGGTTAGCTTCCGCCTGGGTACAGGGCAATCATGGGGAGACATCATGAAGATCCCTGTCCGTAATGAAGAATTCGTAGATGTACACATACAGTAAATTTCTTTGTACAACTGTATGTTGAGTTGCTGTGCCAAGGATGGCTCACACTAACTGTTTATAAACCTCAAATACACAGCTTCTCAGAGCCTAGAGGATCAGGCTGCACTGTCTGCATGGGTGAGGTAGTTCAGGGGTTTAGGCTCTGAATACTTGTCCTCTTTGTTTTTAATTTTAAAGTTTTTTATTTTAATTTTATGTGTGACTATTTTACCTGCATGCATGCACGTGTACTGTGTGCATGCAATTCGTGCAAAAGCCAGAAAAGAACATGGAACTAGAGATAAGGACCGTTGTTAGCTGCCATGTGGGTGCTGGGAACCAAATGTGGGTCTTCCGAAAGAGCAGCCAGTGCTCTGAACCTCTAAGCCATCATCCCTCCACCCCCGGTTCCTGATGTATTTGTGGCAGTGGTTTTCATATTTCTCCCCTGCTGCCCTTAACCTGCTTTATTTTTTGACTTGACTCGATTAGGATCTTCAAAAAAGAAAGAGGTATTAGCCTGACCATTTCTCTGAAGAGGACATGATCCAAATCCTGTTGTTCATTATGATAAATAATACATTTCATGGCAATATTAAGTTTAAAACAGAGTTTTACTTCTTGAAATTTCTGCATGGGATTAAAGCATTAAATGATTTTTCTTCTTTGCAAGACTGCCGTCAATGTATTCTCAAATATTTTAGTATTTACAGTAGCTGTATATCATGTACTTACAAGTAAAACTTCTCATCCCATACTGGATTCAAGTTTCCAAATATGGTTTTAGTTCTTCTTTTATTTTTTCCAACTTGGACTGTGACATACGGGTCACTCGATCCTGTTTTGTCTTTTGCCTGCAAGCCTTGTGCAGAAACCACTGAAATAGTTGGAAAATGAGGGCTTTAATATGATGGTATTTTCAGAAACAAAACCATTAGAGAAAAGATTTTCCATCATTTTGTCCCAAGTTCACAAACCATCCTTGTTACTTTCATTCCCTCAGTTCTCGGGCCCTCACAAATATTATTAAAGGATTTGCATGCTGAGCAGCAAGGTCTTCCCTAGACATCTCTACCATAGAACAATGTTGTACTGCGTTTCCCACATTCTATGCCTGTCTATCTCTTGATGGACACCTTGGGCGACTTATGCCTTAGCTGAACTGAGATGCAATGAACATGGAAGTGCAAACATTTCTTTAAGATGGGGCTTTCATCTCATTGGGGCTGTTGGGACATATGGTAATTTCACCTCAAAACTGTTTATAGGAACCTTCACACTGTTCTTCATTACAACTGTATTAAATTACATCCCCCACCAACAATGTCCAAGAGCTCTTTGACCTCCTCATTCTGATCCATACTTTTTAGTATATTTTTGATGGTATCCATTCTAATATGAGAGATATAATACTTCACTGTGGTTTTAATCTGCACTTCCCTGATATCAGTCATATTGAACATGTCTTCATATGCTGCTGGTCACCTGTAAACTTCTTTTTGGGGAGGTTTCTAATTTTGAGAAATACCTACTCAGGTCTATTGATAACTTATTCATGGAGATGGATCATGATATGTTTGCATAGCCTTTTGCTACTGTGATAGTATGAGAGCTGGTCCTCAGGGAAGAGGCTTCCAGGTTAGATCCAGCCTAATTCTTCCAAGCCTGTGTCTGAAATGTGTAATGTCTTCAGCAGTAGGATCTTACCTTCAAGTTATAGGGGCCAGCCAGGAACAATGACAATAGCTTCTATTGTTTGGGGTTGTTTCTTGGACCACCCTAACTAACAACTTGAAGGGAGATTTCCCAATGGCTGGTACTGGGGTATTGGTTAGTCTATGAATTTTAGGGTATCATTTCCACGTTGTGTGAAACTCTGTTTAAATTATATAAATATATATTTATATTTGTATAAAACATATTTATATTATATATAAGTATATAATTTATATGTGTTATATAATATATAATTATATTATGTATAAATTATATGTATAAACATATATAAATTATGTTTATACATATAACATATATGTTTATGTAATTTAAATATATATATATATATATATATATATATGTTTTTAAGTAAGCTTATAAAGTAGAAGGTGTGATACAGGATGCCAAGGGAGAAAAGCAATCAATAGTTTTACCCAACTATAAAGCCTATGAACCACAATAATGATTGGCCTGGCAAGATATCCCCAGTAGTGCATAGTAGCATTTACCTTGGGGCAAACCAACTGCTTCTAAATGGATTTAAGGCCCTCTCAGTAGGAAAGAACTCATGCCTGGTACTGTAAACCTAGCCATGACTGGAGAGGTCATAGACCCTGGAGAAGAACCAACTACTGTCATTTCTCCTAAACCAGCATGATTTCTAATTATATCCTAAACATTTGCTCATACACAAATAGATGAGCACGGTTCTTACCACTCACAAAGAGGCATCTTTTTACAGTGGACAGAGGCTACTACAGGGATTCATAACTGGACAAAAATCAGACAGTAAGTGTCCAGCTCCAACTGATACATATACAACACAGTACAATACAATACAATACAATCCCATATACCTTAAGGCACGGGGAAATGCACAGAAGAGGAGATGGAGAGACTCTAAGAGCCAGGGAAGCTGTACCTAGGAAATCTCAACAGCATTGTTGCCTAAACATGACTTGAATAACAACCATAGCAGTCTGTATGCTAAGAGGGATGGGGGAAAAATCCCTTTGGCTCCACCCTACATAAAGAACTTCAGGGAGTGAAGGATGCTGAGGGAAGGAGAATTAGTTTTATCCAGGGTGAGGTCCCTGATAGAAGACCCAATCCCAACGGTCAGCCCTAAACACATGTACATGTACTAAATGGGCTCAGTTGGTTTCATATATTTATATATGTATGTATATATACATATATATTTATGAATTATAGAAGAAAAAATCATGGATTTGAGAGGGAGTAGGAAGTACATGGAAGGAGTGGAAGGGGTAGAAATCATTTAAATACAGTATGCATGGCTGAAGATCTCAAACTAAATTTAAAGAATTAAAATCCCACCATTTGAAGCAGCATAGACTTGGAGGAGACTGCATTAAGTGAAACAACCAGTAACAGAAAAACAGATATTATGTGACGTCAGTCACTCATAGAACCAGATTATAATGGTGCCTGTCAGTAGCGTGGGAGGATTGGTGTGGAAATAACATGGAAGAGTTTATAGTTTAACCCATAGATTTGCAGGCACATAGCACAGCAAGGAGACCATACTGCAAACCCTGCACCACATTCTGGGAACACAAAAGGGGAGGATCTTCTCTCACACAAGATAATGATGTCAGAAAACTCACAAGTTAGATGCTAGGTGGCCCTTCCAAAACATCATACTCTACCTGACTAGAAATATATAAGGTCAGCTATAAATGAAAACTCGAGAAAATGTCCAGTGACTCTAATGAATTGAATACATGTGTGTATGTGCATTGGTTCTACATCCTACAAACATAATATGATACATATGCATGTTACCTATGTACATACATATTATATACATACACAATATGTATATGTTTAACCATGAGGCTACATGTACAATATGTAAGAAGTTATCCAGCAAAATTCAAAGTTCCATGATATAATTTTTGCTTTGTTTTCTTTTGTTTGAGACAGGACCTTCCTATAGGACAGCTGGCCAGGAACTATGTTGATCAGGCTGGCCTGGCTCTCACAGAGATCTGCCTGCCTCTGGAATTAAAGGCATGCACCCCGACACCTGGCTGATATAAAAATTTTAGATAAATTTAGTATGAGTAATGATCAACTCAACCTAATAAATGAAGTTTCTTTTAAAAAATTATGTAATGAAATGGGAATTTAAAGGGTACAAAAATTGGTCTATGTTACTATTATGCAAAGGACCAACTTCAGAAGCCCCTATCACCCCACCTCACCAAACTCAAATGGCCTTTACTTAGGGTCAGATGGATAAATGAGTAGTTCCTTTAGTAATTTCTCATTAAATAAGCAAACAAGCAACCCTAATCAGGAGATTCCTAACCCATTTTATGTATTCAGTAGCAATCAAAGAGCTAGATTTTTGTCATTTCAGTATAATAAGAGAATGCAAACTGAAATTATTCTATGTAGCATATAGTTGAGAAATTTGAATGGGTAGATTTGTCAATACTGACAAGATTGAAAATATTATATTCATTTTATATATAGTTTTTATTTACCAGGATTCCTGACACACATAAACCCTCTTTAAGGAACTTATTTTACCTGTGATGGATATTTTTGCTGACCACTTAGACGTCCCGTCCAGCACGCTCTGCTTGGCTGCCTTTGTGTACTGCACGAAGTCCTCTTTAGAAATCTGAAACATTTCCTGGATGGCTTCGAACACCTCCGGCCTGTTCTTCTCCCTGATCTTCATTCTTTCTTTCATGGCTGTGATGATGGTCTGTGTCTTGTCCTCAGCCCCGTGCTTGGAGCTCTTTTCTGCTGCCCCTGCAAGGACAATCAGTAGTACATGACTGCTGGGAATTAGTTTGTGATGGTCCAAAGAGGGAGATGAAGGAGAAATGTGAGGAACTGGAGTGGCTTTTCTATTAAATATCAGAAGAAAAAGTCTCTATGCCAAGGTGCTAAACAATTAGTCCTCTCTAGCATTATTGGCACGGGATCTATCCTCCATAATTAATACTTTCTCAACTGCAACACTGGTGTTAAGGAGTTCTAAAAATGGAGCTTGTTTTAAAAACAAGTTTCAGAATAATAAAAAAAAGAATGAAGAACATCAGATCTGTCACACAGTGCACACATTTACTCAACATGTATCCAAACAAAACTGAAAAACAGATTGGGCCTAGTGTAAATACCACTTGGAAATCAATAATCCCAACAGGAGTTCATCCAACTTATCTAGTTATTTTTCTCATTTGGATTTGATATAACAAAACATCTAAGATTTTTCTATAAATTACAAGAATTTACTTCTAGGTGTTATATATTGAAGCATACAGTAAAATTTCACCTGAGGTTTTGCTGTTCAAAATATATTTGGAAATAACTGGTCTGCTCTGGATGATGCAGAAAGCACCTGACAGGGAGCACACCTGAACTCTAACCTCCATGCTCAGAGTTTCGAGCACAGTGAATTTAACTTTCTACACAAAACTGTTTTTTTATTTCTAGGACATTTTTTGTTTGTTTGTTTGTTTGTTTAAGGCTTTGCCTGTGTTTCTATGTGATTGATCTCAACTTTTGGTGTGCTTTGTTTGATGCAATAAGTCTTTTTTAATTTTATTTATTCTTTATGTGTATGAATGTACTGTCTTGTATGCAGGTCTGTGCACCGTGTCATGCAATGCCATGGAGGTCAGAAGAGGGCATCAAATTCCCCTGGAACTAGAGTTAAAGACGGCTCTCAGCCGCCATGTGGGTGCTGGGGATTGAACCCGGGTCCTCTGCAAGAGCAGTTGGCACTCTTAACTGCTAGGCCATCTCTCCAGCCCCAATAAGTATTTTTAGCTATGGAGCATCGCTGGAATTCTATTCCTGGGACCTCAACTGCCCCCTCCAGCCAGGTATCCTCAACACAGTCTTAATTCAGGTAATACTGGGACAGTATTCAAATTCTCAGAAATTCTGTGTGGGTTTGAAGTAAAAAGATGATGTACCATAAGCACTTGTAATATATTTTTATATGTCCAGCTTGTATTATATTTTTCCAAACTGTATATTTATGAAATAGACTTACAAATATTTCACAAAGGGCCTGATGGTTAAACAGGATGATTTATTTGTATAATTCCTCTCATAGAAGATTCCCTCAGTAAGATATTTTGATCTAATCCTGCAAATATGTTCAATTGAATTATAAAAGCTAAGACAAAAACTATTAAATTTCCTGGAGTTAAATTAATTTATAAATTGACAGTATGAATTTAATAATATTAATTTATTATTATATAAAATAGATTTGAAAAAAAGTTATTTTCTAAATTGGAAAAAGTCTATTTGTACTAATTAGGATTTGCATCAGATGAAGCAAAGAGATGTGTCTGTGGTAGAAGAAATGAGCTACTTTTACTTTTGAGTTTGGACTTTAGAATTTAAATTCTGTTTATTTTGTATTACTTTTTATTTTTATTTTTCTAAATTTTTATCCTATGCATTGGGGAGATGTGTGGGTGCACAGACAACTTGTGGGAGTCCATTCTTTTCTTCCACCCTGTAAGTTCCAGGGATTAAACTTAGGTCAGCAGGCTTAGTGGCGAGTACCTTTACCAGATGAGCCATCTTGTCAGCCCTTTAAACATGTTTAAATGAGAAGATTAAAAAGGAATGAATTCTATTTAAGGCAATCTTAAAGAATCCTCTAAATGCCCCCACTCATCTGTTAAAGCATGTTCTATAACAGCTGTGTGCTTATAAGTTATGCATCATTAAGTAATTAAGCATGTTTGCAATTTACCAATAACAGCTTGACTAAACAGTACATAATGCTTACTCACTAAAATATGCTTAGGCTGGACTGTGCAGTTGCAGCTACCTAATAGGCATATCTGGCTTCAAGTACTGAAATATTCTTTAGATGATAAATTTTAGTAGAAAACATTATAAGATTCAAGGTATCCAAGAAATTTGTTCAGTGACTATCAAGATAAGGACATCCAAAGGGTTGGAGGAAGCCAGTTTCCTACCCACATTCCCAGGCAGCTGTCTTTGTGACCATTAGTGACCTTAGGTGCACCAGGAAATAATTCTAGTCCTATAGAATCGAGTGCACTTTGGCTTATTTTTCCACATTCACGAGTCCCTCTAATGGCTCCCTATCCAATAAGTGCTTTCCCAGGTAGCCACTCCCAAATTCAAAGCTACAATGTCAAGAGGTCTTTCAACTCGAGGACTCGAGTCTTTGAAAATTAACTTCGGAAACTCTGCCTCTTCTTTTGATGTAGCAGTAGGGTGTCTACTCAAACATGTATAGTTCAGTCAGACCCATGAACCGAAATTGCCAAATTAGGGAGCGTAGGTTGACAGAAACTTAGGTATAAGCCTCTTATCTGTCGTTTCCAGAGAAGATATGCAGCTTTGAATTTTTTTTCTGCATTTTATACTTCATTTCTGAAGAGCTTAGATTGTTTAGATCAGAATTTCAGAGAGTAATTCATAATTAATTTTGTCACTGATCTACAAATCCTTTCCGTTGCTCTTTTGTTTAGCAACCCCACATCTTAGTTTCCCAATCAAACTATTTCTTAAATCGCTGCAATTTGTCATGGATGCTCAGTCCTTTGGGGATTCTTTTACTTCAGCCTTGTATCCTATTTATTTCAAAGTAATATCAAAGCAGTCACTGTTAACTGTAAATTTGCATTTATATAAGTCTTCCTTCAAAATATGTGGAACGGAGGGCTAGAAGCTTGAAATAGAGTAACACAGCAGCTTGAGGCCAATAGTAACTGAGATCAAAGGGGACATGTACAGCAAGGCACTTTGTAACACATGACGCGCTGTCCAAATGAAGTGCTCATTGCTGCTTTTAAAAATGCTTACTGGACAGATCAAGCAATCTTATTGTGCACAACGGAACCGCCAAGCATTTTGCTTAGAAGCAAACACGTTGCGGTCAAGGGGAACGTTACCTTACACAGAGGGAGCACGTTCCAGAGAGGGAAAACGTTCCTCTCTATATAATTTAACAGGACAATTTTCTAACCAGAGACTATCATTTTCTTTCATTTTTACAAATTATTTAAAGCATCTAAGTTTTCATGTGAAATTTTATAAATTTCTCCTTCACAGATTTCGCATGTCTCTCCCTTTAATGCATATGCACTTGTATGTTTGTATTAATGTATATTTATACATATATAAACCCCAGTGCTCTTTGTTCCAGTCCCTTCCCTCCCTGTTTTTCTCAGTGACTGTGTTAAACAGTGGAATCTTCAGATCTTCCATCTCACCACATTACCTCCTATTCTCAGAATATGATTGTACGTTAACAGAAAAGACAAATCTTTCAAATTCAAGAGTCACAAGTTCTAGCCTCTGCTACAGAAAACAAAAGCAATAGACAAACCTGATTGGTCATTAGCACCTTGGCCTGATGTGATTTCTGCCAATAGGTCTAAAGCCTCCCAGGTAGTTCATGCTCACCAGAGACTCACCAGTCTGTGTGAATGTTTGTCCTTCCTTCCTCATGCAAGCCACTGGGTCCAAGCTCCATCAAAAATACATTCTAATATCTAGCACGACACATAGATAACTGTGTATGCTTAACAACAGTACTAATTGAAGGAACATAAGGTAAAAGACCACCATAATTAAGCATGGCTCTGTGTTGAATTTAATGTACCCTGCCCTTTTCATATACTCTGCCTCTGGCTCTGATCCTAGAGGGAACAGTCCTCTCAATAAGGAATAAGTAACATCCTGAGGAATACACTTTAGGAAGAGGAAACACACCTGGCCCTTGGCTTCAGATTTAGAATTCTCAGAAAACAAAAGCTGTGTCCTGTCAGTAAAAATCTGAATTTGATTGACTTTCATAGCACATGCTTTAACAAAGGGCATACATCAAACTATATACCAGAGAAGTACATTAGGAAATCGCTTTCCAATAAAGCACAAGAACATAGTAGTCGATGATGCTTTGGGTAAAGAAGGGGACAGTGTAGACTGAGTCACCGCCTGGCATTCACTAGCTGACATGTTCTCAATGCGGTCTCTGAAAGTCAGTTCTGAAACCCAGTCCCCAACATGATGATTAGGAGGTGGGGCTTTTAGAAAACTCTGTGAGGGCAAAACCATGATGAGCTTTTCTCAGAGCCCTCACCAAATAGGTCTAAGGGAGCCCTCTCCCCAGCACAGAAATATAGCAGTGAGCAATTCTTGCAAGGGGGCAGGAAGTGGGGGAGACCCTGAAGCTATGAGAAATGAACTGATGTTGAGCCTGCACTCAGCTTAGGGTAATTTGCTATAGCATCCTAACAGACCAGACACCAGCCTTTTGTATTGTTTTTCAAATATTTTACATATTTTCCGTTTTAGGTGCATGAGTGTATTGCCTGCATGTGTGTAAGTGCACCCATGTCCTGCAATGCCTGTAGAGTCAGAAGAAGGTGTCATATTCCCTGGACCTGGAGTTAGGGATGGTTGTTAGCCACCATGTAGGTGCTAGGAATCATCTGTAAGAGCAGGCACTCCTCTTAACAGCTGAACCAGCTCTCCAGCACTGTACATTTTGGGTAATTATTTCTCTCTTCTCTCCTCTCCTCCCTTCTTTCTGTTCCTCTCTAGTCCTTCATCTTTTTTGTTTGTTTGTTTGTTTGTTTTTAACTGAGTCCCATGTATCTCAGAGTTGCTATGTAGCTGAGTGGGGTGGTTTGAATGAGAATGTCCCCCATAGGCTCCAAGTATTTGGACCTTTTGTCCCCAGTTGGTGGGGCTGTTTTGGTAGGTTTTAAGCTGTGTGGCCATGCTAGAGGAAGGAAAAGACACTTCTTAAGCCAGGCCAGATTTCCCATCTCTCTCTGCTTCCTGTGCCTGCTTGAAGATGTGATCACGTGGTTTCTGCTCTGCCACCTCTGCCACCATGCCTCCCCACCCTGATGGACTCTAATCCCTCTGGAATTGTAAGCCAAATAAACTCTTCCTTCTGTAAGTTCCCTTACCCCTGGTGTTTTGTCATAGCAACAGTAACTGATACAGAAGTTGGTACCAGGAAAGTGCAGTGCTGCTGTTGTGAAGAATCTGATCACGTGGGGTTTGGGAGGAGTGTGGAAGAATTCTAGTTTGGGCTAGAAAAGTAGCTGAGTGCTATAAGCACAGCTGAACAGGTCATTTTATAGGACCTTGGAAGAAAACGGTGCTGAGAGCAAAGAAGTTACAGAGAGAAATGAGGACTTGAGAAGCCAAGTTCAGCTGCCAGCCCGGGATGGACCCTAAGGAGGCTCCTGCTCCTGGAAAACTGAACTGGACGAAAGCTGCTCAAGTGGGTGAAACAGTCCAGGGTCCATCCCAGGCTGGCAGCTGAACTCGGTAGCATCATTCAAGTGGTTCTGGCTTTAAAGGCATGAAAGATGCAAGAGTGAACGGTTCATCCGTTGTTCCTCCACAGTTGCAGAGAGCTGCTGAGGCCAGGCAGCATGCAGCAGGGATGACCCTGCAAAAGAAGACCCTGCTAGGCCATTACGTGAAGCTGTGAAGGTGAAGCCTGGTTGGCAGTGGAGACTCCAAGGCAGAGCCATGAGACAACATCCAAGGAGAGCTGCATACAGGGAGCAGTACTAGTCCAAGAAAGAGATGTATGTTGCATGTAGCAAAGCTGGAGGGACAGAGACATCTAAGCCCTTTGGAAGTCCCAGAAGTTGGATAAGGAGCTATTGGATTTGCTGTTTGACCTGCTGGTTTTTGGTCTTGTTTTAGTCCAGTATTTCCTCACTATGCCCCCAAGTCTTCCCTTTCGGAAAAGAAATATGTATTTGACTCCACTGTATGTTGGAAGTATGCAGTTTGTCTTTTGATTTTACAAGGGCTTACAGTTAAGAGATTGTCTTGAGTGTCAGAAGAGATTTTGGACTCTCAACTTTGGAATAGTATTGAGATGGGTAAAAACTGGAGACTTTGGAAGGTAGACTAAATGTATTTTGCATTTTCTACTGTTGTGAGTCTGTGGGGAACAGGGTGTGGATTGTGGTGGTTTGAATGAAAATGTGTCCCTAAGGCCCAATTATTTGGACATTTTATCCCCAGTTGGTGTAGCTGTTTGGGGGGGTCTTAGGAGATGTGGCCTTGCTGGAGGAAGTACATCACCGGGGATGGACTTTGAGAGTTCTTATCCCTTACCAGTTTGCCTTTGTCTCTCTGCTTCCTGTGCCTACTTGAAGATGTGATCACTTGGCTTTTGGCTCCAGCCACCTCTGTTGCGATGCCATCCCCAGTATGTTGAACTCTAATCCCTCTGGAATCATAAGCCTAATCTCTTCCTCCTATAAGTTCCCTTGGTCATGGTGTTCAGGAAAGTAATAATACTCTAAGAATGACCTTGAACTTTTGATCCTCCCGTCTCTACCTCCAGAGTTCTGAGGTTGCAGGCATGTTCCACTCTGTTCAGTTTTATGAGGTGCTGAAGGTTGAACCTGGGCTTGCATTATTGCTAAGTAAACACACTACCCACTGAGCTTCATCTCAACCCCATAGCTACTTCTCTTTATGCCTTAGTTTCCACAGCATAAACAAAAGGGAACGGTAGATTATCCTTTAAGGAAGTGAGGCTTGAGAGAAAACAGAGTAATAACAGTAATAATCAAATAAAGGTGAGTTTTAGAATGTCAAAAGGCAAACAGCAGAAGCCTCTAATAAAGTATCTGATCTTAACAAGTAATTTGGGAGATTTGTGCTCCATAATCAGGGTGAGGGAGCTCCTTGAAAGCATGTGTGGCCAGTGCCATGCCTGGTGCCTGCCTTATGCTGCCTGTTATAGCGATTAGTCAGTCGAGGACAATATCGCACTTAAAAGAAATTACAGCCTTTGGATATTTAAAGAATAAAACTAAATTATTTTTGTTGGAAAAAAATAGTTTAGTTTTATTTTTTAAATATCCAAACACCCTTCTGTACTTGAGGTTAAAGGACACAGATGGTTGCAGGTTACAGTCCCGGGAAGGTACAGTGTCAGGCTGGGGCATGTGAACACTGCTTTTCCTGTCTGAGAGTCTCTAGTCCTCGTGACATCATGTAGGTGGCCTGCTTTCGATGCTAGCTTTCTTTCCATGAAATCCTGTAGGTGGACACACAGTCTGCGTCTTCCTACCTTTGCATTAGTTGTTTTGCATCTGAGATCACCTCAGCCCCCCTCTTCGCATGCCTTCAGTCTTCTCAAGGAACAGACCTGTGACACCCCCGGTCCTCGAGTCAGCTGCCTCCTTCTTGTAACTGAAAGCTTCTCTGAGGTTCCTGGAAACAAAGGCCTGACTTTTTGCAGAAGAGCAATGGGGGAGCAGTCATCAAGTACCTCTCTCCCACCCTGTAGGTGGCGCTGTGACCGAAATGGGGGACTGTGGGCAGGTAGCGCCCTCCCAAGGAACCACCACCTTCTATAAATGTGATTTCGCTGTCAGGGAACCTGACCCCCCAAACCAATGAAAGCTACCTTCTCCTGCTCCTCTGGCCAGACTATTCCCACTGTAGTTAACTATCCCATTATCAGCAAATGCAAATTTTGAAAATGAGTTGGGCAAAATGTGCTGATTTCAAAAGTACAACATTGAGCCAAGTTACTACATCTCGCAGGTGATTTCTGAACTCTCTCACTCAGCCTAGAATGAAAAACTATCTTAATAGTTTAAGGAAACAAAGCAATAATAATAATGTAAAAAACTATGCTCAGTTTTCCAAAATACTTTTACTAAACAAGGACAACAAAAGGGAGAGATGGAAAGATTAAAAAAAAAAAAAACACAGTTCTATAGATTTCTTCATGTCCTATTCAGAAAGGAAAGAAAAGAAAATATCACATGAACTGGAGATTTTTTTAGATATCGGTTGTTTCTTAAACAGCCTTGGACAAATGGAAACTGTGTTAACACAGTCAGCTCACAGTGCTGCTGGAAGCTGCCTGGTGTCTACAGCTCAGTCATGCCCCCCAGGATAGATATGTGTCAACAGCTCAGTCATGCCCCCCAGGATAGATACGTGTCTACAGCTCAGTCATGCCCCCCAGGATGGATACGTGTCTACAGCTCAGTCATGCCCCTCAGGATAGATACATGTCTCAGGGCACTATCTCAAACATCATCTCCCTGTGTCATGCTCAGACAAGATGGACAAGCCTCTTCATTATTTTGTCTAAGCATGTATTAGTCGCTTTTCTGATGCTGTGATAAACCAACATGAGCAAGAGAATTTCCAAGGCCACACCTTCTAAGACCTCCAAGAACAGTGCCACCAACTGGAGACAAATGTCTGAATACTTAAAGCTTATGGGGGACACTCATTCAAACCGCCACATTCCACTCGCTGGCCCCCATAGGCTCCTGACCATATAAAATGCAAGATGCATTTAGTCCAACCTTAAAAGTCCCCATAGTCTTTACCAGTTTCAATGCCATTAAAAAGTCTACAGTCCAAAGTCTCTTCTGAGACTCAGGCCAATCTCCTAAACTGTAATCTCCTATAAAATCAAAAGATAAATTACATACTCCCAATGTACAGTGGAACCGAATACACATTCCCATTCCAAAAAGGAGGAATAGAGGCATAGTGAGGAAATACTGGACCAAAACAAGACTGAAAACCTGCAGGGCAAACACCAAGTCCAGTAGCTCCATGTGCAACTTCTGGGACTTGACTTCCAAAGGGCTTAGATGGCTCAGCTCTTCCAGCTTTGCTTACAACATACATCTCTTTCTTAGGCTGGTACCACTCCCTGTATGCAGCTCTGCTTGGCAAATATCTCACAGGTCTGGCATCTCGAATGTCTTCTTGGGGTCTCCGCTGCCAACCAGACTTCACATTCACAGCTTCATGCAATGGCTATCAGGGCCTTCTTTATGCAGGGACAACCCTGCTGCACTCTGCCTGACCTTGGCAGCTCTCTGAAATCGTGGAGGAAGAACTGATGACCCCTTCACTCTTGCAAACTTCATGCCTCTAAAGCCAGCACCATGTGAATGAAATTGCCAAGTTTGGCTGCAAGTTTGGGATGGACCCTGGCCTATTTCAACCATATTTGCAACTTTTTTCTGTCCTGAACTTGGAGCAGAAAACCCTTTCAGTATTTTCCTTTCAAAAGTTTGAGGATTAGCTGGGTGTGGTCTTGCCCTGAAGGTACTATTTTTGTTGTTTACTTGTAAATCTTGAGGCCCTTCCTTAATCACTTTAATCTCACTTTTTCCATTGTTTACTTGTAAATAGCTAGGCCTCTCCTTAATCACTTTAATCTCCTTATCAAAAGGAAACTCTCCTTCACAAGCCTTGTCACCACATTTAATCTTCCTAGTGGGGTTTTCAGATCCAAACTGTACATTCTGCATTTCTTTCTGCCCCATCTGCTCTTCTTCACTGTATATCTGCACAATATTCACCATTAATAGCCATGCCACCATTTCTACTTTAGGTTGTCTTGAAATATCCTCCACCAAAGACATTAGTCCATTGCTTTTCAACTTAGCATCAGGCAAGCATTTGGGCTGTGGGCAAACTGCTGCCAGACTCTTTATCAAAATATCCCAGTTGCTGCCTAAGTCTTTATTTTCCTCCGGAACTACATTTTTTGCAGCCATGTTTTCTTTCAGGCTTCTACTAGAATGGCCTGTTAAGCTCTGCTTACAGTAGTCAACAGCTTTTCTAGCCAAAAGTTCCAAAGTCTTCCACATTTCTCCAAACATCCACATGGTCAGGTTCTTCACAGCCAACAGCCCACTCTCTGGTACCAAATAACTGTATTAGTCACTTTTCCGTTGCTGTGATAAACCACCATGAGCAAGAGAATTTACAAAAGGAAGAGTTTATTTGAGCTTACGATTGACAGTTCCAGGGAAACAGAGTCCATTGTGTCAGGAGGCATGGTGGCTGGGGCTGGAGCAGCAAGCCGAGGGTCACATCTCACAATGAGCACAGGAAGTCAAGAGAGAGCAACTGGAGACCACAGGCTTGTTAAACTCACTAAGCCTGCCCCCAATAAGGTACTTCCTCTAGCATGGCCACACCTTCTAAGACCTCCAAGAACAGTGCCACCCACTGGAGACAAATGTCTGAATACTTAAAGCCTATGGGGGGACACTCATTCAAACCACCACAAAGCATGACAAAAGTAGGACCAGTATGAAAGCCCCGGACACTGAATGTCCCTGTTCTGAGAGGAGTGGTCACTGCTTCCTCAGGAAAGAGAGGGTGTTGGCTCCACCTGGCAGCTGTCCTTAAGATAAGGTTTCTGTTTGTGTGAGATCTGGTTTTGTTTTTATTGCTTTCTGTTTTTGATGTTGTTGTTGTTGTCGTTCGTAATAGTAATAAGGCTGGAGAGGTGTCTCAGCACTTGAGAGCACTGGCTAAGAAGCTTTTTAGACTGCAAGCATGCTCCTATTTTATGTTAGCTAGGGGGCTAGGACAGGTATCATGAACTGTTGTTATATATGAGAAAATGAGGCCAGAGGGTTTGAAATTAAGTCTGTATCATCCCCTCCAAGGCTCCTGGAACATTGTGAAAGAGGGGGTAAAAGAATGTATGACCTGGAGGATGGAGCATAGTGCCACAAGGCTGCTTCTGGATACACCTTGACTGTGAACCTATGGACTCTCAGCAGCTGTGGTTACCTTCCTAAGACCTGCTCAGGATGGCCCTACACCATTCCACGTGGATGGAGGGGCTCCCAAGGCTCCGCTCTGTGAGGAGGCTCTGGTAGCTACTGGTTGCTGGGCAGAAGTGGTCATGTTTTTAGTGGTGTAGCCACTGGCAAGTTGCCCATGCTCAACTAAATCACCCCAACCATGCTCCTGCAGGCAATGCTAACTGAACTTGGTGGGACACACACACACACACACACACACACACACACACACACACAAAGCATAGTAGCACAGTAGCAGCGGGAAGAAGGACTTCATTGAGGGGTGGGGGTGGGGAGCAAGAAAGGGCAGTGGGAGGTGACCAGGATTGGAATACATACATGCATGAAATTGTCAAAATGTAAATTAATTAAATTCACTAAAAATTAGCAACCACTTTGGAGGTCAGCCGTTTAAAAAGCAGTTCAAACCTGGGTTATATGTATGATGTTCTGACCTTGCCTGTGACAGTAACTCAGTTCTTGACAGGACACCTGACCTTCTGAACTCATTCAATCAGTGCACCAAGTCCTTCACTCTACTGATCTCAGAGCATCTCCCACCATGTACATTTGTACAGAAAGATGAACGTGAAGTCATCACAGACTACTTTTAGCTGCAGTTTTTGCTGCTTTACCCATTGTTTATTCCACATTTATTAGCTGGCTCCAGGGCTTCCATGTACTAAGTTATAGAAAAATAAAGACCTCAGTACTGTAGCAGTAGCTAGACATCCTTTTGTTTTGGGTTGTTATTTTGAGACAGGGTTTTTCTATGTAGCCAAGGCTGGTGTCAAACCTGAGATCCTACAGCTCTGGACTCCTGAGTAGTGGGATTATGTATGTATACCACAACATCCGGTCCAGAATCCTACTTCTAAGCTTCCTGAGAATGTAATGAATACATTTTGTATAATTATTATTGAAAAAAAATATGCAAAAAAAGATAAAAAAGAAAAATACTAAAAAAAAAAAGAAAAAGAAAAAGAGTATGCAGTTTCTAAAAGTTTGCATCTTTTTCTCTAAATTGTGTTTTGGAGAAAAGGGTTGAATGTAAAAAATATTGTTTACAATGAAATCTTGTATAAAAAAATAAAAATAAAATATGTGCACAAAAAAAATTGTTTACTTTCTTCTGAGATCAGAAAACCCAGAATGAATCATCCAGCCATGGGGATGCTTGGTGTATTCAGTTATTTAAATGTCTCAATATATCATGGTTGCGAAATGTGGTAATGGCTCCATAGAGGAAGATGAATCAATATCTAATTTGCAAACAAGAGTGTGGTAGCCAGCTCTTAGGAATGTGAATTTGAAAGGATGGATAAGCTTGACTTAATACCAGTGAAGACAGACCTAGAAGGGAACTGCCACATGTTCTGCCAGCTGAAGTTGTGTGAAAGGCTCCCTGACCTTATGCAGATACCTGAACTTCTCAGTTTGTTCAGGATTAGTCCAAGGCAAAGCCCTTCTTTTATATATATATATAT
>VZQC01010027.1:631144-797057 GCA_009823505.1 Rhizomys pruinosus
AAAAAAAAAAGGGGGGGGGGAGGTTCATTTCTTCAATCAATAATAGAGATAAAAAAAAAGTAATATTATTAATTTTTAGTCTCCTTTTGCCTCTTTTAAAGATGAGGATTTTAGTGGGTGAGGGTTTTTTCCCCCTCGATGTTCTTTTATTTTCTTTTAGGATTTTTTTTTCCTTTACACTTTTTTGGTTGCTATTTTATTAATTGTTTCTTCTGCTGTTCTAAACTTCCTTTTTAAGTTAATTTTTATTGAATGCATTTCATACATTTCTTTTTTTAAGGTCTTTTTTATATATATACTTTCTTTTATTTCATTTTTTAAACAATAAGTAATACGTTATGAGTACAAGCATCCTTCATGTAAAACCAATTTGCAAGCAGTTGTGCCCAAACCCACACAGCCCAAGGCTCCCACCATCCAGCTGGAGGGGCTTGTATATACAATCAAGTTGATCAAACAAGCATCCAGTCTATAAAGCCCTTCTTTTGTGGGACTCTGGGAGCAAGTTTAGTCTAGGCACTATGGGTTTTACAGTTTCTATATTTGCCTTTTATTTATATTGGAAAGATGACCAAAGAAAATATTTTGAGGCAGGTAGGACAGCTCACATCTGTAATCTCATCACCTGAGGGGAGGGACATGGCAAATATAAATACAAATTAATGCATGCTTCTCAGTTAATACCCTGGAGAAATTCCCTTAAGACATACCATTTATTTTGTAGGGAGAATTTCACATTTTATTGCTAGTTTTTGTGGAAAGTTATAAAGTTAAAAAACATATTTGAAGAACCTAAGTCTAATCATTGTGAAAGTGTTGGTTTTAGGAGAAAAATAAGGCAAAATTATCAGAGAAAATACCCCAGTCCCTGGGGATCCATGTTCACCTGTTTGTTCTCTGGTACTGTTTGTTTGTTTGTTTGTTTGCTTTGTGTTTGTTTTGACAGGGTCTCCCCAGTTCCAGTCCACCTGGAACTCACTCTGTAGACCAGACTGGCCTCAATCTCATTCGCCTGCCTCTGCCTCCCAAGAGCTGGGACTGAAGATGTGTACCAGCACCCCCTGCAGTAGTTTTCATTCTTCCAACCTCCGTGTAGTTCATCTAATGACCAACCTCAATGAAAGTTTCTAATGTACAGTTTACTTAATATCAATAAAAAATGCTGGTTTAAAAAATGGAAAAGGATCCTGAAGAGATGGCTCAGCAGTTAAGAGTACTGGCTGCTCTCACAGGGGACTGGGGTTTGGTTCCCAGCACCAACATGGTAGTTAACAATCAATCACCTCTATCTCCAGTTCCAGGGGATCCAACACCCTCTTCTGGCCTATGTGGGCACTGCATGCACATGGTGTGCTTACATACATGAAAGCAAAACAGTCATAAAATATTTTTTTTTAGAAAAAGAAATGGAAATTGACTACAGAAATGTTTCTACAGTTTAATGACTACATGAAATCTCTTCTTATCCTCTGAAGGACTGGAAAAAGAAGGAGCTCTGCTTAGCAAGATCCACACCATTATTTTTCTCTAAGGGATTCAAGACATTTGTTTTTAGATAACAATAGCTTTTGTATGTATTTTCTCAAATGTTACTGTTTTAAATGCTTATTTCTTAAACTGGTTATTTAAAATATATATTTTGAATACATGGATTAGATTTTAATTGGATACTAATGTTTTATAATTAAACTGGATGAAAAATACTTAGTCTGTCCATCTTTTAAACAATCATTCTGAAATTATACTTTTTTTTTAAAGGAAGAGTTGCTCATGAGTCAGGAGGGTCAGGAAGCCAAGGTCATCCTCAGTTATTGAGTTCTAGGCCAGCCTGGGTTACATGAGTGAGACTTTGCCTGAAGATTTAGAAATACACTGAGTGTGATGGTGGACACCTTTAGTTCCAGCAATCAAGAGGCAGAGGCAGGTGAGTTGTTATGAGACTGAGGCCAGCTTGGTCTAGATAGTTCCAGAACAGGTGAGGCTGCAAGGGAGACCTTGTCTCAAAAGAGAATGATGGCGATGATGATGATGATGATGATGATGATGATGACAATGGTGATGATGATGGTGATGATGAAGGTGTAGGTGTGTGGGATACTACCATTTGCTAAAACTATAATAGCATTGTTTTTCCTTAACATAGCTTCCGTCTGGGCTGGCTGGGCTGGGAGGATGGTAATGACAGAGAACACAGTGGAATGAATCTCTGTTACTTAGCTAGGCAGCTGAGGCAGCAGCCCGGAACATCTCTGACATCTTCCACCATCTCTCTCAATTGCAGACAATCCCTGACCCTTCAACTGACTGCGTTCATACAAATAACAAATAAGGAGGCAACGGTTGCCATGAAAAGTCCTGGTTTTACAAATGAATATCCCCGTTTCCTTTGACAAGGACTTTTTAAAGTGAATTCCCAAGAAATTCAGTAGTTTTCACATATAGTTTTCATATATAGTGTGAAGTTTAAGCATTTCTGGATTCAAAGTGTCAGATTTTTAAAAAATTTTTAAGAAATATATTAAGATAATTTAAATAAGATAGTAGTGTGCTCGCTTCGGCAGCACATATACTAAAATTGGAACAATACAGAGAAGATTAGCATGGCCCCTGCGCAAGGATGACACGCAAATTTGTGAAGCGTTCCATATTTTTAAGAAAAAAAAAAATAAGATAGTAGTGAGTTGTATCTATTCAGAAGTATAAAATGACCCAGAGCCCCTCATATATGGGTATCTACAATGTAATGAGTCTCAACACAGACTCTTTTATTTAGTGTCCCCAATAACTCCTTAAGATAATTTAAAAAATTAAATTCATTATTTTATTTTATTTTGATGAGTGTTATATATGCATGTATGTCAGTGTACTAGTGTCATGCAATGCTCATGGAGGTCAGAAGGCATTGGATGCCCCTAGAACTGGAGTCATGAATTACCTGGTGGATCCTCTGCAAGACCAGCCAGGGCTCCTAACTGCTGAGTCATCTCTCTAGACCCCTCCCTGAGATAAATTTAATTAGGCATATTCATTTATTTCAGGACAATAAATGCATATGAATCTAAGAAAAAATATTATCAGGGCTAGAGAGATGGCTCCGTGGTTAAGAGCACTGGCTGTTTCTGCATGAGGTCTCAGATTCAGTTCCCAGCACCCACGGGGTAGTTTACAACCATCTGTAACTCCTGTTCCAGGGAACATGATGCCCTCTTCTGGTCTCCCCAGGAATTGCACACAGAAATGTACTTACAGAGCTGCAGGCAAAACAC
The DNA here is from genome assembly GCA_009823505.1 of Rhizomys pruinosus. NCBI lineage: Eukaryota > Metazoa > Chordata > Mammalia > Rodentia > Spalacidae > Rhizomys > Rhizomys pruinosus. The sequence continues at coordinate 634,411 of VZQC01010027.1, forward strand.
CCATAAACATAAAATATAAAAAGTAAAACGTTTTTAATTAAAAAAAATATATCATTAGGTTCATATGCCTACTAAGTTACATTTGCCCTTAACTTCAAATCCAACCAATTCTAAGGTCCATGCAGGGTTGCAGATGGTTAGTGCTGTTGGGCAGGCTTCAAGTAGAACTGGGAACAGACCCATGGCTGTAACTGAAGGAGTGTGTCTTGACCTCATTTGGGGGGAACACTGTATAGTGAATCTGTATGGTCATATTTGTCACACAGTACTATTAGAAGACACTAGAGACTGAACAGATTGGAGATCACTTTGAGGTTTCACAGTCTCTAGGAATAGTATTTCCCTCTGTCTGTTTCACTAGAGCCTAGATCTTGTTCAACACTGTAGGGATTTCCTGGTTAGCTGTTATCCCCAACTTGATGCAAACTAGAGTTGCCTGAGAAGAGGGAACCTCAGGCGAAGAATCACTTCCATCAGAGTGGCATATGGCCATGTCTGTGAGGCACTGTCTTCATTGCTAATTGATGTAGGAATGCCCAGCTCACTCTGGGTGGACCTGTACCTAAGCAGAGGGGCTTGGGGTGCATAAGAAAGGTGGCTGAGCAGGAGCCAGTGAGCAGGCAAGGACGCAGTAGTCCTTCACGTTTTCTGTTTCAGCTCCTGCCGGAGCTCCTGGCCTGACGTCCCACAGTGATGGACTCTGACCTAGCAGTGTAAGCTGAAACACATTATTTTCTTCCCCAAGTTGCCTTTGGTCAGAGTATTTTATCCTAATAAGAAAAAAGCAAACTAGGAAGGAGATAGACCCTCCAGTCTGTGACCAAGTGTGGACTCCATGTTTCTTAGGGTAGGAGGGAACACAGGAAGGACACTTTGATGGACAGCCTTCAAATGGACACGAGACAACAGGACCCAGGAGTACTCACTCTGCAGACAGTCAGCATTGAGGAGGTCCTGACACTTCTCATGACACTTCACCCCGCACTCCAGACACTTCATGCCCTGCCTTGCAAGGCCCCAGAGCAGCCCTTCACACTCGTAGCAGTAGGTGGGCGTCGTTGCTGTCCACACCTCAAAGTTATGTGGGGTGGTGGAAGAAATGGGGTAGATCAGCGCCTGCAGGGTCTTCTTGAAGACGTGCATTTTCTATGAAGAGGAAGAAACCCATGCAAGGTGACTTAGAAGATTTAGGGTCTTTCAACACATTACAGACCATATTATTATTTTTCCCAGAAAACCTCTATTTTGAGAGAGAGAGAGAGAGAGAGAGAGAGAGAGAGAGAGAGAGAGAGAGAGGAGAGAGAGAGATCCTGATTCTGATGTAAATAATGATATTAAATTTTGCTCACTTATTTTTCTGCATTCCAAGACCCCATTTGGTTATGTGAAAATGAAGAACTCCTAGATCTTCCAGACTGGACAGAGCTCTGCTCTCTCCCAGGTTTTTCCACAGCACTTTATAGTTCTAATCACTTGATGATGTCTGTGTCCCTGCTGTTCTATGAACTTCTAGTGAGCAAGAATGGATATCTTACCACCACAGCAGTAGTCAGAGTCCAATCTAGCCCCTGTCTTGTTAATTTAAAAGTTAATTCATATGGCTAATCTTAGCCTAGTTGGCTCTTAGTAAAACTGTTGAGTATATATGGAAATATTTTTAATCCTGGCCACAACTTTCTAGAAACATTCTCATTCCACTTACCCTCCAAGTAATGATTTTTAAAATTTGTTCTGAGGGGAATGACTTCCAATACACACATGGTACAAAGGATTTTATCAACTAATTCATAAGAAAGTTCTCATAAGAGATAAAAATATGGCAATTTCCCATGGTGACTGGTACTGTAAAGGGAGAGAAACTTTAGTAGCAGCTGGGACAATGTTCTAATGGTAAGCCACTGGTGGATTGCAATAAAACCATTGAACAATTAACCAGGAGATGAGCTCTTCAATGCAGGCCAAGCACATGATAGTTTTAATGACTTGTTAGGCCAATGGCTTTTTGCTAATCTATTTTAGACTTTAAAAATCTTCTACAACAAACATTGTTTCCTAAAAGATGTGCAGTTTTCAAGGTATAGTAAATCACATGCACAATAAAATGTTTATCAACTAGAAACATACTAAAATCAAATAAAAATTACACAACTGTCTTTTCAAAGTTGGGATTGGAGAGATGGCTCAGCAGTTAAGAGCACTGGCTTCTCTTGCAGAGGACCTGGGTTCGAGTCCCAGCATCCAAATTCAGTGATCTGATGCCCTCTTCTCACCTCCATAGGCATTGCCCAACACAGGTACACTTACATACATGCAGGCAAAACATTCATAAAATAAAAAATAAAATAAAAACCTTAGTTTAATGCACATGCTTCTAACATTTTTGCTACCTATAATCAGGATATGAACTTACAAGTAGAAAAAGAACAATATCATTTTTGTATTGGCTCACAGATTCTAAGAAAGAAGGCAGTATTTTGGTGTGCATAGACAGTCCTTATGCTATTGGAAAGAGAGTAAGGAGACGCTCATGTTCTGCCCAGCCTCTGTGGCCAAGTGCCAAGCACGGGATGCTCACACCCCAGAAAATAAGTTAAAAATTCTTGTGTCTAGAAATGAACCTAAAGTAAGGGCCTCTAATGTATCCTTTTTTGAAACACTGGGACCTTGGATGGAAATACATTACTTTTTCTATTATTAGCATCTGAAGAATCTAAAATGATTCAGAAACTAAAGCAACTGAACATCTTGCTGAAAGCAGTGAGTAGCATTTTCAGCCCGTCAGTATTGTCATTCACTGACTGTTAATGGACCTCAGAAGCCAAGCTCATCTGCTGCTGTGCTCTGCTCTCCCTCGCCTCTCCCTCCCCTTTGTTAGCCGGTGTAGTTCCGTTTCCTCAGGATCCAATAGGGTTCCCTCATGGGATTATGTAAATCAACCACTTCACATATTCCAAAAATTTTCCATCTTGATAAGTTGGAGAAAATGATATTGTTTGAAGCAGTATACATGAACCTGTCGCTGATGGTCCTGTGGGGACATATTTACTCTATGGACACAAGCATCAGAGAGATTTGAAGAGCAAACACTGGTCCAATGTGACCTTTGAAATACACTTCAAGCAGGAAGATGCTAAGGAATAAAGCAACAATGTTATGAATGCAAAAATGGATGTAACTTCAGTATAACATAATCCTAGTGTAAAGTTGACTCTAGAAGTTAAGATTTATTCAGGTAAAATATTTTGGTAGGGGTAACAAAAAGCTAAAACATATTTACCTGCCAAGCAAAGATTGCAAGTAGTTTGATTTTACTTGTATGAATAGATGAGAGATGATAATTATCCCAAAGACTCTATGGGGCAAGCCCACAAAAGAGGGCAGTACGAAACTAAAGTTGGTACTGCACGGTTGAGTGACAGCACAACAGAGCACAGTGTATGAGATCTGTTACAAGATGAAACACCACTTGAAAATAAAATCCTATAGTTCTTTTTTTTTTTTTTTTTTATTTCCGTACGTGTATGAATGTATTGTGTGCATGCAAGTCTGTGCACCCGTGACGTGCAATGCCGCGGAGATCAGAAGAGGGCGTCGGACTCCCCTGGAACTGGAGTTCTCCTGGAATTGGAGTTTCAGACGGCTCTCGGCCGCCATGTGGGTGCTGGGGATCGAACCCGGGTCCTCTGCAAGAGCGGTTGGCGCTCTTAACCGCTAGGCCATCGCTCCAGCCCCCTATAGATCTTTCATGTGCCGTAAATGTCAGTTTTTCTCTAGATAATATTTTCAAAGAATATGCACATATGATGATAGGATAAAATTAATCTGCTAAATGTAAGAAGCCAAGAGTTATGTGAATTCTTCCACAAGGAGAAACTTTAGCCACTTTAATATGGAAAATATAATTTTTACCTCTGTGGTAGAGACTGATATTTTTATCAATCATTTGGCAGACGCCACCAAGGAGAAAGGGTGGGCTATTGTAAGTGGGTGTTAGAGAAAGTGATAATCACTCCTATTAAAGACAGAAGATTCCATTATGTTTTCCTGTGAGACAATGCAGCCCCCACAGGGCCCCAGAAAAATCACAAAGTTGACAGGGAGTTGAAATGAAAATACTACACACAACATGCATTCAGCGTCCAGAGAAAGAGATGCATAGTCCATAATTACTGTGATTCATTCCCTTTATGCTGTAAACAACAATTATAAAATAATAATTATAATAAATATTTATTTTCTAACTCAGAGTTAGAAAATCAGCTTCAAGGTAGGTGGAGGGCAAGTAAGGAATGAATCCAAACAGTCAAGAGAAGAAATGAATTTTATGGGACTGGGTATGGTGGACACCTGTAATTCCAGTACTTAGGAATCAGAGACAGGAGGACTGATATATAAAGCCAGTCTTGGTTATAGACTGAGACCTTGTCTTACAAAGTAAATTAGTTTTAAAAAGAAAAAAAAATAAAGGAAATAAAGAGAGGGAAGGAAGAGGCAAGAAGAAAGAGAAGGAAATCAGGGTAAAGAATCTGGAGTTGGTGAAGATAAATTTATTATGGCTCTGAGTCTGCAAAAGAGAGAATACAAGTAAGTGATATTGGGAGTAAGATCGTACACATTCATTTTTTGTGTTTTTTAGGAGTTATTTATTTTTATTTTATGTGCATGTTTTGTCTGCATGTATGTATGTGCACCTCATGTGTGTAATGCCCACAAGAGAACAGAAGAGGGTGCTAGGATACCTGGAAACTGGCATTATGAACATTGTTAACTGCCATATGGGTGCTAGGAACTGAACCCAGGTCCTCTACTACTGTTCATAACCATTGAGCCATTTCTTTAGGCCCTAATGGCACCAGTTTTTATAAATCCTGATTATGAAATTTGACAACATTGAATCAAAAGTGCAGAGAAAGGAAGCTAGGATTGTCAGTGTGAATTCCTGGAGCCATCCTCGTACTGCTAATGATGATGATGATGATGATGATGATGATGATGATGATAATGATGATAATACAAAAGACCATATTTTATAACTGATGCAATTGTAAATTATCAAAAACAAGTCAAGATCAAGTACTTAGATAGCATGATTATAATTGCTTTATGACATAAGTTGATAAAGGATCAAATGACCACCTGGATATAAGCACCAACTTGGGATAGGTACAGGCAGGTTTTGCCAGGCTCTTCAAGGTATAGAAATTTACTTACACAAACTGATCCAGAGATCAAAACAGGAAAGCTTTGAGGGTTTTTTTAAGCTAGTTTAATACTGATTCCAAAAGTGATCAAGGATATGGCAAACCACGGCTATTTTTTATAAACACAGACACACACAGACAGACAGGCAGGCAGACAGAGAGACAGACAGACAGACAGACACACACACACACACACACACACATATATATATATATTTATTTATAATGTTTATATTAGTACATATAAAAAAAATCAAGGGCAGGAGAGGGTTTGTGACAGCCCTGAAGTGTTAGAGTTAGTAAGTTGTAGGGCTTCATGTACTTCAAGCTAAAGACTGCTGGTAAGAAACAGCAGATGTGGCTGGTGAAACAGTTCAGTGGATGAGAATGCTTGCTGGTCATTCAGAGAACAAACGTCTGGTGGCTCACATCTGTAACTCTAGCTCCAGAAGATCTGATGCCTCTGGGCCTCTGTGGGCACCTGTACCCACATGCACAGACCCACACAGACGCATATATACACATAATTTAAAAATAAATATTTAAAAGACCAGAACACAGACCAGTAGAAGTATTTATGAGAAGATATAATCTTAAAACTATGTCCAAATGGCCCCCAGCCTTCCCTGTGAGGAGACAGAGGCAGTCGTGTGTAGAGAGGCTGACTCCCTGACATGGCTTTCCAGGTCTCAGACCATTCCTTCCTTGGAAGAGATGAGTGTGCTTCTTTTTTAACCATTTCTTTCTCTAATACTGAAAGGCCATGATTTGCTGCTGCCCACTCGGCCAGGCCATTCCCCTCTATGCACAGGTGATGTTTCACACTCTCACATCGAACGTGCCTAGGAGGGCATCTGTGATGCAGCATGGAAATCCTTCACTTCAGCACGTATGTCATTTACCCATGTAATGACTGATCACGACAGCTTGTCAGGAGTGACATTTAACATGCCTGCTCTACAGTCATATTTCATTACTTTTTGAAACAGGGACCCTGGGGAAATGGGCCTGGTGCATTTGGGAGAGAGCTAATGTGCTTTATTCATCCATCCAGCCCCCACATCCCTAGAAGCCCTTGGCTTAGGTCCCCTTTTAAGAACAGTGATATTTTTAGGTTGCTGACAAATTGATTGAGTGAAGATGGGTTCCCTGTTGAGGGTCTTGGGAAGTGTGGCAGCATCTGCTCACTTCTATTGCTTTCCTTTGAGTCCTCTCTGGAGTGAGTCTTTAGCCATTAGATAAAAATGGCATCGTATAATAGACAAACTATTTGGAAGATGGATTTTTGGTTTTGTTTTCCTTGTTTTTGTGGTACTAGGGACTGAACTGATGGCTCTACCCCTTTATAACACCAGAAAATGTCACATTTTAAAATAATAGAAGGACAAAATACAGAGTCCTTCAATGTTATTTCCTCCAAAGAAAATGACCAAATGTTGAGTCAATAAATAAACAGAGTCTTTCTCTCATAGCATAAGTACACATTTCCTTTTATCTACACTATACTCCAAATCTCACAGGGCCTCATAAATCTGATAAGGATAGAACTCTGTGAACAAGGTCATGATATATCTAATCCTGTGCTACAAAAGAAAGAGGATTAACAAGACAACTGTCACACCACATGAACAAGCCCCATCTCCAATCTGAGGCTGAGCAGGGAGACACCTGGTTAGAACTTGGATAGGGAAAATTCATGAACTCGTATAGCTCGTAAATATTCAGATGAGTCTGCTCAGCGAATAGGAACAGGAAGAGTCTCTTTACTCTTTCACACCTCTAAACAGGCACCTGTGCATTGAAGCGCAGTGTGTGCCTTGCTAGAAAGACCTAGGAAGAACTTTATGAATGGAAGAAAACACTACTGGATAAGAATAAGAATATGTTGTCATCAAATATCAAGTATAAGGAGCATCAAAACAAGACTGGAGATGTTCACATTTTTATTCTATAAGGATGTCAGACAGGGAGAAGTGGGAAATATTAGTTCAGTGAGGTTTTCTTTTTTCCAGGCAAATCCCTGGCTGAGCGAATGGCATAGAGTTACCTCTAAGACAGCCAGGGTACAAGCTCTGGGAATTGTTAAATAATCCCCTCTCCTCAGGCAGTGCCTGAAGTCAATTGTACCAGAATTGCCAGGAGTGACCGCTATCATTATTTTTAAAGCTCCCTCAGGGTTCTAATGAACCAGATTTAAGAATTGCTGACCTAGATCTTTCCAGCCTCCTGGTGTCTTCTTAAGCATGCTGATTCTTGCATTCAACAAGAACTTACAAAGCAGCTGTTTCCTGCCTGACAGTGTCCGAAGCAATGGCGATAAGAATGTTTGACAGGAAAAAAAATGAATGAAACATACTGTTGCCTTCCAGGATGTCAGAGCACATGGAAGGATTCATGCAAAGCCCCTGTATTCCTTGTAATTAGGAACACAGCTGTAGCTCATATTAAAGAGGAAAAAGTATATACTCTGTGCATTTAGTATCAGTGACCATAGGATGTGTGTGCCCAGATTCTCTTCCTCAATTTTATATTCATCTTTGTGTTTTAGGAAACAGTAACTGCCATGGACTGCTTTCATAGTAAATGCTTAACCATAAGCAAATAGAAACAGCAATAGCAAACTAAGGAAACCAGAAATACCACAGTCATCTGAGAGGACCCCTGGTTGCCATGGTTGTGTTTACTAAATTCCTTTGTAACAATTTAACTAGCCACCAGTAAGTCTGTCTTTTTAGCCAACTTTTAAGTGCTTAGCCATGAGAAGAATTTTCTGAGGTTATCTTATGGCTATCTTGTGCCATATGAGTAACTAAGTTGTAAATTATGGGTAATTAGAGTTTAAACCCACCAATGACATGGTTGCTATAAAACATGCAAACTGAAATTGGGGGTTGCCCAGGCTTCAGAGAGTTAGCTCGTCTGGGACCCCTATGATAAAGAAGCAAACTTTCCAGCTCTCTAGGTAAGGTGCTTGTTTTCTAGGCTGTCTGATTTTCATAGCACTATGTATTATTTGTAATGTCCTATGCTGACCAATGATAAATATATCTACTCCCATAATCTTCCCAGTTTTGTTAAGTACCTCACTTTATAGATGCAAATTTGCACAATTTGTGGAATATAAGTGTTTATTACATGGTACCCAGCAGCGTTTATTCCCTGCCATACCAAGCAAGGTGTAAGTCACAATTAAATGAGGTGAAAGCCCAGAGGAGATAGCTAGTAACTCACCCAGAAGGGAGAGGGATTCCTTCAGTTAGGGGGAACTTCAGCATAAAATAACATGACTTTTTCCAGGGGGAGGTTAAATGACTAAGTGATGTTAAGTTAGAATAACTATCATTAGGACATTAGGACAGCAAGGTACATGAACGTTTGTTGGTTAACTTGAGGCTCTCGGGAACTTTTGCTGGGGCCAGCCTGGGTTTCCTCGTCTTCCCAGTCCTCCTGAGACACTGGAATAATCACGGCATGGAGAGTTCAAGCAAAATGGCTTTGCTCCGGAGGCTCTGATCAACACACAGAAATAGACAAGGTACCTACCAGCTCCTCATTGTTGAGGGAGGTCCTGATGACCATGGCAAGGGACAGACCAGATTTCCGGGCAGCCAAGGTCTGAAACAAACAGGATTATGATGGATTAACATATGGATAAAGTGACCAATAAGTAGTTCAAAAAGTGAAGATGTGAGTGTACTGGCCGGCACTGCCTATGTGTTAGTGAATTAAGGGAGGTCTTTCCAGGACTGATATGAGGATATTCAGTATAAGAACTCACTAAATGTAGAGGCCAGTCCTGACATTTCCACTGCATGAGATTGAGACTCTTTGAAGCAAGATGACCAGTCATAGGTCTAACAACCAGTCATAAACTAACAATGTTTAACATTGTTAGTCCTCAGGGAGCACATAGTCACAATATGTTGCAGAACATGGGACTGACATTGAGCCTGTCCAACTTGAGGGCTGGCCCTGAACGACACCTGAGGCTATGTAGGTCTGAGGTGTTTCCTAGAAGGTTTTTCCTATCTAGCAAGGATATACCTTCCCACATGATCATTTTATCAACCGAGTGTCACGGTTCTCATATTTTGTTAGTGATCTTAAATAAGTCAAGTTCTTTGAGCACCTATTCTTATAATACTGAGTCATATTACCTGATTTCTACCCAAACATTCATGGCATCATAAATCTGGCACTACTATGGATAAAGTTATAAACTAGCAATTTCAAATATGTCATCCCATCAGGAGCAAAGTGAAGGCAGAGGGGAGTGATGCATTTCTGGGTATCCTGTATTCTCATCTCCTCAAGAATACAAACTCTCAGGGTTATGGAGCCACAACTGGAATGGAGTTTTACATATACCTAAGCAAAGAAGCTCCTCTCTGTCCATCTCCACCCTACTGTGTCAATGTGCAGAAGGTTACTCCCAAAGGTAGGATTCTAATCCTCTTCTCTACTAAGTATGCTCACTTTATTTCTGTTGCTGTTATAAAATACCCTGACAAACAGTCACATAGGGGCAGAAAGGTTTTGTTTGGCTCACAATTCCAAGTTACAGTTCATCATTTTATGGAGATTGGGACAGAGCTAGTCACATCATATACACAGCCAAGAGCAACGAGAGAAAACACAGCTTCGGGGGCTTGCCCTCAGCTAGCTTTCTCCTCTCTTACCGTTCAGCATCCCTGAACAGGAATGGTATTCTCCACAAGGGTCTTCCTACATCGATTAACCATCAAGACTAGTCCCCATAGACATGCCTACAGGCTACCTGATCTAGACAAAATCCCATTAAGACTTGCTTCCCTAGTGACTCTAGGCTTTGTCATGTTGAAAGTTTAAACTAGCACAAAGTATTTGTTCTCAAATTTATAAGCATCCCTCATTTTACTCTGTTTATCCTTGTTATATACAGAGTTTGGATTTTCAGAACTGAACTTATTAAGGTCTTAGAGAACTTAAGTGTGTGTGTGTGTGTGTGTGTGTGTGTGTGTGTGTGTGTTTATTTGTAGGAGAGAGAAGAAAGAGAGACAGAGAGAGACAGAGTCTCTCTCTATAGCCTTGGCTGGGCTAGAACTCACTCTACAGACCAGTCTGGCCTCTAACTTGTGGGTGATCTTCACCCTCTGCCTCTAGATTGCTAGTTATAGACATGCATGAGAACTTAAACTTGTTATTCCTGAAGGTCTCTTTTCCCCCACCTTGCTCTTTTTCACTTCACAATTAAAAGCAGTGTGTGTTTGAGAAGATTAATGGAATAAATAGAAAAGCACTTACCATGGCCTGAAGATTCCAGGGGCAGAAGGGAACAAAGTTAAATTATTAAACAGATGGACAATGGGAAGGAGAATAAGAGTCTAACAGTTTAAAATGCCAACCCTGACATAAACCGAGCTCACCTTACCAATATGCCATTCTTTATACTATACGATTTTTCCAGACAACATCTTATCTATTTTGGGTGGAGGGGTGTGGAAAGTTGGTTCAGAGGTTAAGAGCATTGGTTGCTCTTGCAGAGTACCTGGGTTCAATTCCCAGCATCCACATAGTGGTTAACGACCATCTGCAACTCCAGTTCCAGGGGAATCTGTTGCTCTATTCTGACTTCCGTGGCCATTGCATGACACAGGTGCACTTACACACATGTAGACAATACATTCATGCACATAAAATAAATAAAAATTGTTAAACACTTGTTTTTAACATGTGTCTATGCGATGTCTGTGTGCATGTGAGTCTAAGTGCCCAGACAAGGGTGTTAGATCTCCTGGAGCTGTAGTTATAGGTGGTTGTGAGCTGCCTGACATGGGTCTGAGAACTGCACTCAGGCCACTGGACAAGCCAGAAGCACTCCAAACCACTGGGCCATCTGTCCAGTCTCGGCCCTTTGTTTTTATTTATTTATTTATTTCTGTATGTGTATGAATGTACTGTCTGCATGCAGGTCTGTGCACCTGTGTCGTGCAATGCCGCGGAGGTCAGAAGAGGGTGTCGGATTCCCCTGGAACTGGAGTTCTCCTGGAATTGGAGTTACAGACAGTTCTTAGCTGCCATGTGGGTGCTGGGGATGGAACCCAGGTCCTCTGCAAGAGCAGTCGGTGCTCTTAACTGCTAGGCTATCTCTCCAGCCTGGCCCTTTGTTTTTAATAACATAACACAGACCACTATCCCACTCCCAGTTCTTGGATTTCTTGATGATCCTCGTAATATTTCATTACAGGAGAGTATGTTGCTTAGAGTCATGTTCAGCACTGGTAAAAATCTTAATGATGTGGGAACTGCAATTTTCTTTAGATAGAAGAGAGTATTAATTTGGCTAAAATTGATTAGTAACCTCTGCTTCTATTACAAAACTCTGGAGTCAACTGTGTTAAAATGAAGAAATCCAAAGTGAGCATTAAACTTTTAAGCTAATCCTGCAGTCTGCAACCACACTGAACATCAAAGTCCATTGCTGAGAGGGTACTCACTGTGCTTTGTTATTTCTGTTGTCTTAATTATAGAGTCATCTTAACTTAAATTTGTAATTTCAACTAACATCAAAAGCAGTTGAAAGGTTAGAGTCATTTCTTCCATCAGATGTATTTTAAAGAATTAATAAACATGTTAACATAGGGTAGAGTCTGCCCTCATATGTTTGACTCTGAAATATTTCTGGGCTAGCAATTAATGAGCAGGACTTTACACTTCAAGACAGAAAATGTCCTAGGTATGCAACCAGTGAGAATTAAGCAGGAGTAACTCACCACATCTCGAACAATAGGCAATGTCTTTTTCCTGCGGAGATCAGGCATGCTGTCAATTCCATAGAGTCCTCGCCCAGCCCTGAGAAGGGGACACAAAAGCAATGATTCTAATGGTTAAAATTACATTGCATGAAGACGATCTCCATTGTTCATCATATAGACTATGAAAATATGAAATGGATAGCATGATTTTCAATTCATTTGTACAATAGCGAAGACTCGAGATTCCATGTCTTCATAGAGTGTGAATCTCCAGCTACTGCACCTGCTGGTCATCTGTGAGAGACAGTCCCACATGCTGAAACTCTAAATGCTTATGGCCTGGTACACACTCTGTTTCTCTGTCAGTATCACTAAGAGGAGATTCAAAACTTTTAGGTATGTAGAAATTTGTACCTCCACCAGTAAAAAGAGCCAAAGGAAGAGAGATGAAGAAATGTCCTTCAATATAAAAGTTCCATTTTTGTGTGTGCTGCAATGTTACAGACTCAGCTCCAGAACTGCATCTCAAGGAATCGTGGACAGCCTTCCAATATTTGTGAATATCCTTAAGCCAAAAGCATATCCCACAAATCAATGTATAAGAATAAAAGAATTTGTTGCACGAGTACCCATTATATTTTTTATTAATAACAAAATCTATGAAACCTAAATACTCATCACAGTGTATTGATTAAATGAATTTCTAAGAATGCAGTAATTTAAAAAATGGAAGTAAATATTTAAGTATGAAAAACTAATAAGGGACTGGGGAAATGGCTCAGTGGTTAACATCACTTGCTGCATAAGCATCAAGATTGGAGTTTGGGGGGCTGGAGAGATGGCTCAGTGGTTAAGAGTGCCGACTGCTCTTGCAGAGGACCCAGGTTCGATCCCCAGCACCCACATGGTGGCTGAGAACCATCTTTAACTCCAGTTCCAGGGGACTCTGACACCCTCTTCTGACCTCTGTGGCATTGCACAACAAGGGTGCACAAACCTACATGCAGACATATTCATACATATAAAAAATAAATAAAATTTAAAAAATGGAGTTTGGATCTAAGCATCTACATTATAAGTATCCCACAAACATTATAAGCTCAGCTCCGCATGGAGAACATTGAAGGATAGATGAGTTTGTTGGCTTCTAGCCTAGCCTAAAAAGTGAAGGTACCAGGCTTAGAGAGAGACTCTGCCTCAAAGGAATAGATGGAGAGTGACAGAAGAACACCTCTGATCCCTGCTATGACCTCCGTGTGCACACACACACATTCACAGCACACTTAACAAATACATAAAACAAATGTTCTTAAAAATAAATGTAAACAGAAATGTTGAATCTTTAGTAAGTTTCATGTGTTAACTATGATCCTACGTGTGTTAACTATGATCATGTATACACAGAAAATATCTAGAGAACCGGGTTTTGAACTTAAAATTGTAGTTACCTCCATAGAATGAAACTGGGTGAGAGGAAAATAAAATCAGCATTTTTTCTTTAAAAGATAATTTTATTAATTTATTTTATGTGTATGAGTATTTTACATGCATGTATGTGTACATGTGCATGCAGTACCTGCAGAGGACAGAAGAGGGCACAAAAACCCCTGGAATTGGAGTTACAGATGGTTGTTGGCTGCCTTGTGGATATTGGGAATCAAATTGGAGTCCTCTGTTAGAGCAGCCAGTGCTCTGAACCACTGTTTCTTAAAAAGTGAGTGTGCTGGGGCTGGAGAGATGGCCTAGCGGCTGAGAGCAATGACTACTCTTGCAGAGGATCTGGGTTCGATCCCCAGCACACACATGGTGGCTAAAAACCGTCTTTGACTCCAGTTCCAGGGGAATCCAACACCCTCTTCTGACCTCCATGACATTGCACGACATTGGTGCACCAACCTACATGCAGACAGTACATTCATACACATGAAAATAATAAATAAAATTAAAAAGTGAGTTTGCTACACTGAATTTGGCTTCCTCTCCACTCCTCTCCACTCTTCCTTTTTGAGACAGGAGCTCATGTAGCCTAGGCTGTCCTTGTAATTTCTATATAGTCAAGGATGACTCTGAATTTTTGATCCTTCTGCGTCTACTTCCTAAGTTCTGGGATTCACACCCCATCCCCCCACGCCTGGTTTATGTGGGGCTGGGGATTGGACCCAGGGTTTTGTGATAGTAGTTAAGGTGCTGTGCCCACTGAGTCGTATCTCCAGTTCTGATTTTTTTTTTCTGCACATCGAATCTAGTCATTTTACACAGCCAAGAAGGTTCTAAACTCTGATGGCTTTTGTCTCCTTATGCCAACTTGGTCTGTAAAATTCTTGCTGATCTCTTGCTGGTCATCTGCTTGAGATTGGCATGTCCACCATGAACGGCCCATGTCCTGCCCTTTGGGACAAGTGGCAGCTCTGACAAAGACAGACTACAACAGTTAAGGCCAGTTATTGGTACCTCATAGTCCAATTTTCCTGTGACACAACTTTGGTCAAACTGTATTTTTCCTGGTTGCTTTAGTTTTAATTTCAGTAGTTTTATAGAATCAAATGCGAGTTTGGGAATTTTAGACAAATAAGTCACTAACTTCATTATATAACTCATAAAAATAGTAATAAAAGTAAAATAGGAGTGGAGATCAAACAACACTAAATGGATACTAACCAAGCTACAACTTGTATATTTGGTGATGAACATCCCATGAAATAATAAATGTGAAGCTTTAAAATGCAGCGTATACAAGAGGGGCTGAAGCTGGGACATTGTTTTTAAAATCATCAACTTCAACTTGAGTGTGGCACAACACAAATTCTATGCTTACTTAAACAATTATGGGTTTTGTAAAACCTAATTTCGGGGCTGGAGAGATGGCCTAGCAGTTAAGAGTGCTGACCGCTCTTGCAGAGGACCTGGGTTCAATCCCCAGCACCCACATGGTGGCTGAGAACAGTCTTTGACTCCAGTTCCAGGAGAATCCGACACCCTCTTCTGACCTCCGCAGCACTGCACAACACGGGTGCACAAACCTACATGCAGACAGTACATTCATACACATACAAAAATAAATAAAAAAAAGAAAATACCCTTAAAAAAACCTGATTGCATGGTTTGTGGACCATAACTTTGTAGACAGAGTCATGTAACAATCTCAAAAGTTTTAGTCTGGCTTAGACTATGCCTGGTTTTGATCAAAGGATAATGGATGAGGTTCCATGTGGAACAGAGATTAAGATGGATGAAACAAGAGAGAAAGAGGGGAAAGCAACTCGAGCAGAGGGGAGAGTTGCGTTCATCCCTGCAGGACAGAGAAGCTCACCCAGGAACCAGGTGTGTGGCCTGCGCCTGCTGTCCAGGCTGACCAGAGGCCGAGGAAGGGTATTATGTGATTGCAACCAAGCATTTAACACCAGTGTTGACAACACAGAGTGAGACCCTGTTTCGAGAAAACAAAACAAAGCAAGCAAACAAACATCTACTAAGTACGCAATTGTACTGCTGAGAATAATTCTAATGGGTCCTGGAGGCCAAGGGCTGTGATGGCCACAAGCGAGTCACAGCTGCAAAATAGGAGTCACACAGCCCTCGTGGGGACAGCTTCTTATTCCCTTCCCTCCTGTAGTCATCCTACTCCTCCTCCTCTTCCTCTTCCTTTTCTCTGCTTTCCCCATCCTCCTTTTCTTATTCTTTGTTTTCTTTTTATACAACAATAGCTTTTTCTTTATATTATTTTCCATTTCACTTGTTTTTAGTTGACTGATAATTGACACCGAACTCACTTTTTTTCACAGTTACCCTCCAAACACACACTGACTACCCATTACTGTGACTGCTGGCTTCCTTCCTCTCTTCTTTTAACTTTCTGTCTCCCCCACATCAATTCAACTTAACCCACTCACTTGCACATGGCTTACAAACTATGTACACAAGTTTCAAGAATATTTCCTACACCATTTATAATTTTAGGCTGACTCCATGCAGTACCTCTACTTTTCCCTCTGTGAACAATAATAATGGTATAAATATCACATTAGTAAATATATTCCATAATGGTGCACGTCAATCATACTAACCATCTGCCTGCAAGTGTTTTGAAATGTTTTGACTGTTAAATAATATAACTTTCACAGCTATGTAAAGAAATATGTTCATTTAAGGTTGAGAAAGTGATTTCATAACCAGCAAAGCATGTAGAATCAAGTTGTGTATTTTATTCCTATCGATAACCATTTTTAATGTTTTCCTTCATCTGATAGATCATAATTTAAACTGTCAAACGATGCCCAGAAGCTTCAACCAAACTAATAGACTCACAAGTCCAGGAATCATTTGCATGTATTTATTTAGACAAATAAGCACCTCCATCTTGTGCTTGTTTGTCTAAACAGGGCACAGATATCCAAAGCCCTGAGCTAAATCTGAACACAGTGGATAATTAATGAGTCCAAGGTAGAATATAGGCATGCAAAGCCCACTCTGACTCTTTGTTTTCTTGTCATTTAAATCCACTTACACTTTTAATTTGGAAATTACAACAGAATAAAATGCATTTAAAAGATTTATTTTTCTTTTTAATTATTTTTATATGTGTGCATCTATGCGCATGTAAGTGCATGTGTCTATAGAGGCCAGAAGAGGGTTTCAAGTATGCTGGGGCTAGAAACAGACAGCTGTGAGCTGATAGACCTGCCTGCTGGTAACCAACATGGTCCTGTGTAGGAAAAGTATGAACTCTTACCCACTGAACCATGTTTCCAACCCTCCATCACAGATAGGCACCAATGTTCTTTTAATTAGGTCATATTTATTTTTCCTTTTACAATTTAATTATAAATATGAAAAGTTTATATAAACATATTTTCATGAGCCTATTAATAAAGTAATAATAATTCTTTCATTGCAAACATAGGTCTTAAAATAGTCTGGGTTAAGTGTGTGGCTCAATTCTTGCCTAACATTTCTGAAAACCTGAGTAAAATCCTCAGTTCAAATAAGTAATAAATAAATAAATAAATAAATAAATAAATAAATAGGTCTACCCAGTGGCTTCACAACAGGGACAGAGAAATAGTTGACAAATATTGTGAAACTGCACAAATGCAAAGATATATTCATCAGAAAGAAACAGGAAAGATTAAAATTTGAAAATGAGTAAGACAAGAAATATCACAGGGCTCGAGAGATGGCTCAGCCATTAAGAGCAATGGCTGCTCTGGTGGAGGATCGGGGTTCGATTCTCAGCACCCACAGAGTGGCTAACAACCATTTGTACCTCCAGTCCCAGGGGATCTGATGCCCTCTTCTGACCTCTATGGGCATTGCATGGCATGAGTGCACTTACATATATGCAGGCAATATACTCATAAACACAAAATAAAAATAACAAATAAAATATTTTTAAAAGGCTAGAAATATTAGTAGACAAATCATTGTCTTTCCAGGCAAGAGGTCAAGTTCAAGCATAGTCCCCAAAGGCAGATATTTCTAAATATAAGAGAAGGGTACCTGATTTCCACATGGGGGTGGCTGATATCAACAGGCTAATATCCATTGAAGAGATAATTTCTATTAGAAATCAAAAAGTAATTGAAGAATACAGTCTTAAAATTTCAATGTATAATATTTGTTTATGTCTATGTTTCCAAGACAACTGTTGGATACAGTTGTGTGATTCATCTTTTTTTTAGCATTTAGGAACAATAAGCATCATGATATATTAATAATCAATCATTCTAAATCATTTTCCCTTAATATGACTGGATTCCCTCATCCAGATTTAACAAGACATCTTTGCATGCACATATTTACTGATGAGCACATAGTAAAATGTTTTGCTTTTCTTTTAATATTATATTTTCACATATCCTCAACACAATTGTCCTACTGTTAATCATATGTTTATGCACTCATTTTCTGAACATTACCCACCCAAGATGTTTCCTCCCCATTCCCCTTTATTTTCCTTTACCTTAAAGAGTGAATGGACATTTGTCTGTGGTACTGATCACCCAACCTCCACAGGGTTAATCACAAATTCTTAAACATTTTTGAATTCATATTTCAACAAATCTAAGACACCATCTCTCATATGTATTATTATGAAATTATCTAACTAACTTAATTATGACACCATGTTTTCTTAACAATTAGAACTTAATTTTAGAATGTTCTTAAACTGATTTAACCCCTGACAGAGATTTCTGCCTTTTATTATTTCACCTATATTCAAAAAGGGAAATATGAACAAATAAGTTTCCTCATAAATTTATCATTTAAAGTCCCTCTTTAGGGGATGATTCTTCAAATCAGGACTCTCTGTGTGATGTGCCCATTTGTCACATAGTGCTCCTTCTTTTATTTATTTTATGTGTATGTGTATATTGCCAACATGTTTGTGAGTGCACCCATGCTGTGCAATGCCTGCAGAGGTCAGAAGAGGGCGCCAGATCCACTGGAATTGGAGCTATGGATGGGAAGACTGTTAGCTGGGTGCTGAACCTGGGTCCTCTATAAAAAGAAGCCAGTGCACTTAACCACTGGGCCATCTCGCTAGCCCCATTTTTGTTCTAAGTAACAGGAGAGTGTGCTGCCAGTTTAAATGCTGGTAGGCTCCCAGTCTGACCAAAGCATGAAAGGAGACACAGGTCCATTACCCTTCCTCCAATCATCTTTTTAAATTGAAACATCAAAACACTGCTGCTGCCTAGCTACGCCGCCAGTCAAAATGTGAGACTTTCTCATGAGAAGATGACCTAATTTGCAACTCTGCAGGTAAGGAAACTTAACATCATTTCAAGACACATCGGTGCCCTACTTGCATGCATTCTGATGTATTATGACAGGTAATGTACAATGCACTTTGCACAGTTTTTAAATGGAATCTCCAGAGACGCACTAAATCCACACTTCTATGCTTTTACTCCAGTGAATAGAAATTCACAGATGTCAACCTTCTTACGGAGCCGCACAGGCTAATAAGTAATTACGGCTTCAATAAAAGTTGAGCATAGCCCTCCTGAAGTCACATGATAGATACAGTCTCTTTTTCCCATCAAAAACGAGTGTTTTCCATCACCACAGAAGCTTGGATTGTCAGTGGGAAAGGAGGGGGTAGGGAACAGAGAAGGCTGGAGGGACATGGTGTGCCTGAGTCTACAAAGGGCTTCTCAGCTCTTTGTGGTTTTAAAGGGAAGCATCTGCTCTATCGACAGAAGAGTGTTTACCTTAGTTTGATCTCAGGCCAAAAGACACCTAAGAACAATTCTCATCTTCTCTCCTAGCCCTGGAAGAAGTGGATTCTACTCATTAGTTTACAGGAAGTGTTCCCAGGACACTAGACATTTCAAACCACTTAGATGCATGTGAGTCAACTCTGCTTCCTGGAACCAAATCTGGCACTTAGCAGAGAGGGGCGATAAACGGATGACCAAGCAACGTCAGAAAGCTTTGGCATTAAGCATAGAGTGAGTTTTATGTCTGAAATATCCTTAAAGAGCAAAGTAGAGGCTTCAGGACCCGAGCTAAAGGCAGGAACAGTGGTGTGAGGAGGGTTCCTCTCCCTGTGAGGAAACCAAGGACTTTCCTCACAGGGAGAAGATAAGAACCTAGCATTCACTAGCCTCGTAAACATTTTTAAACCTCCAGGAACCCAAGCGTCTACTATAGGAAATAGAAAGTGTTGGTTGTTCATCGCTGATGGAGGTACTGCATGAAATTAGAGTCTATATTACTGATAGCAATTACTTTCATGACAGAACTGTGTCCACGAGATCAGAGCTGACGCTGACTGGTGGTGTGCCAGCTCACCACAACTACATGCATTCCTTCAAACTGAGAGCAGAAACCGAGTCTGTGGCAAGCACAGCCCTGATGGGGCTGTCTACATAGACAATGAAGGAGGCGGAAGTGCAGGAAGCCAGTGGCGCTCATCACCTCTACGTCTTCCTGAACGTTGCAGTGGCTTGTCTACTCAGGCTAGTCCTCCTCTGTGTTCCTGATCCTGGCTCAGCATGGTAACCCTGAAGGTGCTCCCTCTCGGTCCAGTTCACTCCTCTTTACCTAATTTCCTAGTAACAGTTACTTTTCACTGAACAAGAACTCACAGATGATCCGCCCAAGTTCATTTTTCTCTTAACTCCAGTCTCTCAGAAACACTGGGCCTTCCCTCTCAAATAATTCCCCAAGCTTATTCTCAAAAGAGAAACGAACTTTTAAAAATGTGCCTTTAATCTCAGAACTTAGGAGGCAGAGGTGGTTGGACAGAGTCCAGCCTGGTCTATATAGTGAGACCCAGGTCAGCAAAATGCTAAATAAAATATCAAAAGCCAAGTTAAGAAAAGAAAGAAAGAAAGAAAGAAAGAAAGAAAGGAAGGAAGGAAGGAAGGAAGGAAGGAAGGAAGGAAGGAAGGAAGGAAGGAAGGAAGGAAGGAAGAAAGAAAGAAAAGAAAGAAAGAAAGAAAGAAAAAGAAAGAAAGAAAGCTCCCCCCAAGACTAACCACTGCATATTCTACAATCTCTTCTCTGTCAACTCTTGTATTCTCTTTTTTTTTTTGGTCTTTTCAAGACAGGGTCTCCCTGCAGCCCCAGCTGTCCTGGAACTCATTCTGTAGACCAGGTTGGCCTTGAACTCACAAAGATCCACCTGCCTCTGCCTCCCAAGTGCTAGGATTAAAGGCATGCGCCACCACACCCAGCTATGGCCATAAAGCAGATGTTTCTCTTTACTATAAATGGCATACAGTACTCTAATGTTGATAATTTACTTAGGGGGCAAATATTAAAATCCAGGGTGTCATTCCTTCAGATTGGTATGGCCTTATTTCTTTCAGTTTTAGAGTAATGTCTAGTTCTTTAGTTGAGCATGTGATTGGTTTGAGTCATGAGCACTTGGTTGTCTGGGAAATATATGAAATTGTGCCCAGTGAAACAACACTGTCAATGCATAGGAACCAAGAAGGAAATGTAAAGGACAGAACATACTCCCATCCTCCATTATTGACAACTCTGGATGTGTATTAAAGAAGAGTTAACTGTTATATGGAATTTCCTACTGTTTTATAATTGTTTTATTTTTATTAAATAACTTTATTTTAATGAACACACAAATAAAAACATCACACAGCTAGATTAAGGTAGCCAAACAAACAATCACCTGGCCTGAGAGCTATGTATCTTAATGGCATCTATACAATCAGAATGGCCATCGTGAGACCATCTTAGAGCTTCGCAGTTTCACCATCAATTACATTTTAATGTGCCCATCTACCACAAACAACAACAACAACAAAACATGGCAGAGTTGAATGAGAAAAAATTAGCTTTATATTCTATTTAAAAATGTTTCTTTTTCAGGCTGGAGAGATGGCCTAGCAGTTAAGAGCGCCGACTGCTCTTACAGAGGACCCGGGTTCAATCCCCAGCACCCACATGGCAGCTGAGAACCGTCTGTAACTCCAAGTCCAGGAGAACTCCAGTTCCAGGGGAATCCGACACCTTCTTCTGACCTCCGAGGCATTGCACGATACGGGTGCACAGACCTACATGCAGACAGTACATTCATATAAATAAATAAATAAATAAATAAATAAATAAATAAATAAATAAATAAAATATTTAAAAATTTTTTTTAAATGTTTCTTTTTCTCATTCTGCCTTCCTCCTCCTCTCTTGCTGTTTTCCTAGTTCGGGTAATAAATTTGTGTGGCACGTGGTGCCACAGACAGGAAGGGCAGCTTTGGTCTGCTGAGTGTTTGGAACAGTATGAAATGCAACAAATAGTTCTTAAATGCACCTGAATATTTCCACGTGCTGCCAGCACTTTCAAGACAACACTTAAATTTTAGAACTAAAGCCTTCTCCCTGCAAATCTGTGATGTCTCCTTCTGTTTTGTATATTAGGCCATTTGCACCAAGATGCCTAAGGCACTAAGTAACTAAGATAGCATTGGGGCAGAAATCGAAGCAGCCCAGGGAACAACATATTCCCACTTTCATGTATTTTAGGGATATGGAGACTGAGTAGCAAAGAATTTTATCCAAAATTCCAGATTAGTGTGCACAAACTAGACACACCCAGGGGTCCAGACATCACCCCAGTCCATCCTTTCCCTAATATCCAGCAGGAGGGCTGGTAGGATTGCTCAGTAGTTAAGTCCCTGCCTCCCTGACAACAAGAGTTCAATCCCCAGGTCTGACACTGCTTAAGGGTAGAACATAGCCCTCTCCCTGTAAGGGCAGAACATAGAACATAGCTCTCTCCCTGCATTCTCTCTCTCTCTCTCTCTCTCTCTCTCTCTCTCTCTCTCTCTCTCTCCTTCCCCTTACCCCTCATCTCATCATATATTTCAGGTGTAACTATTGTCACAATATGTGTGTAAGTCTTTGATTTTTCCACCACCCAGCATCTCCATCTGCACCCAAATTCAGCTCATCCTGAACGAGACAGCTGCATTCATCTGCCTATAGGTTTAGCTGTGAAAGTAACACAAGGAGCACTGAACTTTAAGACCAGCCTGGCACTGTGGCTCCTTAATAGATTGGAAGGTGAGTCATAAGACAGAGATGACTTGGGGATTTTCAAAGTTAATCCCAGATTCCTTAATGGATTTCTTAACAAGGGTCAAGGCTAAGGTGGTCTTGTCATTTTCCTTTCTAATCCTCTGTCCCACTTTGTGGGCTTGGGTAAAAATCTCAATTTGAGCTGCTATAACATTTTAAAGAATAAATGGTCTTGTTGTCAGAGACACTTTGTGTTATACTAAATTACTTTCTCCTATCTTGGGCATTTGACCTCTTTAAAACCCCATAATATGCTTTAACATTTTAAGTCTCTCTCTCTCTCTCTCTCTCTCTCTCACCCTCTCTCACTCTCAAACACTTGTTCTATTGAAACATGGTTTCAGAAGCACTGGCCTTCTTATTATTCTTATTTACATCTTTCCTTTTTTAAAAAAATTATTTTGAAACAGGGTCTCCCTATAGCCCCAGCCAGCCTAGAACTCACCATGTAGACCAGGTCGCCCTTGATCTCACAGAGGTTGGCCTGTCTCTGCCTGTCCACTTCTGGGATTAAAGGTGTGAACCACCAAGCCTGGTTGTACATCTTTTATTTTTAAGCTAAAGAAATTTTTAAGTTTTATAGTCCTTTATGAAAGATCAGTATTCTGATGGGAAAGCAAAATGCAAGGTATATTTCTAATGAGTAGATACTTTTTCCATAGCAAATAATCCAACAAACCTACATATTTATTGTGAAGTAAAAACTTAAATAATTTTAATTCTTTTGCCAGTTCTCAGTTAGGCTTGGGGCCCATGTTAGAGATCAGAGGTTAACTTCTAACAATTCGATTATAATATATACCCTCAAGTCTCATTTATGTCACAAACTGTGTATCAAGTGGACAATGCAGCCTCTTCTAGGGATTGCCATTCGCCACATCAAGCCCCTGTTTTTCTATCCCATAATTTATGTGGATCTAAATAATTCTCAGACATCATAGCTATAGAATGAAAAGAAAAAAAAATGCAGTCCCCACACTTTCTCACAATTAAGAGTCAATTATTGTTTGAAAACAATTCCCCCTAAATTAAAACTCATGCTAGGTAGGGTCTCATTTTAGGGAGCTAGGCTTTAAACTTCTGTAGTAAATATGAAATTGTGTATATAATTGTTCCTTGGCTTAGAGCTAATTTCCTTAGTAATCTTTTCTGGGAAATCTCTGGTTCCATTTACATGCATTTTGCAAAATACATTCATTCTTAATTAATGAAAGCCCAGCTGCTTAATAGGCTATACTTAAATGCCATTAAATGGAATCAAATATCCAATATCAAAGAAACTGTATTTCTTAAAACTGAAACCTTAGGTTCTTTTTAATTATAGTTTATTAGAAGTCTGCTGCATATTTCAATCCCCGAGTTTTTTTTATTTTTAACGATTAATTCTCTCCTATCTTTAATGAGATTTAGCAATGCCTGGAGGCAGACATTAAAGCTATTAGGTAGTTCCTAAACTTTCTAGGCCCACTTCCCCCTGGTTTCTAGACAATGTGTCTTGTATCCTTTCTCTTAGAACTTTCTAATTAGTGCTCATGACCTATCCTCACCCAAGGTTTGCCTCATACTGCAGACACAACTTGGGTCTGCACTTTTCTGAGCAGCAGGAGGGAAAGCCTTCTGTACTTGCTCACCTCAAGAACAAACTCTGAAAAAGAAGAATGAATAGAACCACAGTTCATCTCAGAAAGCACCACCTTCTCAGGCAAGATTACCCAGCCAAGGCCTGCTGGTGTGTTACATCATGATTACCGCACAGCTTTAAGGAAATCATAGGACTCTAGGAGCATAATTAGAATATGCTTTTGGAGGAGGAACAAATACATACTGAATACCATATTAATCCATTACCAACTAGAGAAGGGCATCATGGTGATTCTAATGGCTAGAAACATACAAGGATAGAGTGTGGTCCTGTTACGGGATGCATTACAAGTTCTCAGCATCCCTGAGCATGGACTCCCATCTAGTTATATTTTACCCTCAGAAGCTCAGGCTGTGCCTTCATCTCCCTGGATACATGATTGACACTCCTGTGATTGGCAGAGCTCTGGGACCTCTGAAACACAGAATACTCTTTAACCTCTGAAGGTTTTTGGTTGAATAACTTGTTACAGTTGGGAAGCTACAGAATAATTATCTGCTACAAAATAATTCATCTGCAAACCATGACTTTACTCCAAAGAGAGATTACCCAGGGCTGGGTAAGTGACAAGAAGCTTACAGAGTGCACAAATTCCAACTACAGCCTCTTAAACAGCTGAACGCATCAGCCAAGAGCAG
Organism: Rhizomys pruinosus; assembly: GCA_009823505.1. Taxonomy (NCBI): domain Eukaryota; kingdom Metazoa; phylum Chordata; class Mammalia; order Rodentia; family Spalacidae; genus Rhizomys; species Rhizomys pruinosus. The sequence continues at coordinate 659,174 of VZQC01010027.1, forward strand.
TTGTTCCTGCCACCACTGCACTTGCCTTGTTCCTCTTTGATACACAGTGAGCACGGGGTGGACTGCCCCATGGCTGTCCCAGAGTTCTCCTTAAAAGCAGAAAGTAGCCGGGTGTGGTGGTGCACTCCTTTAATCATAGCACTTGGGAGGCAGAGGCAGGCAGATCTTTGCTAGTTCAATGCCAACCTGGTCTACAGAGTGAGTTCCAGGACAGGAAGACCCTGTCTTGAAAAGACAAAAGAAAAGCAGAAAGTATATGTCATTAGTTTTTATCTTGTAACAAAATATTTATTGTTTTTATTTTATGTGTATGAGTGCATTGCTTGCAAGTGTGTAAGTACCAGTGTTGTCCAAAGCATGAGAAGGTCCGAACAGGGCACTGGATCCACTAGAACTGGAGTTACAGATGGTTGTTAGCTACCAGGTGGGTGTTGGGAACCAAACTTGGGTCCTCTGCAAGAACTTAACTGCTGAGCCATTTCTCCAACCTGTCATATGCTTTCATCTCTCGTCTTTAGAATAGGATTTTACATGTATTACTTAATAATTAAATTTAAATGAATAGGAAAATTATTTTTAAACCACTCTTTAGTAAAACAAATATGCCACCACAAGAGCACATGCATGTCAGAGAGAGAGAGAGAGAGAGAGAGAGAGAGAGAGAGAGAGAGAGAGAGAGATTTGAGCAGTCAGATATTAAAAGACTGCCCCCTTTTTCTTTCCTGTTTCAGTGTTTAGAAGTGAAGATTGTTTTAACAGGTGTGACAGTCAGATCATGAGAAAACAAATAAATTCATTATTTCTCTAATGCAAATGTTTTTCCTCCTGGTCTTAACACAGGTGTATTTTACCTCCTCCAGGCAATCAGAGGATAAGTGAATTTACAGATGGTTTATAGGAGACCCGCCTGACACCTTCATGTAGAGTTGCTGGAAAAGCACATCCAACTGAAAGGTAATTATAGCTATTTAAATAAAGACAAATCCATCTCCATCCAGCTTAATGTTTAATCAACTCTGCTAGCAGGTTCCTAGATCAGTATTCCAGAGACATTTAACAAGTTATCTTTAGCTGGGCATGGTGGTGCATGCCTCTAATCCCAGCACTCAGGAGGCATGCACCACAATCAGCAGGCAGATCTCTGTGTGTTCAAGGCCAGCCTGGTCTACATAGTGAGTTCCAGGACAACTGGGGCTACAGGGAGACCCTGCCCCCCCCCAAAAAAAGTTATCTTTAAAATTTTTTAATTTATTTTTATTTTGTGTGTATGAGAGATTTGCCTGCCTGTATATAGATGCACCATATGCATGAAATGCCTGTGGAGATCAGAAAAGGGTGTCATATCCCCTGAATGGGATTTGTAGACCAGTGCTGAGAACTGAACCTGGGTCCTCTGGAAAAGCACCCAGTGTTCTTAACTGCTGAGCCATCTCTCCAGTCCCTAGAAACTTAAACAACAACAACAACAACAACAACACCCAAACCCAGCATTTAAAATAAAAGCAAACCAACACAGATATAATCCAGGTGGAGGCACACAAGGAACAAAGAAGCCCGCAGGGGGAAGCCTTATTCTGCCCAGCTCCGTAAGGAGAACCCAGTCACCTAAGTTCATAGCCTTTTGGTGTGTCTGAAGGCAGAGCCAGGCCGGTGCACCTGCTAGCTAAGCACTCTGCCAACTGAGTTATAGCTCTAGCTTGGGGCTAAGCACTCTGCCAACCTAGTTATAGCTCTAGCTTGGGGCTAAGCACTCTGCCAACCGAGTTATAGCTCTAGCTTGGGGCTTCACTGCTCTGCAAGATTGTTTTCCTAAGCTTAGACATGGATACAAGCCCACTGTGTTCTGTACCCGGTCCATTTCTGCATCACCTTGCAATGTGACAGGACAGGGGAAATGGATTCGAGCACCAACCTGTTGAGCCATCAACAATAAAACCTCCACCTCCGACCCAGGCTTCTGGCCTGGTATCTTCCACTTCTGTGAAATGATAGCCTCACTTTTAAACTTCTGAGTGAGTAAAATATCAGACCCATCTCATTTCTTCACATGCAGAGCAAAGAGTGAGTTACTTCTTGTCCATAAAGAGACATATTAACTTGCTAGGTAGATGTTCGATTTTATAATTACATACTTATTACATAAGCATTTAATTATGTAATAACAAAATATCTAAAGCCATATCAGTACAAACGTGGTATATTTTTTTTTGTCTTTTTGAGACCGGGTCTCCCTGTAGCCCCAGCTGTCCTGGAACTCACTCTGTAGACCAGGCTGGCCTTGAACTCACAGAGATCCGCCTGCCTCAAACATGGTATATTTTGTTATAATGGTTTAGTCTCTCTTCATGAAATCATTTATCTGATTGTATGTCAATGGAAAAATGAGTATTTTATGTCACATGACCCTAGCCAATGTTCAGGCTTGCTTGATGGAAGTGTTAGTCATCTAATTAGTAATAGATAGTTTAAAACAGTGTAATAACTTTGGAACATAATCACCAATATGAAAATTACCATCTGTTTTGCTAAATAAAAGTATATATTTAGTAGGTTTTCTTTGCCAATTGTATTAAACTGTAATAAATGTTTCTTCCATTTATTGAATTTAAGCAATGTCAGGTGATATAAGTGACTCTTCCTATCTGCCCTCTGTAATATTTATAACAGCCTTTCAAGTAGGAAATAGCATTTGCATACTTTTTACAAAAGATTTATTTTTACTTTTTATTTTACTTTTTAAACTATTTTATTTATTTATTTATTTATTTTATGTGTATGAGTAGTCTGCCTGTATGTACGTAAGTGTATCTGTGTATGGAATCCCTGTGGAGGCCAAAAGAGGGTATCCTGTTTCCTGGAACTTGAGTTTCAGATAGATGACAGCCACCATGTGCTATGCTGGCAAATGAACCAAGTCCTTTGGAAAAATAACCAGTGTTCTAAACCACTGAGCCATCTTTCCAATTCCCATGTTTACTTTTATTTATGTGCATGCTTGTGTGCCTATGTGGGGGTACATGCACATGTGTTCAGTGCCCTTGGGGGCCAGACAAGGTCATCTGGAGTTACAGATGGTTATGAGCCACCTAATGTGGTTGCTAGGAACTGAACCTGGGTCCTTTGCAAGAGAAGCATGTGCTCTTAGTAAATGAGCCATCTCTTCTGCCTATCATTTCTATCTTATAGAAAAAAAAATGTGATGAGAAAAGATTTGTTTAATTCATTAAATGTGGAGTGTTTGTATGATAATTCCACCAGAAAGTTAATTTGAATATTATTCAAGTAATTATGAAGCCCTGTGTCCAATACATACTTTAATTCAAATAAATCTATTTTAATTAATATCTGCCAGGCAATTTTGTGTATATTATTTCATTTTAACTTACTCAATAAAACTTCAAATGTAAATTGATATCCCACTTCTAAAGCTCTTCATTCATTTGTCCAGTTATGTGGGCAGCAGATGTGAAATAATAGTTCTTATTTAGTTTAACCAATAATAGCTTGTGGTTGGACCTCTTAGATGTTTTTACATAATACGTAAAATTGAAGGGCCAACCAAGGAAACATCTGCCTGTATTGCTGAGCCATTCAACCTAGTTCAGAGCTGGAGCAGAGGATGATACCTTCAGGCTGTCCATCTCTAAATAAATATAAACATCATCTCTTAATATGAGCATCAGCCGGGGCAGTAATGCTTTTTCTCTCATTTGGGTTTTCTTTATTTTTTTTTTCATTTGGGTTTTTATATTTATACAATCCATGTCTCCTGTTCAACCTTGACACTGTCACATTCAGCTGAAGAAAGTCAAGTGGAATGAGGGTCAGAGGGGGCTGAAGAGCACCTTGAAGCACCCTAAAGACTCCTGCTTTATGCTTTAAACACTGGAGTCCTGAGCCAGAGGAGGACAAGGAGAAAGTGGGCCTTGCTAGCCAAAGTTTCATGGTGCATAAAATTCTTGTTTTTCCTTCGAAATTCTGAGTCCCACAGAGCAAGTCATCCTTACTTCTGTCTGGCTTGTCTGTGTAGACAGACTGATAAATGTCAATGGATTTTATTCAAAATGGCACACAAATAACAAACCAAAGCAATCTCACTTTATTCCTGCAAGGCAGAAACACAAGAAATCAAAATTACTCTAGTGGAGGGGTATTTTCTGTATATAGCGTATGCCTTTTCCCTCTGAATATAATTTTTTCGATGAGGCTTAGAGTTGTAGCCGCTGGTTCCACTGTAGCCTGCACATCGTTGACCCTGCCCCACCACCCACAGCCAAAATGCCTACCCTGTTTTAACTTGCTTTGCTTTATGTAGTTCAACAGTTCTTTCCTTTTATTCCACACATTACCTAACTTTCTTATGTTTATTTTTTACCAGTCAACTTTATTAAAATTTAAAACAGAACACAGGGATCTTTATTGTCCAGTACCTTGAGCAAGACCTGGAACTTAGCAGTTGTTCAGTAAATATCAAAACACTGGATGGATGGAGAATTCTAAACTGTTTAATAGTATGTATGTGAGGGCCTATGCTGCACATCCTACTGTACATGCAATGCACACTTGAATTCACTGAGTCCAAACAGTAAACTTATGAAACAAAATGAATAATTTGATCATTTACAGGGTAGCATAAGAAAGTGATGAGAGCTGGGTGTGGTGGCGCACTCAGGAGACAGAGACAGGCAGATCTCTGTGAGTTCAAGGCCAGCCTGGTCTACAGAGTGAGTTCCAGGCCAGCTGGGGCTACAGGGAGACCCTGTCTCAAAAAGACCAAAAAAAAAAAAAATTAAAAAAAGAAAGTGATGAGAAATTCAGCTCCCATTGTGAAATCTCATAACTTCTGAATATAGACATGAAATTTTAATCCAGGCAGCCTGATTACTGAACCTATTTATTGACAAAACAGTGCTAACTGTTCATAACGGTGACTAAGTCACTTTGTGAACATATATAAATTATACTTTAGATATTTTATTTAAGAGGTCAGATATGCATAAAGACATTTAATCAAAATAAACCAGTAGTAATATATTCATTTTATGAGCTCTATAATGGTCACTTATATCTGGATAACATACACGGATTAGCCCAGCTTCTTCAAAAACTGGAGTGCTTTTGGTGTGTTAATACATGTAGAGATGTTTCTAGTTCCTTCTTCTGTTTTCATTCCTCTGAAAATGTTTAAAGTATCCATTCCAACTCCACTTCTGTCCCTTCTTTTCTCTAACTCTCCATCATCACCATCACTACCACTGTCATTATCATCATCACCATCATCACCATCACCACCATCATCATCACCATCATCACCATCATCACCATCATCATCACCATCATCACCATCATCATCACCATCATCACCATCCTCACCATCATCACCATCAACATCATCACTACAATCACCATCATCACCATGATCACCATCATCACCATCATCACTACCACCATCACCATCATCAACATCATCACCACCATCACCATCATCATCATCACCACCATCATCACCATCATCATCATCATCACCACTATCATCACCATCATAATCATCATCATCATCATTACCATCATCACCATCATCACCATCATCATCATCACTATCATCACCATCACCATCATCATCACCATCACCATCATCACCATCATCACCATCACCATCATCATCACCATCATCACCATCATTACCATCATCGCCATCATCACTACCATCATCACCATCATCATCACCATCATCACCATCATCACCATCACCACCATCACCATTATCACCATCATCATCACCATCATCACCACCATCAACATCATCAACATCATCACCACCATCATCACCATCATCAACATCATCACCACCATCTTCAATCCAGAAGCACAATTTCCATCATCAGCATTGTGCCAATTTTACCTTAAACTGGTACAAGTCCCTGCAAAACAATTCCTTCTAAAAAGACTATGAGATATAGACATTATCTAAGATCCAGATTATTTTAGGTATATCAGGTATTGCAAGTTTTCTTTTCTTTCAGTTGAGGAAGTGAAGCCAAAGGAAGATCTGTTCAGGAGGGAAAATGAGGGCATGTGCAGAGATGGGGAGGGGCTGTTCTGGGGGAATGACTGATAAGTCATTGTCTATGCATACATATTTGTCAAAAATAATGTTTGAGGTTTTGTTATATATGCAAATACATGCATAACCTCAGGCATAATATTGCCCTTACAGGACTGAATACTTACTACAAATGTACAATTTACTATACTGATTTCACTGTATCCTGCTTTCTCTGAAGGCAGTAAGTCTTTCATCAAAATTAAATCATGAACTTTCCATTCAGAAAAACAATGTGGTGGTTAAGTAGAGAAAGGAGCTGAAGCAAGCCCAGTTTACCCATACCAGCCTGGATCGCCACAAGCACAGTTTTGCTTTAAGTAGACTGAATTTCCCCCTAGTCATGTCCCCCTAATCTTTGAAGAACACTACAATACTCTGGAATGAGGCCTGTGAAAGATAAGTGTTTACTGACCACATCATACCCTGTGAAATCTTCAAGAACAAGAGTATAAGATTCAAAATTTGTGTAGCATGCCATCTAAGTTGTTTTGTTGTGAATTGGTTTATATGTAATAGCACAGACAACATACACATTGAAAGGAAAAATGCATGCAGTTACTTAAGGAAATGTCAATGTTGTCAAGTCTTCTGATTCTCTCTCTCTCTCTCTCTCTCTCTCTCTCTCTCTCCTCTCTCTCTCTCCCCTCTCTCTCTCATTTGTGCTCTCTCTCTCTCCTCCCTCTCTTTCCAGAGCTTAGCACTGACTTGAATCTTAATGCTATTTGATAGGGTATCTTTTATTTTATTTTCATAAGTAAAAGGAAAGTTTTATTTACTTTTAACTATTCATCACATGTAAAAATTTAAATCATTATTTCAGTTGAAGAAAGATGTTAATTATCATTACTTTGACCTGGTAGATACACTTAGAAAGATGGGATATTTTTATATTTGGTCATTCTATTCATGAATATGGGATATTTTCAATTTATGTTTTCTTAAGTGTTAAATTAGGTTTTATATTTTTCTTTTTTTCTTTTGGTCTTTTTGAGACATGGTCTCCCTTAGCCCCAGCTGTCCTGGAACTCACTGTGTGGACCAGGCTGGTCTTGAACTCACAGAGATTCACCTGCCTCTGCCTCCCAAGTGCTGGATTTAAAGGTGTGTGCCACCACGCCTGGTATAGGTTTTATATTTTTCATAAACAGTATGTAGCATTCCACTTTATTCTTATAGACATTATAGTTTAAGAGGTATTTTTAATTTTATTTGTGTCTCTGTGTATCTGTGTGTGGCTTTGTGCACATGTGTGCAGGAGGCTGAAGAGTAGAGCAGAGAGCATCAGACCCCTGGAGCTGAAGTTACAGGCAAGTGTGAGCCACCCGACATGGGTGCCAACGAGAGTGCTGAGAAGCAAACTCAAATATGTGCTCTTAACTGCTGAGCCATAGCTCCAGCATGCGTTATTTTAAGATTCTGAATTATTTTCTTGAATTATATTTCTAACTGTAGCCATTATGTGTAACTAGAATGAAATTGTCATATCAAATATATGCAGCAGTATTTTATGCAGCAGTATTGTTCAAAGGAATGATTTGCCTTAAATTTGACTTGTTTATGTGGATCATCATATTACGTGAAAATAACCTAAGTTTTATTTCCTATTTTCCAACATTGGACCTTTGTTTATTCTCTTTGATATAGTTCTGGTTAGAATCTCCAAAACAGCATTGAAAGTTTATGGTGTGACACTATAAAATCCTTTTCTTGCCAGGCATGATAGCACACACCTTTAATCTCAGTACTTGGGAGGCAGAGTGTGGTGGTTTGAATGAGTGTCCCCCATAGGCTCTAGGTATTCAGACGTTTGTCTCCAGTTGGTGGCGCTGTTTTTGGAGGTCTTGGGGTGTGAGGCCATGCTGGAGGAAGTGTATCACTGGGGGCAGGCTTAGTGAGTTTTAACAAGCCTTGTGGTCTACAGTCGTGCTCTCTCTCTGCTTCCTGCGCTCTTTGCGAGATGTGACCCTCAGTTTGCTGCTCCAGATCCAGCCGCCACACCTCCCGCCACAATGGACTCTGATTCCCTGGAACCACCGATCGTAAGCTCAAATAAACTCTTCCTTTTATAAGTTCCTTGGTCATGGTGCTTTATCACAGCAACAGAAAAGTGACTAATACACAGAGGTAGGCGGATCTCTGTGAATTCAAGGCCAGCCTGGTCTACAGAGTGAGCTCCAGGCCAGCTGGAACTAAAGGGAGACCCTGTCTCAAAAATACGAGGAACAAATACCAGGTCCTCTGCAAGAGCAGTGAAAGCTCTTAACCACTGAGCATCTCTCCAATCCCATGCTATCATTTTTAATGGGGTTATTTTTGTCATCTATATGGAGATTGTAAATGTTCATACTTTGCCAACCTGTATAGATTAGCATATTTTATCCTATTAAACTGTAATCTTGTGATAAACCTGGCTCCATCACAATATATTATATTGTCATACATGGTGTGTAGAATGTCTCTTGATCATATCCACCTCTGTTCCCTGTCTGTAACTTTTAAGCAAGACCTCCACGTCACATCTCCCTGACAACCTCATGTTCTCCTATTTTTTTTTAGTCTTTTTGAGACAGGGTCTCCCTGTAGCCCCAGCTGTCCTGGAACTTGCTCTGTAGACCAGGCTGGCCTTGAACTCACAAAGGTCCGCCTGCCTCTGCCTCCTGAGTGCTAAGATTAAAGGTATGTACCACCACGCCCGGCTTTAATTCTCCTTTTATAAGTATTTATTGTATCTTATATTCTGTGTGGAAAAACCAAGCCCAAACTCTTCTAACATCACCTTTCTGCAGGAATCTGCACTGTGAAGTCTCATTTCCTGTAACCATGTCCTGGCGAATTGCAGCCTCACTCAGCTCTTCTCTCAGTATTTGCATTGCCACTTCCTGTTTGTCCTACAAGAATTTCAGTTATTTTCTGCAAACTCTACCATAGCTTAAGTGGATGATTTTCAATTTTTGTTTTAAAAAAATGAGAGCACAGAGTGGGAGAGCCTTCCCCAATAGGGGATCACATTGTTCTAGAAGGACAAGGCAAATGCCTCCAAGTCAGAAGAATTGAGAATATAGGAAAGGGGCCTGAGGCCAGAGGAGGCCAGCCCTAGGATGTGGTCCCGAGAGACACATGGAGTCATGGAGACACATGACAGACAGCACAGGGAAAAAAAGTCCCAGTTACAAGAGAGTAAGCTATACAGCTCATTTGAAATTAATTCACCTCAGATGCATTTCACAGAATGTTTAGAACAAGCATAGCCAATGTCTGCAGTATACCTTCTCTACAGCTCTTCTCCACTCTATATCCTTCCCCCTCCTCACACCGCTGTCTCTCCCTGTCTACATCCTTCCTCTCTTTCTACAGCCCTCCCCTCTGCACAACCCTCCCCCTTCTCTATAGCCATCTGTACTGTCCTTTTTGCTTCACGTCTCCACAGTCTGGTACTGGACGCTTAGAAGAAAACCATAGTGCTAGCCATGGCTGAAAAGACAGTGCAGATAGAAGGGTAAAAATTAAGGGGGTGATCTGTGAAAAACATGGAAACTAAACAAATGTTTAGCTGGGTTTTCTCCAAGTAGGCAGCATCCAGGTGCTATCGACCTGACCTGCCATGTGCTTGTGAACTTCATGGACAGACACTATTTCCTGCTCCATCCATGGTACAACAGGCACTGCCTGTGTCCTCACACCACTAGATCACCCTCTGGCCAAAATGTACAGAGTTGGTTATATAATACTATTTACTGGGTGTAGTGGTTTGAAGGAGAAACACTCTCCATTGGTTCAGATATTTGAACTCTTGGTCCCCAGCTGGTGGTGTAGTTCATGAAGGTTACTGAACCTTTAGGTGCTGCAGCCTTGCTGGGAGAAGTATGATACTAGGAGAAGGTTTGAAGGATTTATAGCTTTGCCCCACTTCCTGTTCCCTCTCTCTACTTCTTGTGTGTGGATGAGCTGTGATCCACATTGTCTCTGTGGTGATTGACTCTAATCCTCTGGAACCATATGCCACAATTAACCCCTTCTTCCTTAAGTTGCTTGGGTCAGAGTGTTTTAGCACAGCAACAGAAAAGTAATACACCGACTAAAGAACTGGCTTACAATCTTTGGCCCGTTTCAAAACCAAAGTCATTTCTTCAATCCTGGTTCCACACCGAAGCTACAGTGGGAAGGATCTTGGAGGCTGAGCATCTGGTAGTTGCTCAGCCTAAGAGGCCAGATCTCTCAGCAGTTGCAATTTGGTGCCGAAGGCCTCTGGGACTCCAGGAGAGATACTGGTCTTCAGTCCATGTTGGCAGCCCAGGAAGCTATTTCAAATACCAGTAATGGAATGCAGCAGTAACAGCAACATGTGGATCCGCTTACAGGAGACAGTGAAGACAAGCAGAGCCAAGACTGGATCCCTTCACTCTTCTTGTCTCAGCCCATGTCTAGTAGAATGGAGCTAATGACAGCAGATTTCCTGATTCTTCATCGACTATATGTGTATAGGGATATTTTATAATGGCAGAGCAGCCTCCAGGGCCAGGATGTGTGAGTGCAGGCTTTTGGTAGTTGGAGCAGGAGGAGTAATAAAAACTAGTAATGTTGAGAGGTGGCTCAATAAAGGGTGAAACTATAGAAAAGAAGTGGATGAAGAAAATGGAGAGAAATAGAAAGTGGCAGACGTTATGGAAGAATTTAAAAAAGAAAATAAAACACCTAAAGTTTTGAAAGAAAGAAGCAGTCTCCTCATCGTCAGGGGCTCTTGCGCATTGTGGCTTCCTTGAGAAGTGACTCCCCAAGTGTCCTAGCAGGAGACATAGTCATTCACAGCTGCCAGGATCCGAGGCGAGCTTTCCGACTTCTCATGAAATCGTTCACTTTTTTCTCATTTTCCACATATTAAAAATTATCTCGGTACTTTATAAAGTAGAACCGAAGAGAATACTGTAGATCTGTGAAGCTTCGACTTGATTGAAATGAATTGGAGGTGATAGATTACTTAGAAAGATGAAGCACTGACAACAGTATCAGAGTGATTCAGAGAATGATCGACTTTCCAGTGAATGGAATGGCTGGGACAAAGAAACTCATGGCTGCCTAAGGTGCTGAGTAACACACATACACAAAGTGGCATTATGCCATTTGTTATTTTATATACATGATGATTGCTAGAAAATGTTTACACTATACACAGTGTTACTAGCAGGATTCATAAATAAATAGAAACAATGATCCCATTTAAGCAAAAAGATAGATGGCTACAAGGAGAGTGGAGAGTGGAGTTTTCAGAGGTGCTCATGTCTCTTAATAGAAATGGCTTAGTATTTATGTATAAGCTATGGATTCTCCTGTATACTTTTAATAATTTCAAAATAATTACAGCAATCTAAATGGTATTTAAATGTTATAACATTGCCTAGTATAAACAACAAGAGAACGTCTATTTTTCCATACAGGTGCAATTTGCATCCAGGATATTTTCAGCATATAGTGAATTAATTCTGAATTTTGGTCTGTTGTCTTGTCATAGCAAGTGTTTATGAAACGTCTTTTTGCAGTATATGGCAATTAACACAGAGGCCCTGTATTGGTCACTTTTTTTGTTGTTCTGATAAAATGCCACAGCCAATGACACTTATAGAAGGAACAGTTATTTGGTATATGGTGCCAGGAATAAGGGTCCATAACGTCAGGTAGAAGGAGGTGGATTGCCAGGCGTGGTGGCACACACCTTTAATCCTAGTACTTGGGAGGCAAAAGCAGGCGGATCTCTGTGAGTTCAAGGCCAGCCTGGTCTACAGAGTGAGTTCCAGGCCAGCTGGGGCTACAGGAAGACCCTGTCTCAAAAAGACCAAAAAAAAAAAGGAGGTGGCCACAGTGGAAAGCTGAAGGATCACATCATCAAGCAGGCACAGAAAACAGAATGGCTGGAAATTTGGCAAGGCTTAAAAATTCTCAAAGCCTGCCCCAAGTGGCATGCTTCCTCCAGCAAGGCTGCACCACCTAAAACCTCCCAGAACAGCACCCCACAAACTAAGGACAAAATGTCCACATACTTGGAGCCTGTGGGAAACATTCTCATTCAAACTATCATAGACCCAGCTGATCAGTACACAGAGAAGAAAAGAATGTGGACTTCTCATACCAAAAGTGTTATATTCATCACACCTTTCCCCAAGGTTTAGGGGTCAGAAGATGGATGAAGAGGCTATAAGGGCCAGAAGTGGTGAATGCCCACAATGCAACAGTGTTCTCCTGAGAAAGCGAGGAAGTTGCACATCTGAACTCACAGCACTTGTGACAGCATCCATAAGACCTACCTAAGATCAATGCAACAAAATCCCAACACGGAGCAGGGAGATGGGCATAAATCAACCCATAGCTGAAGAGCAATTGCCCACGGATACGTGGCAGGACAGGAAGAACCAGTTTCTTAAGGGTTTTACCCCTGGTAGGTTGGCCATGCTCCAGGGGTTGGGTCCAAATCCAAGCATATTTAGGTAGCACAAATTGGACTCAGGGGGCTTATAAAAAGAAGACACAAAAACTTGGGGAGTCAGGAGATGGGGGAGGGGAATTGAGCATGATCAAAACACATATGAAATTTTGAAAGAACAAAATATATTTTTAAGTGTTTGCATGAATTTGGGGTCGAGCCACTGAAGGGAGAAGAATACCAGGAAGATGGACCCTCATCCTCGCCCTGTAAACCCATTGGTATAAAATGAATTATGTCTTTAGACACTTCTGTAGAGCCAGTGCAGTCTCCAAAGCCTTCTGCCAATGCCAAAGCATTGTCTAATAGAATCGTCTTTCTGGAATGGTGCACAAGAGTTTCCTAGTTTTTTTTTTTTCTAGTTTTTTCCCAAATTACCAAAATCAGTTCTATCTTTGTCATCACATTCTTCTCAAAATTGGATTTATGCTGAGATAGGGATCACACAGCCTAAAGAAGACGAACACCATAATATGGCAGGAGTTGGTTGCATTTCCCACCTTCAGGAACACTTGGTCTGAATTTGGTTTGTAAACTTTCTCACTATCAGCATTGACTCATGACCAGTAAAACAACTCAGTGAAAAGAGAGCGTTTAATCTGATGATCTGAAACATACTTTGAAGTACCTAGAAAATTGTTCCAAATGCACCTTCCATTTTGCTTCTGCAGACACAGCTACACACGCTGATACGCTTATAACGCTGCCACCCTTCTACTTTTCCTGGTGTCCATTTTTATTTTTTCCTCATTTTATTTGTTCTTTAACAATTTCATACAGGGTACTTGATCATATTCATCTACCCCTGCAACTCATCTCATATCCATCCCCCATTCCCTGCCCACCAAACTCTGAGTCCTTTATTTTTGCAAACTTATTAAGTCCAGCATGTGCAGCCCATATATTCCTGGGTCCATCGCCTGCAGTGTGGTCAACCTACTGATGTTACATCCTTAAACAACTGTCTCTTTCTGCCTTGATATTTATCAATTGCCAACAGCTCCTCTCCTAGGGATGGATTTCCTGCCCTCCCTCTGTGTGGGTGAGCTTGCTCAGGTCTTGTGTACGTTGTCACAACTGCTGTGAGTTCACAAGTACAATTGTCTTGTGTCAGGAAAATAGTTTTCTTTGGTATAGAAATATTTATTTTCTGATAATAATTTACTTCTTTTTGAATAGTAGATGGTCAAAAACTGACATTCCCAGAAACAACAGCCTGATCTTTCAGTATATTTTTACCAAAATAGTCTCATGGATGAATTTGGTTCTGACCATGTGATTTGGGAGCTCGAGTCCCTTCCACAAAAGACCTGACCCTCTGGAAAAGGCAGCATCAATCCTCCTGATTTCCTTCTTCTTGTACTTAACTAGTTTTTAAATTTCTGACCAATGCAATAACTCAAAGAATGTATCTAATAAATATGCTAATACCTCTCTAGCCATAAGAGGCGAATGAGATGATATGTATGAGTTCATAGTGAAATGTCTGAGACATACCACGTGCCTAGCAAATGACAGTCAAGGCGTATACTGCCCCAGCAGTCATCTCCAGATGCACGCAATCTTGTTTTGAATCCCATTCAACATTGTGCTTATGAGAATTAAACAAGGTAGTACTCGCAAATTGTTTACTAGAATGCCATTTATTTAAGGAATTAAATATATAAATGGAGTTTGCTATACTCAATCAACATTAGTATGAAAAGTTTATATGAAATTCTTTTTATTCAAATTATATTTTGAGAGTAATACTGTAATTATATTTTCAATAATTGTCATTGTATATTTCCATCATACAAGTTCAACAAATACCATATTTTTCTGTGTGTTTATATATTCACAAATTAAAATTTAATAAATTTTATGTTCAATAAACAAGGTCAATTTGTGTCTATTTATGGTTTTGAAAGTAACTTTAGTATAACTTTTTATTTGGTTCAAATAAAGTAGATGGCATAATCTTTATTGTGTTCTAAGTACCTTCACAATGATGACGGTACAAGCAACAGTGGCAAATAAATACACAGCCTCTGGTGGAGAAAGAAGATGGCCTTCAAATAATATTTTTAAAAAGTTAATTATAATAGAGGACACAAAGTCTTGGGGTTAGAGAGGTGGGGGTGGTTACGGGGAAGAGGGCCTATGTAGGATCAAAATAAAAAAAAATTTCTAAGAATCACTAAAATATTTTTAAATGTTAAGAATTACAGTGTGAAAAAAACAGAAATATACCAGTTGTTACAGTTTCTTTTCTTCTCCTTTCTTTTCCTTTTTAGTCTCTAAAACTCTCTATGTAGATCAGGCTGGCCTCAATCTCACAGAGGTCTGTCGGCCACTATCTTCACACTGCTGAGATTAAAGGCTTCCACACCAAACCTGTCTTCTAGTTTCATTTCTGTTCTGAGATAAAATGCCCTGACTAAAGTGACATAGGGAAAGGGTTTATCCAGCCTGAAATTCCAGGTGGGCCTCTGTAACCGAGAGGAAGTCAAGGTAGGAACTCTGGCAGCCCGCACAGCACAGCACACCCACGGTCAAGAATGGAGAGAAGGGAATGCGTCCATGCTGTTTGCTTGCTCTAAGCTCAGCCAGCTGCTTCAGTCTTTCCTTTTCCAGCACCCAGATCATGAAAAGGGGCCCCCCACTTTCTGAATATCTTCCCACCCCAATTAACGATCAAGAAAATCCTACCAGACATGCCCACAGGCCAACCCCAATGTAAACAACGCTTCATTGAAACGCTTCCCTGGAGATTCTAGGCAGTGTCAAGTCAAGTTAAACCAACCACACAACAGCTGACTGTGTGGATTACGAAGACAAGTACCAAGCTATGAGAACGAACTTACCATGAAAAAAAAAAAAAAAGAAAACTATTTTCTCAGACATTAGAAACTTCTTTTGTGGCGGAGAAATTGACTTGCATTACATGGATGAGTAGAATTAACCACATAGAGGGAAAATTGAGAAGACTGCTTTGAACAGAGGCAGCATCCTAGATAAAAGACTAGTGGTGACGGCAGGGCAGCTAGAAACAGCTCCAAAACCAGACATCCATCACAGCTGCCATACCAACAGCAAGACTAAATTGTGAAGTTTGTGAGGGCATTTTGTGAGTGCTTTTGATCTTGACTTTTCAAGTGTTAGAGTAATATAATAATTGCATTTTCAATTATCTTATTCTGTATAGAGCATATAGATTATTCGGGTGTGGGGAATGTATTTAACCGATACATAAAAACATGAAAATTGGCTGGGCGTGGTAGCACATGCCTTTAATCCCACCATTCGGGAGGCAGAGGCAGGTGGATCCCTGTGAATTCAAGGTCAGCTTGGTCTATGTAGCCAATTCCAGGCCAGCTGGGGCTACAGGGAGATACTGTCTCAAAAAGACCAAAAAAAAAAAAAAAAAAAAAAAAAAAAAAAAAAGAAAATTGTAAATATTAGAAGGTAACATATTTTGAAATACACAAATATTGAGTAATATTTAAATCAGGTTAAACATGCCTATCTCCAGAAACATTTGTCACTTCTCTATACTTTAAGCATCCTTTCTTGTAGCTTTTGCAATGTAGAGGTTGAGATCACTATGGCTGGTGGCTCTACTGAGTGGTCACTTGTTGTGTGTGGTTTTATTCTGTGTAAGTGTGCCTTCCTTATTTAATGTTAATACTAGTTTTTACTTAAAGGTCTGTATCCACTAAACCCTACACGGAATTGTCTGTTGATCTTATTTTGTTATGTTTTGGATATTGGCCACATTTTCTTGTTTTTCCATTGTCCAGCATTCTTTGTTATATATGCACACTATGGACTAAGCAAGCACAAAGGTCTTTGTTAATACTTTTTTGACAGTGCACACCCTTTTCTTCTGTAAGTGAAGCAGGATATGCATGAAGGGGCCATTCCTTAGTTCTCAGTCATGGACCGAGATGGATCACTGGGTATAGATTTGTTAAAATTTTATTTCCTTCTGCCCCGGTTTGCTTTCAGGCATTCCTCAGGCTTCTAGCTGTGGGTTGGCTTTTGTAGTTTTGAGCTCTGCTATTTGCCTTCCGTGCATGCTTGTAAAATTGGTAAAGATCTTAAGCAGAAACAAGCAGTGTGCTTGAGGCAGACCTGTTCCTCATGTGAGACATTATTTCCTTAATTGCTTATTCCTGTACTAAGGGCATATGATCCCCCACAATGCTCTCTGGCTTTCAGCATTACTCTAAGTTTACCTAATAGACTCTGAGTGAAAACAATCGGATCCTGGTCTCCTTGTGCTTCCAGTATGCTGTGTAGACTGTACAGAGAAATCTTTCTGACTGCGATTCTTTGTATAAGCAAAGCCTGGACCTTCACACTGAGAACAGGTGATTATTTCCAAGGAAGCAAACAATAGGATTCCAGCTTTGCACCTTGAAAACACACATCCTTCTTGACATTTCTGTTCAGATAATCCTTTGTTTCAACATTTCCCTTTGCAATACTATTATTAAACAAGTTATTTAAGAGTGCAAGAGTTACTCTTTGAGGTATTTCTTGATACATTTTACTTTGGTGTACCTCATGAATTACTTGCAAACTCACTAAATTTTAAGCCATTCATGAAAAATCCCACAAGTTACTGTAGTGGCTTACACAGGCACTTCATACTTGGGCTGAGACTAGGTGGAAAAAGACACAGGGGACCCAGCTCCTCCCAAACAAAACAGACTGCACTAGATGGTTTTACACATAGCACCTACAGCAAGTATATCACTTATAAAGACGCCTACAGTTTGCTAATCAAACACCAGAATTAATAGAGTCAAACACTACAATACTTTTTACTTAAAAGAAAAATTATCATGATAAATGTTAAAGGCAAAGATGGAGAAAATTGGATATTGTTGTTTTGTTTTAAAATAAAAAAACATATATTAAAAGAAACGGCATAGCCAGGCATGGTGGTGCACACCTTTAATCCCAGCACTCGGGAGGCAGGAGCAGGCAGATCTCTGAGTTCCAAGCCAGCCTGGTCTATGGAGAGAGCTCCAGGCCAGCTAGGACTAAAGGGAGTCCTTGTCTCAAAAATATCAAAAAAGAAATAAGTAAAAGAAACTGCATAAACCAAAAAATATTTCAGAACAATTTTCTGTAGGGTTACAGGCCACATATCACAAAACATGGTAAAAGATGAGGGGGGAGGGAATGTATAAGATTGACCAAATGCAGTCAAGGAAATAGGATTTTTTGTTTACTGTTAATAGAAAAATCACTGTCTTGAGCATGAAATATCACAACTGTTATACATTAAAAACTCAGCAAGAGATGGGATATAGGGTAGTAGATACGAGGGCTCTGCAGAACTGCACAACTGTGTGCTACTGTAAAGATGGCAGCACTCTGCAAGTTTGACTTAGTAATTCATGACACCTGAGATTACACATGTAATGCTTAATTAAAAAAAAAAAACACTTGCTTTCAAACTAATTACTTGGAAACATTAATAGAACATTATAGCCAGAAGCAAAACTAAAAATAAGTGACTGACACTCTCCTGAGCTGGTTCACCACCCCCACTGACCACACTGAGTTATAAGTCAGTAAAGTGATTTATGCTAGAACCTCACTGCACAGTCATGTTTCTGATTGCATATTCTTTTCTAAATATTTTTAATTTTTAAAAATTTTTTAGAATGTGTTGCCTACATGTATATAAGTGTACCTGTATCAGGCAGTGCCCTCAGAGGTCAGGAGAGGGTGTCAGATCCCCTGGAACTGGAGTTACAGAATGGTTGTTAGCCACTATGTGGGTGCTAGGAACCAAACTTGGGTCCTCTGCGAGAGCAGCAAGGGCTCTTTACTGCTGAGCCATCTCTTCAGCCCCTGATAGGATATGAGACACCAACATGCTTGGATTCTCAAATCCTTTAGATAAAGTGGCACAAGACAGGCATATAACTTCTGCACATTCCCTATATACTGTGAAGTAGCTCTGGGCTACTTACAGCACCCGGTACAAGTGAATGTTCTGTATATGTGTGTTGATTAGCATGAGAAAAAAGTCTGCAAATGTTAATACAGATATCATTTTTTCCAAAATATTTTCAACCAGCAGTCAGTTGAATCAATAGATATGGAATTCATGGATACAGAAGCATGAATATAGTAATATATGATTTGGGGTGATTATATATACATTTATATCAATAGTGGGCTGACTACAGTCTTTCACAGAGTATAAATTGCCTTAGCTATTTGTGTGTGTTTATGTGCGTGTGTGTGTGTGTGTGTGTGTGTGTGTGTGTGTGTGAAGGCTTGAAAGAAAATCTCAACTTATCAAGTCTTCAGGTGTTTTTAAAGAAAGGAGAATTCCTTGGACCAATGTCTGAGTCTAACAAATGATATTTCTGCTTTTCCAGAAAAGCACTTATTTCTATTGGTGGTAAGCTAGTCTTGATAGAATTTTATGCAACTGTATATTCATAGGTTCAATTTTCTTTTTTTTGTGGGAAAGGGACTGGTATGGTGAATGAATTTACCCTTTGTAGTTTAGACATGCAATAAAAAGAACTTTATTGCATTCTTTTCAAGAAGCAGCAGGCTAGGCAGTAACAAGAGGCCTGTCTGCAGCCAGGACCAGTGTCCTTTAAGCTCTGCCATCCCCTACACATGTATCTTGGTGAAATGGTAAAACTGACTCCATTTTTCACTGGCTGACTTCTGCTTTCCCTGCATTTTTACTCAGCCACTCTCACTGAGGCTAGCCAGGCAGAGCATCTCATGTAGGCAGTTTCAGGGAGTACATTGTTTCTACAATACTGGGAAACTTACAAGTTACCTGATAGCACATCCAGGTAGCACAGCCTCCCACCCAGCTATGCCTGCCTTTCCATGAAGCCCATTGTCTCTGCAATTCTCAGAACTTTTTGTTGACCGAAAACCTCTTTGTTAACTGGTCTGGGGCAACTACAATGATCTGATGTAACTATGGCTATTGGCTTTGCCCCTGGCGTGATGTGATTATGATTTGAAGCTTTATAAACCTCAGTGTGGGTTTATAAACCCCTAGGAGTTGAGAGTTCTTTCTTTTTGGCACTACCTCCCTCTCTAACCACTGGCTAATAAAGGACTCCCTCACTACGGGGCATTCCTCTGTGCCTCTCACTCATTATTGCACCAGTACTGAAAAATATGTATTCATATTGTCAAATATAATCACTTTAAGGCTGATCCTTGAATGACTTTCAAACACTATAGGTTTTCAGATTTCGAAATGTAAAGGCAGTAAGTATTATGCCAATCTATGTTACTGGCTTTCACATGACAAAGAAAACTAAACTCTCTTCACTTTAATTTAATGACTACTAAAAATGCTTGTGAGTCTTTTACAGAATATTAAGTTGTCTCCTTTGCTCCACAGAGCAACATGGAAATCATGACTGCATTTGAACTCAAGTCTTAATTTTAGATCCAATATCTCAGTACTAAAATATTAAAACCGTATCTTAGTTATGTTTTAAAGTGCTACTTGGTAATGTTAAATTTATTCTTCAATGTCAGGTTTTCATGAAATAGCATTATAGGTTGATTTCTTTCACCCTATGCTTACAGTGGATATGCATTACTAGAATTATATCTTAACCCTTAAGAAGTTTACAATAAATGTCTTAACTACTTTGTTTCTGGTCCCTACCTCATGCTTTGATGTGTAGTACTTATAGAAACATTATTATGAGATAATAATATCAGTTTGAAATGTCTGTAGATTACAGGGACAAGGTTAGTTTGCTTTCTATTGCTGGTATAAAACACTAACCAAAGCAAAGTTGGGGAGGAAAAGGTTTATTTGGCTTACATGTACTGATCACAGTCCATCACTGAGGGAAGCTTAGACAGAACTCAACCAGGGAAGGAACCTGGAGCCAGGAAGTGAAGCATGGACCGTGGAGAAACACCTATTACTGGCTTGCTCCTCTTATTGGTGCTCAACCTGCTTTCTTAAAACATCCCAGAACCACCTGCCCAGAAGTACCTCTACCTACAGTGGGCTGGGCCCTCCCATATATCAGTCAATAATCAAGAAAACACCTCACACACAGCCACAGGCCAATCAGATAGAAGAAATTCCCCAACTGAGGTTCCCAGTTGTATCAAGTTGACCAATGAAACTATTTAGCATAGTCAACCACATTCCCAAACTCAAAAAGACTGATGTAAAAAGGTATATTGTTTAATATTTGATGGACGGTAATAAAACCAGTATCTTCACTAGATTTTTTTGTCTTATCTTCCAGAAGCAACTGGCTCACAGTGTGATTTAAAGATGAAGAATGCGAAATGTATCCATGGGCAGTCCTGGAGACAGCCAGCTCAAACCTTTATAGAGAAATGAAACTGAACAACCTTAACATTGAATAGCCTTAAAAGATTGGTGCTGGGAGAGGAAGAGTCTCTTTTTTTTTTTTTTTTTGGTCTTTTTGAGACAGGGTCTCCCTGTAGCCCCAGCTGTCCTGGAACTCACTCTGTAGACCAGGCTGGCCTTGAACGTGAAGTTGGTTGGGGGACACGGGGGAGTCTGGGAGGAGTTGTAGGGGATTAAAGGGGGATTAGATATGATCAAAATGCATTGTATGAAATTCTCAAAGAATAAATTGAAAATGTGCTTTGAAAATTGTGACTACAACATGCCCCCACCCCTTTCTGATTCAATTCAAGATACATTGATTTATAATTCCATGAAGTCAGAATGAAAGAATGTAACATAGAAGCATAAGGAAAAAAATAAATTAGACATATATGTTAAGTGTTACAGATTTGCTAACAAGTAGATGAAAAAGAGAATCTTACATATGAGACTCATTATTTTAGCCATGAAAATGTCTTCAAGGAAATGATAGTGGCTTCTGAGGTTTTTTACAAAAATTCCTGCATTTGGGTGTGGTGGCGGCACACCTTTAATCTCTGCATTCAGGAGGCAGAGCCTGGTGGATCTCTGTGAGATCAAGGCCACACTAGTTTACATAGACAGTTCCAGGCCACAAGGAGACTCTGTTTAAAAAAAAACATAGCCTGGGGCTGGAGAGATGGCCTAGCGGTTAAGAGCGCCGACCGCTCTTACAGAGGACCTGGGTTCGATCCCCAGCACCCACATGGTGGCCTAGAACCGTCTGAAACTCCAATTCCAGGAGTACTCCAGTTCCAGGGGAATCCAAAACCCTCTTCTGACCTCCGCGGCATTGCACTACACGGGTGCACAGACTTGCATGCAGACAGTACATTCATACACATACAAAAATAAATAAAAATTTTAAAAAAATCATAGCCAAACAAACAAACAAACAAAAATTCCTATCCATGCTGAGTTAATGCCTTGGGCATACTAGGTATAATCATAGGAATTATTTGCCATGTGATCTGAACCCTGATTAGCCAGGTAACTCTCCTTTCTTTGCATGTTATAGCAGTGTTAAGTGACTATAATGATGTTTGACCTTTGCTCTTGGTTTCTGTTTCTTTAGTGAGGGGTCAAAATCCCTGGACCACAACAGTAGGGACAAGACCCTAGTCCCCCGTGACCCCCTCTCTGCTAGATTCCATCCACATTTCTTTACCAAAAACATCCATACTACCACCGTACTACACCTCCAGCTTCCAGGTGTGCAACATTTTATTTGGGGGCTTTATTTTTAATTATGTGTATTTTGAGCTTATTTGAATTCTGCGGGGAGGGTGCGCACATGTTCGCAGGCACCCGCGGAGGCCAGGAGGCACCAGAGCCTCTAAAACTGCAGCGGTTGTGTAATACCTCTCGTGGGTTCTGGGAACTTAACTTGGGTCCTCAGCAAGAGCAGACAGTGCTTGTAACTCCAAAGCTACCTCTCAGCCCATGCTTAAATTATCAATCCAATTTCTTTATCAGGTATTTGTGGAAAAATTGAG
This sequence comes from Rhizomys pruinosus, assembly GCA_009823505.1. Classification (NCBI taxonomy): domain Eukaryota; kingdom Metazoa; phylum Chordata; class Mammalia; order Rodentia; family Spalacidae; genus Rhizomys; species Rhizomys pruinosus. The sequence goes on from VZQC01010027.1 coordinate 681,661, forward strand.
GATCACCTATGAAGTAATCATCATAAATTCCTTATGGACGAGTCATCAAAGCGTCCCCAGTCTAATATAGTTTGAAGTATAGAAATTATATTAGAATAAAATCTGGTAATATGCTTAGATGAAATGCTGTTTTTGTCAGAAAAAAATAAGGTATTTTATCTTTTAAAAAGGCAGATCAAACCCTTACTGTTTTAAAAAAGAAAATTGACAGTCCCATGGCATATACTAATGATGATATTTTTAAAATCCAACTAGTGTATTTATACTCCTCAATACTTTTTATACAGGAATTGACTTTGGTCCTTCACCAGACGTGACCCTGGGAATGATAACTTCTTTGTATTGTGAACTACATGGTTTTGTTCTCCCGTCAGCTTCTCAATGTCCTATGGTATTCTATCTGAGAATTCCATTATTAGGAAGACTTTGTAATCCATCGACAAGTTGTATATTTTTCAGAGACAAATGCCTGTCAACTGAAAATCTATTCAGGGATTATCAGACATGGATACCGTGACAGAGGCAAGTAATTATTTTCTTTTAAACAGACATCCGGTAACACCACCTTATCTAAAAGAACCAGGAACCCATTAGGCTAGCATTCAATTTTTAAAGAAATGTTTATGGAGCTCCTGTTAGGTCCCATGCACCATGATGGATTTAAGAGTATGATGATTAAAATATAATGGTGTTGTTCTTGTTGATAGGAAGATTACCACTTGTGGGAGAGAATTGCCAAAAGCATCACATTGAACTTACAGATTGAAACCTTGGAGATTGCTGAGGAGCAAAGGCAGCAGCCACTCTGAGAGCAAGCAGGGGACTTGATGACTCCAGTGCAGGGCCAGAGACTTCTTATAAGGTGAGTCTTGTAAGCAAAGGATGATGGGAGGTGCTGAGCAAAGTACTCCACTATCCCAAAAGTACTCCAGACAGCAAGGGCAGTGAGGATAAAGTCAAATACGCAAAAGAAACAAAATGGGCCAGAAGGGGGTACCATGTTGTGAAGGAGGGGAGGAAGGAGGGTGGGGAGGTACCCTGGGCCTTCTGCATTCCAGTAACAATACCGAGTCTTATTGCTAAGTACTGTGGAGACTGCTGTTAGCAATGAATGTCCCTGAAAATGCCAATAGTCAAATGACCATTGCAGTTCTTGAGAGCTAGAAAGGAGGAAGGTGGCTGATAAAGCATGGACAATACTAAAGTACTAGGAAAATTAAGACAAAATGCAACAGCTTTGCATGTAGAAAGAGAGAGAGAGAGAGAGAGAGAGAGAGAGAGAGAGAGAGAGAGACACTGCAAGGTCTGCTCACAATTCGTTAGTATCTGAATTCAAAATGGCTAAGACTTAACACACTCCTGAATGATCAATGGGCTAAAGAAGAAATTAAGAAAAAATACAAGTATTCCTGGAACTGAACGAAAATGAAACTACAACACAACGAAACCTCTGGGACACCTCCAAAGCAGTCCTAAGAGGGACGTTTATAGCTCTTATTGTCTACATTAAAAGAAAAAATAGGGACGAGCACATGTAAAAGAGTTAACAGCACAACTGAAGACTCTGGAAAGGCAAGAACAAACAAACCCCAAGCCTAGTAGATGAGAAGAAATAACAAAAATCAGAGGAGTAATTAATAAAACAGAAACAAAGAAAACAATACAAAAAAAAATCAATGAACCTAAGAGCTGGTTCTTTGAAAGGCTAAACAAGATAAGACACACCCTTGGCATTGCTAATCAAAAGAAAGAAAGAGAACATCCATATCAACAAAACCAGAGAGGAAATAGAAAACATTACAACAGACCCCCTCCCCAATCCAAAACATTGTAAGGGAATACTTCAAAAATCTATCCTTCATTAAATTTGAAAACCTAAATGAAATGGATGAACTCTTAGACTCACGGACACCAACAAAGTTAAACCAAGACCCATAACAAAGGAGGAAATTGAGGGAGTAAAACAAAACCTCCCAACTAAAAAAAGCCCAGGCCCAGATGGTTTAATAGCAGAATTCTACCAGACATTCAAAGAAGATCTACAATTAATACTGGTCAAACTATTCAAAAAGATAGAAACAGAGGGAGAACTTCTAAACTTCTGTGAAGTCAGCATCACCCCCAAACCACGTAAAGAAAGAGCAAAGAAAGAAAATTATAGGCCCATATCCTTAATGAACATAGATGCAAAGATACTCAACAAAATGCTCACAAACCCTTACAGATGCAATCAAAAAGATCACCCACCATGATCAGGTGGGCTTTATTCCAGGGATGCAGGGATGGTTCAACATATGTACATCAATAAATTTCATAAAACATATAAATAGACTTGAAGACAAAAATCACAGGGTCATATCAATAGACACAGAAAAGGCCTCTGACAGAATCCAACATTCATTCATGTTAAAAGTGCTCCAAGTAATAGGTCTGGAGGGAACACACCTCAATATCATTAAAGGTATATTAACAAACCACAGCCAACATCATTCTAAATGGAGAAAAAGTGGAAGCATTCCCATCAAAATCAAGAACCAGACAGGGTTGTCCTCTATCTCCACCCCTTTTCAATATAGGGTTTGAAACCCTTGCAAGAATCATAAGACAAGAGAAGGAAATTAAAGGAGTACTAATTGGAAAAGAAGAAGTCAAATTATCCATATTTGTAGATGATATGATATTATACATAAAAGATCCAGAAAATTCCACCAGAAAACTACTAGAAATGATTAATGCTCTCAGTAAAGTGGCAGGTTACAAAATCAACTTTCTATATACCAACAGCAAGCAATCAGAAAAAAAACATACAAGGGAACCCTCAATAACCTCAAAATAACCTTAAAAAGAAATAAAAGACTTAGGAATAAACCTGACCAAAAACATCAAAGATCTCCACAATGAAAATTTCAAACTTTAAAGAAAGAGATAGAGGAAGACACTAGGAGATGGAAAAATCTACCATGCCTGTGGATTGGTAGAATCAATACTGTGAAAATGACCATCTTACCAAAAACAATCTCCAGATTCAATACAATGCCAATCAAAATACCCACAACATTCTTCACAGAGCTAGAAAAAGTCATCGAAAAATTCATACGGAACCATAAAAGTCTCCAGATAGCCCAAACAATCTTGAATGAAAAGAACAATGCCGGTGGGCATTGCCATTCCAGATCTCAGGTTATATTACGGAGCTGTAGTTATAAAAACGGCATGGTACTGGCACAAAAACAGACATGTAGATCAATGGAACAGAAGACCCAAATGTGAGTACATACAATTTCAGCCACTTGATATTCGACAAAGGTGCCAAGAATACACGATGGGAGAAAAACACTATCTTCAACAAATAGTGTTGGCCAAACTGGATCACCACCCGTAGAAGAATGAAATGGGAGCCTCATCTTTCTCCCTGCACAAGTCAACTCCAAGTAGATCAAAGACCTCGATATAAAATCTGAAACTCTGAAACTGCTAGAAAAACACATAGGCAGTACACTCTAAGATATAGGCATGGGAAAGGACTTTCTTTTTTAAAACATTTTTATTGAAGTTTTGTGCATTTCATACATTGTTTCTCATTCCAATCTAGACTCATCTCCCCTTCCATACCCCCCACCCCACCGGAGTTCATGAACTCTGCCATTTCTGCCCTGTATCTTTTTCTGATTCTTTTCAAAATTTTTCAAAGCGGAGGATTATCATCCTTGAGGGGACTTTATTATTTCAGTCAGTTCCCTATCCCAGTTCCTCTGCTGCTGTTCCTTCCAATCTGCACTGCTTCAACATATATATATATATATCCCACCTATACTAAAATTATATCATCTGTACACAAACTGTCATTTCCATATCATATTTCAGGATTCACATTTTTCCTTTTTAAATTTATATTACTCTAAAATATGCCTACATATCTTCCACCCATATAACAAGATTACAAAGTCTAAAAACAAGTGGTGGGTTAATTATAGAGCCTGTTAAGGGATTTACATTATAAGAGCACAGTTGCTTTCCAAGGAAAGGGGTATATAACATTGATATTGCTCAGTTTTCCTTACGACTCGTTGCTGGGTGCTAGCATCCACAAATGAGGAATACCATTCATTGCTTCCTTTTCTGGGACTGTGTTACTTCACTTGGCATAATACCTTCTAGGTCCATCCATTTATTTACCTGCAAAGTTCCTGATGCCATCTTTCTTTACCACTGCACAGAACTCCATTGTGTAGATGTACCATATTTTCTCTATCTACTCATTGGTTGAAGGACATTTGGGTTGGTACCAGTTTTTCATTATTGTGAAGAGAGATGCAATGAACATGGCTGTGCATGCATCTCTGTGCTAAGATGAGTCTTGTGGGTATATACCCAGGAGTGGTATGGCTGGGTCAGATGGTAAGCTCATTAGAGTCTTTTTCAGGGTTCTCCATACTGCTTTCTGTAGTGGCTGTACGAGTTTACATTCCCACCAGCAGTGGATGAGTGTTCCCCTTTTCCCACAGCCTCTCTAGCATTTGGTATCATTTGTTTTCTTGATTCTAGCCAGTCTTATCAGAGTGAGATATCTTAATGTGGTTCTAATTTGCATTTCCTTAATTATTAGTGAAAGATGTTTCTCAGACATCTTTTTTCCTCATTTATGAAGTCTCTATTCAGCTCTTTACTCCATCTTTTGAGTGAGTCATTTGTTTTCTTACTTCTTTGTTTTTTGAGTAGTTTATATATTCTGGATGTTAATGCTCTGTCAGATGTATCAGAAGTGAATGTTTCCTCCAAGACTGTGGGTTTTCTCTTCACTATCCTGATTTTTTCTTTCACTGTACAGAAGCTTTTGAGTTTAATGAGGTCCCACCTGTCAATCGTTGACCTCACTTCCTGTGCAGCTGCTGTCTGATTTAAGAAGTCTTCTCTTATGCCCATGTCTTGTAGGCTGTCAATGTTTTTTTCTATCATATTCAGAGTTTTGGGTTTCACATTGAGGTCTTTGATCCATTTGGAATTGATTTTTTTTTTTTACTTAAATAGTTTATTTCTTTAAAAAAAGGTTAAGTTTGCAACGCCATGGTTGTAGGACAAAGAGGTAACAGATCTCCTTTTCCTTAACCATGCTTTTTAACCTTCTGCACAAAATTAGCTAATGATATAAAAACAGATGAGCAAACTGTCTCCAAAGGGCTAGATAGTAAATATTTTAGGTTTTATAGGCCACATCTGGTCTCTGTCATGCAGTCTTTTATAATCTTTTAAAAATATAAAAAACATTTTTAATTTGCTCCATACAAAAAAAAAACTGGGCCAAACTTGGCCTGTGAGTGGTAGTTTTCTGACCCCTGGTATAAAAGATCTACTGTGTCTTGTCCGGGAACCTGCTCTCTGCAGGCTTTTGATAGCTGTTGTCTGAAAGCAAGTAGAAGGGCTTTATTCACAACTGCATGTGGCTTGTGACAGGTAGACCTGGAGAGTTTCAACTCACTTCTGAGTCCCCAGCAAATTTTCCATTTACTAGGTTCATAAATTTGTTCATAAATTTGTTCACCACCTACTATATACACTAAGTATCTGTGTTAGCAAATTTTCCAGTGTTTTTCCTCTAAAAGGGTAATTCCTTCCGGTTCTTTAAACCAGGAATTATTGTCTTTTTTTTTTTTTTTTTTTTTCTATTTTTTGTGTATTTTGAAACAGTGGTTCTCCCTGTAGCCCAGTGGCCTGGAGTCTAGCTTCTGTAGACAAGTGGCTGGCTCACGAACTCAGCGCATCGACGGCCTGCTCCTGCTCCCGGTGCTAGATTAAAGGGGTGCCCACACATGCTGCAGCAGAAATTTTAAGTCTTACACGTTGCCGGTCTGTCAACCTGTGCTGGAGGAACGCACTAAGTAAATAATGACCTTAACTCAGAACATCAGAATTATTTAAAAAACATTGAGGGCTTTTTTTTTTTTTTTTAATTAAAAAAGTCATGTTGGACGTGCTAAGGGAGTGAAAATTGGGATTGAAATAAAAGGAGACTCAGAAGAAAATCATGATTTACAAAACTTAATCTAGTTGGAGCTGGCATGGTGGCCCACACTTTGAGTCCCAGCACTTGGCGAGGCAGAGGCAGCCGGATCTCTGTGAGTTCCAGACTAGCTTGGTCTACATAGAGAACTTCAGTCCAACTGGGCTTAGGGAGATCCGCGTATCTTTAAAAGACCCCTTGCCTTCCCCCCACCCCATTATCTAGTTGGGTCCAGCACTCTGGAAGCCAGAGGAAATGGATCTCTGTGAGATCAAGATACTGCGCTGGCTTAAAAAAAAAATGCAGCCTAAGATATCGTATTCTTTTACTTCACCGACAAGTTACAGATCTTCTTCTTTGAATGTCACCAGAGGCCATCAGGTTTGTAAGGACAAGTATGTTAGCTGCTATTTGAAAAGACACTTTTCTTCCACCACAGCGTTGAGTCTTTTGCTTTTCTTCAGTGATAGGAATCAGTCGGGTTTACCCATATGCCTAAATTCAATATTTTCACATTGCTCAGTATCAGCATGGGAGCTACATGCCTCGGCCAGGCTTTACACATGAATGTTAGTAGTCAGCACTGAGCTACATCCTAAGTAGTCAGCACTGAGCTACATCCTAAGTAGTCAGCACTGAGCTACATCCTAAGTAGTCAGCACTGAGCTACATCCTAAGTAGTCAGCACTGAGCTACATCCTAAGTAGTCAGCACTGAGCTACATCCTCAGCCCAGGGTGAAACATTAAAAAAAAAAAAATTCTACCACAACCCCAAATCTCTTCTCATTTTCCTAATTTGCTGTCACCTAACATAAAATCTGGAGCCAGGAAGGGCTCTGTGATATAGCTGGTTCTGCCATAAAATACCGCCATAGCAGTATGGTTCTCTCTGTGGCTCATGTCTGTAATCCCGGCACTGGGAGGCTGAGGCAAGAAGATTTCCTTGAGTTCAGGGCCAGCCTGGACTACAGAATGAAACCCTGTCTCAAAAACAAAACCCCACTACATTTAGGGGTGCATGTTGCCTCTGAGGCTCTGCACTTCCTTTTCTCTCAGGGGGTCATGTTTTCTTCCTGACTGCTACCTTTGTGAATCCTGCTGATTATTCAAAGTGAGGGAAGACCTTTTTAAAAATCAGCCAGGCATGGTGGCGCACGCCTTTAATCCTAGCACTTGGGAGGCAGAGGCGGGCGGATCTTTATGAGTTCAAGGCCAGCCTGGTCTACAAAGTGAGTTCCAGGACAGCTGGGGCTACAGGGAGACCCTGTCTCAAAAAGACCAAAAATAAAAAATAAATAAAAAAAATAAAAATAAAAAAATAAAACAAAGCAGAAAAAGCCAAAGACTGCAGAAGTTCAGCATTAAGATACAGTGGTTCCCCAATTCCAGATCTTTGGTAAAGACACTACATTGATTGCCCACACCACCAAGCCCCAGCACGTTTGTTACAAGTGATTGTGATTTCCTGTTGACTGTGTAAACAGGAGGAGAGCCTCAGGAAGGCCTGGGGATGCAACAGCCATTTCTCTTCAATACACATACTCACAACCAGTTCATAGAAGAGCAGAGCGGGCAACGCTATCGCTTCCGCTCCCCTCTCTGTGTCCTTTTCTTTTCCTTTTCCTTGCGCTCCTGCTTGGCTAGTTTGTCCCTCTCCCTCTGCAGCTTGTCCTGTTCCTTCTTCCTTTCAGACTCATCCTGAAGTGAGTCTCGCTCCAGTTTCCGAGCATTGAGAACATCTTCCACGTTGGTGTTTCGGAACAGGGACTTGTCAGAACCGAGATTCACCGTGGAGGTTCCAGAATCATCTTTCTCATCTGCTTCATCCTCCTCGTCTGTCACATTGGCATACTGGGCCAGCAAGGCCGCCTTTCTCTGCTTCTCCTCTTCCGACACCATCCGGGGCTTTACCACAATCTGTGCCTGCTTCTCAATTAGGGTGGCAATGGCCTGAACTTCATCATCTTTCTTCACTTTGGTAATGACATTTTGCGTTTCTGACCATCGCTCCACAATTTCCTTGCAGATATCAAGGAGGGAATCTTCTTCCAGGAACGCAGAGAGGATACCCTGCAGAGCGTCCAGCTTCTCTTCCTCCTCCTCCTTCTGCAAGACACCAAGGATATAGGCACCGTAAACTGCCCAATCCACTCCCAGGGCGTCCAACCTTCGGTCCAGCCAGGACCCAAAGCGCCTGCAGTCGCCTTCACCTTCATCGGGGACCGTGGCCTCTACTCTGCTGGGCACCGCCATGTTGGCTCCCATTTGGAGTTGATTTTTATGCAGGGTGAGAGGTAGGGGTTTAGTTTATTCTTCTACAAGTGGTGATCCAGTTTTGCCAACACTATTTGCTGAAGATGTTGTTGGAAAGGACTTTCTTAATGGGACATCAGCTGCTCAGGCATTAAGGGCAACAATCCCTAAGTGGGGCCTCATTAAGCTACAAAACTTCTGTACAGCAAAAGAAACATCCAAGGAAGTGAAGAGGAAACCCACCAAGTGGGAGAAAAATCTTTCCCAGCTACACATCTGACAGAGGATTATATGCAGAATATACAAAGAACTCAAAAAACAAAGTAGCAAGAAAATAAACAACCAAATAAAAAGATGGAGTACAGATATGAACAAAGAATTCGCAAGTGAAGAAATAAAAAGGGCTAAAACTACTCAACATCCTTAGTAAGGTGAGGAGGATGTGGAGAAAGGGGAACACTCATTCACTGTTGCTGGTAATGCAGACTAGTGCAGCCACAATGGAAGGAGGTGGGGGGAACTCTCAAAAGACTAAAAATGAGTATACCATACAACACAGTTATACCACTCCTTTGCATATATACAAAGGATTCATCATACTATAAACATACCTGTACATCCATGTTTGTTGCTTCTCTCTTCATAATAGCAAAGAAATGGAAACAACCTAAATGTCTCATAGTGGATGAATGGATAATGAAAATGTAGTGCATCTACTACTAAGCAGTAAGAAAAAGATGAACTTTTGGAAATCTAGAGAATGTTATTCTGAGTGAAGTAACACAAAAGCAGAAAACCAGGCAATGTATGTTCTCTCTCATTTGTGGAGTGTAGCACCAATCTCCTTACATGAATATGTATCCCTGATGTAACAGGAGCCAAAAGATTAGAAAGGATGCATGGAGGTAAAGGAAAAGTAAAATTCTGAAATAGGGGCTGTGCTGGATAGCTTTAGTGTCAACTTGACTCACCTGGGTTGAGAGAGCCTCAATTGGGGAATTGGCTCCTTTGGATTGGCCTGTGGCCACATCTGTCAGGTATTGTCTTGATGATCGAGCAGTGTGGGAGGGCCCAGCCCACAATGAGTGGTGCCACCCTGGGCAGGTTGTTGTGTACCGTATAAGAGGGCAGGCTGGGCATGGGCCAGGGGAGCAAGCCAGTGAACAGCATTCCTCCATGGCCTGTGCTTCAGCTCCTGCCTCCAGGTTCCTGCCCTGAGTTCCTGCCTTGGGCTCCCTAAGTAATGAACTGTGACCCAGGAGATGTAAGCTGAATAAACCCTTTCCTCCCCAAGTTGGTGTCGGTCAGAGTGTTATGTCACAGCAATGGAAGACAAACTAGAACAGGGGGAGATCAGGAGGGTGGAGGTGTAGGGTTGGGAGGGGACAAAGGGATGATAACCAGGGGGATGATGGGAAGTACGGAAGCTCAGGAGAGGGGCAAGTGGGGACGATGGGGTTGCTGAGGCTGGAGAGGGAGGAGGGGGTGGGAAGAAGAAAGCATAGAGATGACTGGAACTTGAGAGGCTGGGAAACCCAGAGTGTAATGTGATGCCCCCGAGACCCCATGATCACATGCACTGTCTGAACATTAGTACACAGGTGGTGCAATCCCCGGCTGCGCGCAAGACAGAGGACAGAGGATTCCTCCCTTTGAAAGGTTAGAGACAGCGATCCAAGTAACTCTCAAAACAGTACAGGCTGTCTCCAAAGCTCTTGATATCTACAAGAGATAGAAAAATAAGATCCTACTGTTCAGAACAGGACATGCTTCAGGTATAAGACTTAGATTAATGGAACGGGAACCGATCTGGAACTTTTCTATCTGAAGTTAAGGGCTCATAATGCTGGACAATGTGCACACTGCTATGAATGAAAAATCAATCAGTGACACAACCCAGTGCCAAACTCTAACAATCATGATAAGATGCCCAGCAAAATACCTCTTTTGGTGCAGTAGAGGCACTGGGGGATGATAAATAGCTCTCTAATTGGACTTGGAACCCTCTCAATGGGAGTGAACCCATGACAGATACTATAAACTCAGTCAAATGCACAGGGCTGGAGAGGACATAATCTAGAGAAAAGCCTATCAGAGTCATATCTCTAGACAAATGAAATTTCTCACCATACATTAACTATAGAATCTTATATTCACAGACAAACATATTATATGCCACTCATCAAAAAGCTACTCTTGGCAAAAGATGAAGACTCCTGCAGAGTCTGGCAACTGACTGGTCAGACACAGAACAAATACATCTGAAATATCCCCTTTCCTAGGAGACACATCTACAATTGAACCTCTACACACAGAATGACAACAAACACAGCCCTCGATTCTTACCAATAATGCTTCTGTACACAATAGAGTATGTTGCAAACAGAAGGTCATAACTAGTCAACCTCCAAAGAATGAGAGCCCCCAGAGTGTGAAGCCCTGGATGGGGCCCCTATATTAAACCTCACCTACCCACAGCTCAGGGGTCACTTTGGAAGATGGGATGGAAAGAGCCACAGCTGACAGTGACTTACATTTGACATGTAAGCCTGTAGCAGTGTAGGCATCGGACACAGGACCCATGCTAGTCGGGACAAGGTCTCAAAGCGGAACAAGAGAAAAGGGTGGCCCTGGACTGGGAACTACAAGAGACTGAGTACTGTTGAGTGAAGACAATTTCGTATGCCTTGTCTAGGAGTCCTAGATGTGCTGACTGGAATCCGGCAGATCTATTTGCACAGAAGGACATCTGGGTTTGGGAGCTTGACTGAAGAGGGCTTAGCCTGGATGTTGTGATACACCAATTCTTATTGGGGGGGGCATGAGAGAGGATTGGGAACCATTGTATGAGTTGTACAAATGCTCAGTAAAAATAATGGTTAAGACAAATTTAAGCTTAAAGCCATTAACTCTATTTCCAAATAGCAAGCTTCTAAACTCCATCGAAGCTCTTTTTTCAGATTTTTTTTCTTTTCACAGGAAAACAGAAACAATACAAAAATGACAATAACAAAACAGAACAAAAAGAACAAAAAGGGGAGATTTCCATTTCTTATTCTGGTGGAATAAAGAATCAGTCTGTGGGGCTTGGTATGTACTTCTCTTTTTTCCCTTCTCTCTCTCTCTCTCTCTCTCTCTCTCTCTCTCTCTCTCTCTCTCTCTCTTTTCTTTCTTCTTTTCCTGCACTTTCAGGGCTATCAGAAGGATATGTGTTTACTGGCTAGTCCAGGAAGCCTTGAGTTCTCAGCTGAGAAAGATTCTGGTTAATTTGGAGGGGGGGGTCTCATCCCTAAACTCCCTAATCAGTTTCTAGCTCCTGTTTAGTTATGTTACCCTCTGAAAAGGGTCACCCCAATTGCCAGAAGGGAATCTGGATGTTGATGGCTCTGACTTCTTCCATGCTGAAAAGGGGCATGGTGTGGCAACTGGGCTATCCCCCATTCAGAAGGTCAATCTGAAAGACCTCAAGCATAACTCTAGAGGGAAAAAATCCTTGACCAGTGCCCATCAAAGCTCTTAACTACTTCAGGTTTCCTAACCTATCTTCTCAGTTTCTTTATATATAGAGTTCTCTGTGCTTTTTTCTTTGTTGTGGTTGCTGTTTGTTTGTTTTGGAAGTGCTGGTAAGCAATGAGCCATCTCTCCAGGCCTCGGGTTCTTAATTCTGTCCATGGACTCTGAATATTTTCTCGCCATCTGTCTTGATGTTATATCCACTTGCCTGGGCCATTCCCCTATCCAACCAGTGACAGATTACAGTCGTCACTTCCACCTGATTCTTCATGACTGCTGTGGATTAGACGTTGCACTTGGGACATGTTGCAAGATTCGTTCATATTTTTCCAGTATGTGGCTTATGTGCTGGACAGCTACAGTGGTCAGATTGACACAACCTTCATTGAGGAATTTTCTCCATCTGACTGGACTGTGGCCATGCCTTTATTGCTAATTGATAGGGGAGGCCCAGCCCCCTCTGAGCTGCACTGTGCCTAAGCAGGTGCGGCTGGGCTGCATAAGACCATGAGCCTGGGAGGAAGCCAGTGAGCAGAACTCTTCACTGGTCTTTGCTTCAGTTCCTGCCTTGGGTTCCTGCCCTAACTTCTTTCAGGGATTGCTCATTAAGCTTGGAGTTGTAAGATGAAATAAACTCATTTCTCTACAAGTTGGTCATAGTGTTTTATCACAGCACTAGAAAGCTAACCAGAAAAACTTGTCAAAAATTTATCCTATATGCACTTAAAATAAATGCATTTTACAAAAGGCTTTAATTTTTCTTAAAAAAATATATAAGCCAGGTATAGTGGCACACACCTTTAATCCTAGCACTTGGGAGGCAGAGGCAGGCAGATCTTTGTGAGTTCAAGGCCAGCCTGGTCTACAGAGTGAGTTCCAGGACAGCTGGGGCTACAGAGAGACCCTGTCTCAAAAAAGACCATATATATATATATATATATATATATATATATATATATAGGAGGAAAGGGTTTATTTGTCTTACATGTCCCGGTCACAGTTCATCATTGTAGGAGCCCAAGGTGGGAACTCAGGGCAGGAACCTGGAGGCAGGAGCTGAAGCACAGGCCATAGAAGAATGCTGCTTACTGGCTTGCTCCTCTGGTCCATGTTCAGCCTGCTTTCTTATATAGTACAGAACAACCTGCCCAGGGGTGGCACCACCCACAATAGCTTGGGCCCTCCCACATCATTGAACAATCAAGAAAATACCCCACAGAGATGGGTTCAGGCCAGTCCAATGGAGGCAATTCCCCAATTGAGGCTCCCTCAACCCAGGTGTGTCACGTTGACACTAAAGCTATCCAGCACTGTTTGGTTGGTTGGTTGAAGTTTTTATCTTTTAGTTTTGTTTTTGAGATAGGATCTCTTTTGCCCAAGCTGGCCTCAAACTCCCCTATAGCTGAGGTGACTGAGCTGATTCTCCTGCTTCCCCTCCCAAGCGCTGGGATAAAATATATTTTTAATGACTGTTGGAGTTACTGATGTTTGTTAGCCACTATGTGGGTCCTGGGTCCTGTGCAACAGCAGCCAGTGCTTTTAACCGTTGAGCCATTTCTCTAGCCCTGAATTTTTCTTTTGAATTTCCAATTTAACCATAGAACTCTATTTTATAAAGTTCTTAGTCTTGCCATTAATGAATTTAACAAACTTGTTGGTGTTACAGTAATTACAAAATATTTAAACATTAATACTTATAATTATAAATTATCATTTTTTTATAAATTAATTTAATTAGTGTGAGAAGCAAGCTACTCACAAACTGCCCAAGAACTGTGGACAACATTGACAGAGTCCTGCAATTTCCTTGGAGTATACAATAGCTAAGTTAAATACTCTTAATGAATACCTTTATATACAAAACCAACTACAGAAAGTGTGTGTGTGCACGTGTGTATGTGTGAGTGTATGTGTGTGATCTCAGACAAGGACCCAGATATCTGTGCCCAGCAACCAATTCAGGATTAATGTACACACAAATTCATAAATTGTAAGCCAGAAAAATGGGAGGCACTCTCTATAATACTGACTTCTGGCATGGCCATGTGTCTGAAACTCACAACAGCTTTGATCACAGCTCTGCACAAAACTGGGCCTGTCAACATTCTGTCATGGAGGGGGGAGGGGCTTAGGAGAGAGAGAGAGAGAGAATTTTTGCAATTTTCATGCTAGGAAACCTTCCACAATGAAGCCACTGTGGTTCAAATGTCTTCTTCCGACTGCATGAGCTCAGCCCAGTACTCTTTCAGATAACTTCCATTCTACATACTCATGATTCACTATGCTACGAGCTGAAGAAGTTGAGGGTCAAAGTTCTGTGATAACAGGGGCTGAGCCCACAGATGAACCAAAGAGAGAGAGCCAAGGCTTTGCCCACTAAAGACCATGTGGGAGTCTCTTGCCTAAAGTCCCCTCAGGAATTTAGAATTAGTTATTGTCTATTGCTATGAATACCTTTACATCTACACCTGAAAAATTATTACTCCATTTTGATTAAAATCATATACATGTTTCTATGTTAAAACATAGAAACAAGAAAGCAAGCCTAGACCAAAAGGAAGCTGGATCTCACACGCTCATCTCAGGCTTACAAATGGCAACAAGACTAGGGGCTGGAGAGATGGCCTAGCGGTTAAGAGTGCCTACCGCTCTTACAGAGGACCTGGGTTCGATCCCCACCACCCACATGGTGGCTGAGAACCGTCTGAAACTCCAATTCCAGGAGAACTCCAGTTCCAGGGGAATCCGACACCCTCTTCTGACCTCCGCAGCATTGCACTACATGGGTGCACAAACTTGCATGCAGACAGTACATTCATACACATACAGAAAAAAAAAAAAACTCCTAAAAAATGGCAACAAGACTCTCATGTGTGACTTCTTAATTGTAGAGAGCCCAGGAACACGGTGGAAACCATCATAGAGCTTGTACTTCAGCAACACTGCAAATCCCTCCACACAGAAATGCGATTGCTTTGGAAAAGTCAATCTTTGCACCTATAGTTTAACTGGTTAAGAGCACTACTCCAAGATGTCATTTCTACCATCAAAAGATGCAGAGGAGCTAGGGAGCAAGTCTGGGTCGTGTAACTCACACACAGACCCCGCAACTCCACTGTCTGGGTCTCGAGTGGCCAGCTTAATGTTCCTACTTATCATTCAGTTCATAGTGTGGACTTGAGATGAAATATGGGTGGAACAGGTCTATTTTTCATAACAATCCATAGCTCATGAATCGTCTGGGCCTTTTTGTTCAGCTAAAGGGCTCACTTGTTACCCATCCTACCTTCTTTCTGCCCCTCTTAGGCTGGTGCATGGAATTTGATCTGATGTTCAATTTTAACCTTTCCACATAATAACGAGCAGTTAACTTTTTATCAAAATACAGATTGATCATTAAAATCTAAACTCACTGTGAGAAATCTATAAAAAACCTATAGATCTTCAATGGTTTTTGAAAACTAAGACCAGAGTGTGTGAGATGGCTCGGTGTATAAAGGAACTTGCTGCAGGAGCCTAAGGGCACTAGTCCCATCCTGAAACCCACATAGTGGAAGGAGGGACCCAAATCTAGTCTCCACATGTGGACAGCAGCACATATACATAAAACAAATAAATGTAACGTTGGTTTTGAAAAACTAAGACCAGTTATTAATATCTAAAATATAATGAACAATATTTGCTATTAACTACTCACTATATCAATTCTTTTACTATCTTAAATATTTTATTTATTTGTTTTATGTGTATAAGTGTTATGCCTGCATGTGTCTAAGTGCACCCGTGTTGTGCAATGTCTGATGACATCAGAAAAGGGTGTCAGATCCCTTGGAACTAGAGCTACAAACAGTTGTTAGCCCAAGTAGGTGCTGGGAATCAAACTTGGGTCCTCTGTAAGATGAGTCAGTGCTCTTAAAAGCTGAGCTACCTCTCCATCCCTAACTCCTTTACTGTTGACAACAATTAAGCAAGTTGGACAAATGAAAAAAAGTCAATTTCAGAGAAAGAGATTGTTCCATGGCTGTACTGTTGGATAGTTATTTAGCTTGAATTTGATTCTCCAAGCTTATACAGGATTTGGAATTTGCAAGTCCTCTTTTTAAGTAAAAAAAAAAAAATGAATGAATGACTAGATTCTTGGGTTTGTGTGTGTGTGTGTGTGTGTGTGTGTGTGTGTGTGTGTAATAACAAGTTAAAGATATCCTGAGGATTGATAGACAGCTTGTCATTGTCTTTATGACATAATCACATGTCATGGCCCTTGAGGTCAACAAAGCAACATGTAAGGAGGATCTAATAAGACCTTCTTCCCCCCACGTCTGGATTTCTGCATGTTAGGCTCTCGGCCCCAGCTTTTACTTCTGTGGAACTGAATCCCAAATCACTGAAATTTTACCTGTGTCTTCTTGGCCTATATCCCTAATCATCCACCAACATTTCTAGTTGACATTCACTTCCCATGGTCACTGAGCTTCAAGCTGGGCTTGTCATTTACTCTGACTCTGTGGCCCAGTGCCGCCTTGCCAACAGTCTGCTGAAAGCTTGTTGGTTGTTGGGCTTTCAGTACGTATCATATCCCCATTTCCAGCTCAGTCTTCATGCATCTGAGATCGGACTATTCAACTCACTGTTCAAATGTATTTTCTGGCATCTGGTCCAAAACTGGAGCTGTTTTCAAGGGAGGAGAAACCATCCATCAATGTAGTGATCCCTAAGGGAAGATGGAGGTGACAGGAACCTGCCTTCCCACAGTTCTCCATGAAGCTGCATCGGTGTAAACCAAGATATCTCTTCAGATATTTGGATGGAAGAACAGGTTAAAAAAAAAAAAAACAAGCAAAAAACAGATATTCTTAGATGGTGTCTTAGGCCTTTCCAGTTGGCACCAATCTTTCTTCAAAAGCCTGATTTTGCCATCACACTTGTCATGAGCCTTGTGCATCCACCAAACTGGACCAGAAGTTCCCATGTCCAGCAGATTGCTCCTACCAGAAGCACAGCCAGAAATGCCAGGACAGTAGGCACATCCTCACCACAGGACACCCAGGATTACCTTTCCAGTTCTGTGCACTGTCTATTTTATCTTCCCAACCACTTTCTTAGGTAAATACAGAAGCACCTGTGAGATGACTGTGCATATCTCATGTTCCACTCTAATAAAAAAAATTAAAAATGACTGATCAACTGGACAGGGCTCTTGCATTTGTTGCACACCCTATAAACTTGCTGATTTGAGTTCTTATCGAGCATTACTACTCTCTGGGGGCTGGAGAGGTACCTCAGCAGTTAAGAGTATCGGCTGCTCTTGCAAAGGATCATGGGTTCGATTCCTAGTACCCACATGGCAGCTCTCAATTGACCCATAACTCCAGTTCTAGGGCATCTGATGCCCTCTTCTAGACACGGGTGCACAAACCTACATGCAGACAGTACGTTCATACACATACAAAAAAATATTTTTTTTAAAAAAGAAATTATGTCTTTATATGTTGGACATGCATGTCAGTTACATTTTGGAATGAATCAGCAGGATTATCTGGGATTTAGCAGAGCTCTAGCATGCTTGGTCAGATCAGATTTCAATATGCTTTGGTGAGTAGCTGGTTGTTTTCTGACACAGGTCATTATTCTGTTCTGTATAACAAGTCATATTTTCTCCCCTTACATAACCTGCACTGTTTTGAGACTATTTGAATACTGTTTTCATGAGAATGATATTTTGTGCTCTTCCATGGAGAAGGCATTAGAAGATTAAACTTGAGTCTGTGTGATGTATTTTAAACTCACTGTATTATTAATAAGTGTAAACCAATGCCTTGATGAAGAAATCTGTTTTAAAGAATGGGATATGTAAAATTTCATCAAGTAAGTTGAACATAGAGAAGCCTCTAGGAAAAAAATGTGGCACTTCTGGCAATTACTTTTTTTCAGAAAACATATTCTACTAAGGTTTATTATCTGACATTTGTTCTGAGAAATCATCTTGCTGATATTTGTTCCAGATGTAGCTTGTTGTACAAGTTTACCTTAAATTATAGCCCTCCTTCCTAAGTCTCCTGAGTGGCTGTGATGACAGCCAGGCATTACCACACCCAGCACTCTCTTGACACTTCTTAACCGAGTCCAACTTCTCTGAGGCTGAATTCTTCCCACTGGCCATTGTGTTAGGTGGTCCTCCATAGCTCAAAGCCCAAAGAGGCATGAGCAGTTCTCAATGGAGAGGGAGCTATGGCTTTTAGAAATTGACCCTCCAGACAGGTAAACATGGAATGGGACTCAGGACAGAAGTGGGAGAGGTAGGTTATGTTACTGGTCTTAATTTTCTGAGAAAATTTCAACTTGTGAGTTGTACTGAGTACAATTTACATTATTTAAATGAGCACGATGTAGGTATCTTTTTAAGTTTTTAAGAGGTGAGTTAGTGATGTGCACACAGCAGGTGAAGAAGAGACTCTTGGTGGACTTTTTGTTTGCTTGTGTGTTTGAGACAGAATCACATGTAGCCCAGGCTGGCTTCAAAATCATTATGTAGCTGAGACTGACCTCGAGCTTCTGATCCACCTGCCTTCTAGGAACATATGTGTGCATTGCCATGTCCAGTTCATGCAGTGCTATAAAGCAAACCCAATACATTGTGTATGCTAGGCAAGCACTCAATCAACTGGGCTATCCCCTGAGTCCCAGGGTATGCTTTCAGTGGGCAGTTACTAAACAATAGAGAAAAAACAGGTCCCTTTTTATCTAACTAGGGCTTTCCACATCAACTTGGCATCAGAGTTGAAGTTGACTGTGATTTACTTCTCTAAGGTCAACATTACTGTCCTTTGTGTTAATTAAAATTCAGCTCTAGAGAGAGGGCTCAAGGGTTAAGAGCACCTGCTGCTCCTTAGAGGACTTGGGTTCCAATCCCAGCACCCACATGGCAGATAACACTGTCTGTAACTCCAGTTCCAGGGGATCCAACACCCCGTTTTGACTTTCTTGGGCATTACATAACATGGGTGCATTTATACACATGCAGGCAAAACACACATACATGTAAAATAAATAAAAATTAAAAAATAATAAAAATTCAAAGTCTGAAAGCACTTTTAATTTATTCAATTTAATAAATTAATAGATGGTGTGTGAATGGTGTGAACAAATGAGAGTGCAGAAAGGGGGCACACTGCATTCTTATAAAAGAGGAGGAAATCAGAAGAATTTCAAATCCACGGAGAAAGATTGGCATTTCACAGTGCAGACAGCAAAGAGCTAGTAGACACATTCAAGTAGGAAAAGACTACATACAGAGCTGATTTTGATAGCACAGAGATTGGACATAACACCTGTGATGGAACTAAAGGAAGAATCAGCAGGTCAGTATGAAAGTGTCAAGGAATGGCCACTGAGCAGGAAAAACGAGTTTTAACTGAGATTAATGGCAGTGGGACTAGAAGGTGGAAAAATGTGGACTTGGGACTAAATTATTATGTAGCCATGAACTGTGGAACTGGGCTGTTTCCATTTCAGAATTTTAATAAAATTAGCATTCTCTAATTCAATCTTAATATAGAGCAAACTCTCTGCTGTAGAGGGAAGGGAGATCTGGAAGGGAAAGTCAAGGGTTCCCATGTTTTCTCCACAGCCACCTGTTAGTGTGCTAGGCACAAACTTCATGGGGGGGGGATGGTCCTTTCACTGTTTAACACGTGGTGGATTTGGAGCAGGGTTGGCAAGGATGCAGGGTCTACTCTGGCCTTGGGGAAGGGACACTGCCACTGTCTGGCTTTAGGGAAATGTCTGACCCAATAAAGTGAGAGCTAAGAACCCGAATTGTAAGTTAAGAAAAACAGAAACAAATCAAAATATTCTCAGCTACCAGGCAGGAGCCTGGCTATGAGAAAAACAGTTCCTGGAGCATCAGAAAACAAGATCAAATTTAGTTTCTGTGCTCGATGGATAATTTAGAGGCTGGCTAGGAAGAAGTCTAGACTGGGATGGGGAAAGGGCCTAAGGACAGTGTGTAACCCTCTAAACTTTATAGAGGAATATAAAAGCCATGGGAATATTGAATTTATAACAAAATATAGAGAAAATCCACCCAGCTTTATGAATAATATATGGCCCCTAAGTCTAGTTAAGCTCTACAACAACAAACACTACTGCTACCATCAAAGTGAATTATAAAACAAAGAAATTATACACATTCATGGACATCAGGGAACAACGGCTTCCTGTTTTAAAGGCAATTTCACAGTCAGGGTTCTGGGACAGCAAAATGTGTCATATTTTTAGAGGAATGACAAGTTATTCATTCATGAGGACAGTTGAACAGCCTTAGAAATGTTGGCTTTTTTCTTCTTTAGTTGTAACTATTTGAAAATAAAGTCACCACAGATGTTCTCTTCCTTTTGGCTTGACAGTTGCCTCAGCAGCCTGGAATTTAAGAGATTTTATCGTTCTGCTCCTTCCTTGCCTTCCGCCACGGCCTCTTTCCTAACTGGTTTAGTGTTCATGGAAATGGCAGAGAGGAGCGACAAGCCACCCATGGGTGAGCAAGCAGCAGCCTCCCTCAGAATTATGGGTACAGAACAACCTCCCTTCGCGTGGAGATATGGAGACACAGTGCTCATGAGAAACATTCCGTAGAGATTTTTGGATGAGTAGTGGCGGAAGAGGAAAAGAGATGGGAATCTTCACTTCTAAACTGCCCTTCCCCACCTCTGTTTTACAGCTTTTCTTTAATTCTCTTGCAGACAAGACTGATACTTTGGGAATAAAAAGTAAATAAGGTACTTGGAGACTTTGCAGTGCTTGCGATACAGCCAGAGAGACCTTGAGAGCAGGTGTCCACGGAAAGATAAACGTAAGGGATATGTCACCCAAGCTCCAAAGGTTGCCATTCTAACTAAAATAAGATTTTGTATTTGGAGAATTTAACACCTGATCCATGATGGCTTGCTAGAGTGTTTTCTTGAGCTAGGGCTGGGTCCCTGTGGACAGGTCTACTCGGATGCTCAGATATACCTAGACAGAATCTGCTGGGATCAGAGTAATCTGATGGTAGCAGCCAGCTGCCTCACTTCCGGAGCCCACACTGACATTCAGGACTGAGCCACAGTCTGCACATGCTGCTCCAACCCAGACTGAAGGTGCAGAAGAAATGCAGGCAGCCACTTTCTCAGAGGCAGGGCTCAGGTGGTAGGTAGTGGTTCCCTGGGGCTCTCCACAGAGCTGCCCAACACACTCTTTCCAGTTCCAGCTCATGGTTTTCATCCTTGATCCCGCATCCTTTCTATCACTCTTTAGATGTTAGAGCTTCACCCACGGGCTGTTGCTTCCCACTCTTAAGAACTCTTCTTTCCTATCCATCTATCAGCGAGATGGTCCTCTACAGCCAGCCTGTCCATTTAGCAAAGTGTTGGTATGCACTCTCCATACGATTCATTCCCTATACTTAACGACAAAAAATCCAAATCTTCTCAAGCATTGAAAAGGTATTACACGTCAAATGCTATGGGTTTCACTGAGATGTGGATCTCCTTCCAGCCTTCTCACAACGTATTTTTCTTTTCACATTTTCTTTCCCAGTTCTTTTCCCAGAGCCCCTCTGAATTTTCACAAAAGATAATGAAGTTTGGTGCCTCTTTCTAGTAATAGTTACAGAAAAGGTGCCTGAGAGCCACTGTAGACCAGGAAGCAGAATTGCTAGTTCTGTGATCCAGTTTCAGGAAGAATATACTGTTTTTCATTGGTGCAGGAGAAAGTGGAGGAAAGACAGATTCATTTTAGCCAGAACTGATTAGGGAGTGTGACAGTAGAAGCTGAAAGACAGGTTCACCCATCAAAGAGAAGCTGCTCCCTCTTTTTAAAGTCAGTTCCACTCTCAGGTTTCTGGGACAGTAAAATGTGTGATATTTAGAAGAATGACAGTCAGACTGCACTGTATCAAGATAGATACCAAAATACAGGAAGAGTAAAAGGAGCAAATCTTCCTGACAGTCCTGGCAGCTGTTGGCTGACTTGACATTCTTTCCACGTTTTGCAAAAGAAATATGCATTCAAGCAAAGACAAATCAGTGCTTTTTTAAAAAAAACATGAAGCATTATTGTATTTTATTTATTGTTTTCATTTTATGAGTATATTGCCTGCATGTAAGTATGTGTGCCTGTGTCAGGCAATGCCCATGTAGGTCAGAAGAGGGCATCAGATGCCCCTGGAAGTGGAGTTACAAAGGGTTGTTAGTCTTCGCCATGTGGGTGCTAGGAATCCAATCCAGGTCCTCTGCAAGAGCAGCAAGTGCTTTTAACCACTGAGCCATCTGTCCATCCCCTATTTTGAAACATGTTTATTTCTCTTTTCACTAGTCTAAAAAGACATAGTTAGTAGCAGCCATATAAAGAATATACAAATACAAGAGTTAAATATCTCCATAATGATATGTATGCAGCACACACACATGTGCAGACACACATGGACACACACACACACACACACACACAAGGGGGGATGTATATTGTGTACACACGAGGACCTGAGCTCAGATCCCCAGCATTGATGTAAAAAGCCATGCAAAGCAACATGGTTTAGTAATCCCAGTGTTGGGGAAGTGGACTGAGGCAGATTCCTGGGGCTTGCTGGCCAGCCAGTGTCATGGACTTAGCAAGCTCCAGGTTCAGCAAGAGATCTTTCCTAATAAATAAAGTAGAAAGCAACTGAGAAAGACACCAGACTTCTACCTATGACCTCTATGCACCTGAGCATAGAAATTTATACACTACACACTTCATGAAGACAGAGACGTAGACTTCTGTTATTTTAATATGATAAAAGTCCATGTTCTGACATGAATTGTGGAATTGAGTTCTTAAGAAGCAGAGGAGGCCATGGCAGGTGGGAGTTACAAGACTTCCAGTGTTGTGACACTATGCCACATCAAGTCTTCAGAGTCTAACTAGAACTCAGATTAAATTATTTTTATATTGGCCACCATATTGAATTTGTTACCTTTATTAAAATTAAACTTAAATTTAGTTTTGTGTAAAGTAGTAAAGAAGGTGTCCCATATATTACTGGAATTTCCTATGGTATTCCATAGGGCTTTTTTCAGAAACCTGGATTTTGCAGTTTATTTAAATCATCATGAAAGATACTGGAAATGTGGGTAATTCATCACATATTTAAGGACATATTATTCACTGAGATGGTGCTGTCATTCTGACACGATCTCTAATCACCTGACTGACGGGCCTCTGAGACTGTCTGAATGATCTCAGTTACATTGATTGTGGTGGGAGGTACCATTCCCTAGGCTTCTGATCCTGAACTGAAGGAAAAGGAAATCCGTAACTGAGCACTAGAACCCCCCACTTCTGCTTCATGACTGTGGAAGCAGTGTGAGTGAGCAGGTGACCCCACTCCTGCCTCTCTGATGTCCCCACCAGGACAGACTGTAACCCAGAACTGTGAGCTAAATCAAACTCTTTCTCTCCTAAATTGCTTTTCCCAGGAAAAGAAACTAAGTCCCATGCATAACAAAATACCCATTAATCATATTTACTGGAGAATATTAAAATAAAAATTATACATATGTATATAATGTCACAAAAGACTTAAGTTTGAAACTTTAATTTAAAATGTGTAGCACATGGATGTATTTAACAAAATAATAAGTTTAAGGAATGAGAATATTACAAAACAATACAGTGTGAGAACTTAACACCACACAAAATCCAAAAATATGTGTAAAATTCTTGCTTCTCTTCATATTGTTTATGTGGTAGACAAATGTATTCAAATTTCAATCCTTATATAATACCTACTATAGATCCATATTTATTTATATATGACACTTAAAATCTTATTACTACAGTGTGTTACAACATCATTTATAGGAAGGATGTGTAAAATTGTTTTGTAAATCTACTGTAGAAAAATTCATTAATATTATCACTGAGATATTTTGAATAACAGGCATCCCTCAGAATTAATGGAGTATAAAGTTCTGCAAGACACACTGCTCAATGAAAAAGAAAAAAAAAAAACTCAACAGTAGTCTGCAAGGTGCCAAAGCCCTGCCGAACCGTGAGGAAGGACAGCAGACATTTGAATTTGATTATCCAGGCTTGAATATTGACTTTGCCACTTATTCTATTAAGGAAACTTTTTCCAAGTGCTTTGCACATTGATTTCCTCACTTGTACAAGGAATGAATGTCAAAACAGTACTTACCTGACAGACCGCTGGAGGGTGAATGAGTCATATATGAAGCAATTATTATAGCTCAAGCCCAAGGTTAGCATGAAATTAATGCTTATTTATCCACATACAGAATGATGTGATTTACATTAAAGTCTGAAATGATCATGACACCAAAGTGTCGATTTTATGGGAAAAGATATAAATGCAAACACACAGGAAAAGGCTACTGGTAAGCAGGGATACAGCACGCGATTCAAAGCCTTAAACAGAATATGTCTTGTGTGCTCTTTATGTGTTCATTTTAGGATTAAATGTCAAAGGCTTGATATACCCATTCATTTAATACTCTGAAATGTGAAGAATGACAGTACAGATCATACTCATTGAGTTACTGGTAGGCAAAATGTTCTTGACCACAGAACATGCAATAAGTAGATCAAAACCCAATGTTGATGCACTGAATTCAGTAATGTAAGATTGCATGCATGTTATTTAGGCATGAAATGATAATGCAGAAGTCAAAACTGGTGCAGTTTTCCAAACTCTCTCTCTCTTTCCTATATATGTACACAAGAAGTCATGCATGTATATTAAGGTTAGAATTTTATATCATGAGCATATCTCTCATTGCCATTTAAGAAAACAGCATGAAAGTGACTCGATTGTTAAAAAGTTGAAATTTGAGATTAAAAGTCAAGATACTTTACTGTTTA
Organism: Rhizomys pruinosus; assembly: GCA_009823505.1. Lineage (NCBI taxonomy): Eukaryota > Metazoa > Chordata > Mammalia > Rodentia > Spalacidae > Rhizomys > Rhizomys pruinosus. Next base: position 706,323 of record VZQC01010027.1, read on the forward strand.
AAAAGTGAGGTTAATTATGTCATCATGCAACACCTTGCATTCAAAATACATATTGGGAATACAGTCAAGTGCTACTGGTGAATGAAATGGATAACAGAGAGCACAGGTGCACTTACCCACTGAACGCCTGAAGCGCAGAGAATTTGGAAGCCTCCAAATCCTTGCCACTTACTATTCGAGCCTTAAATAAATGATAAGAAAACAAAACAAAACAAACAAGTGTTTAGCATACCACAGCTACAAGTGCAGGAATCGGGTACACAGGTTAACTACACAAAGAACACCTACTATGATCAGTGCTAAGCAGGGTCAGCTCCAAGTCAAAGCTGTGTTTTGTGAGTAGAGATTTTGAAATTAGCTGTCAGCATTTAAACAAAACCCCCGACACAGTTTGGGAAAATATAGCATAGTCCAAATACTCTTTGCCCTTAAAGGTTGGTAAGTACAAGAAGACCATGAATCAGTCAGGAAGGTCAGGACTTAGCCAGACTTAAAAACAGATGCCATGTTTGACAGTAGCAGACCCCTAGGTTGGCAAGTATAAGCTAAATAAGCGCAGCTGGCAGGGTGTAACCTCTTCAAAAATGCAACACACTGGGGGACACTTAAAGGACAAAGAATGGAAAGCCAGGAAGACATGCATATTTCACAACTAAAACAGGGAAATCAAAACATGGCTGGTAGGTAACAAACATGTACAGAAGACAAGATCCATCAGGAGGGAAGAAAAAACATGATTTAAAACCTTTTCATCCATAGCACTGCTATCTGAAAAAGAATTAGGAAGAGAAGGGATACATATTAGATGGAGTTTTCAAGAAATCGTTTAACATACACATGAACAAAGTGTTATTGAAACGATTAAAAAAATCACAAAGGAATAGTTTCAAGGCTGAACCCCAAGGGGAGAGGGATTGTTGATGCTCATAATTTAAATAGATGCAATTTGTTATGGAATGCTTCAGTAGTCTTCAGAGGTAAAAATGTTGGGCTTAAGGAAATGTGTCATACTGAGAGGACAGTTGAATCAGAGACCCTGGTGTCTGGCCAAGGCTCTCCCATTCGAGAAACACATTGGGCAAGCTACCCACTCTTTATAGAGTCTAAACCCAACTCTGAAACAAGGTCACACATACTGTGCTTAATTGTTTCACAACAGTTTGAAAGGATCAGCAAATACTGGTGAAATTCAAGCTATATACTAAGAATTATAATGATGTATAATGAATAGAGACATTAATTTTATTAAAGAATTATGTATTTGAGGCTTTTCATAGTATGAAACAAGTTAAATTTAGAACAGTCCATCTTACTACTAAGACTGATGCCTCCAAAGGTTAAATGGCTTAAGATCAAAAAGCTAGCATGTGGAGAGTGAGGCTCAGACCCGGGGCCCTTCATTCTCAGGGTAGTGCTTTGAAGAGTCAGAGTCCTGGGTGACTAGCACAAAGCAGAGGATATTATTCTTCCAGTGCAATTTAGGATAAATCTGGGCCAACATACCTCAGTTCAACTGATTGTGGGACCAAGTAGCTAGGCAAGAAGCTCCTGTGAGTGCTGATTGGGTTGCTGTTTTCAAATTCAATTCTGAATCAGCAATGGCCACAGGGGTGGGAAGAACGATCTTTCACTTACATAGGACTATTGCTCTTAGATTTACAGTTTTTCTTTTAGCATAAAGCTGGGGGTGGGAACACCTCCATGGATACAAACTGGTAGGGCGCTGAGGCTGGGGTGACCTTGGGGTTCAGTCCAAACCCTCCTTTAAATACAGATGAGCCTCTGTGAGATAATACTCAACAATGACCTTTCTTGATGATATTTGAAATACGGTTATTTCCTTTTGACTCGTTAAGAATGGTTTGATTACTCTAACTAAATATTTTCATGTAAATTTTATGGTATCTCAGGATTTTGTATTCAAACATAAGACAAAACCAAATGTATTATAAGATAATAAAATGTGGATTTTATTTATGACAAATATTTTAGGCTACCACATAAAATATAGTGAAAAATAAGAATTATTTTAGAAGAATGATATATCTGAAATGATTTTATCTCACAGATGACTCCAAGTCATGGAATGACTAAATTAACATGGTACATCAATAGGTCACAAGTCTATTATTTAGAAAATTTTTACCTGAATTTTAATAAGTGCCTAAAAGTTTTTGATAAAATTCAAAACTTCCAAATAATTCTTAGAAGCCTCTTTAAAATAATATTGGATTATGTCTTATTTAAGTTTACTATGCTAATAAAGCCTTAACTTTTAGAGTCATTATGTTTAAAATATTGGCTCATTTTCATCATCAAGAATATAACACTCCACTATTATTTTAATTTATTTCTGGATGTTGTGGTCAACATTATCAGAACTTGAAGAAAGCAACAAATATTAGAAGTTAAGATGCAAAATTGTTATTATTTTCAGGAATTATAATTTTATACCCAGAAAACCAAACAATCGCTTGGAACGAAGGGTTTAATGAAATAGTGAGGAAAGCAACAACTTAATAAATTTAATAGGAACAAAATAATAGTTATTCCCAGTAGCATATTTAAAGATCTGATTTAAATATTCAATACTTGGAACGGACTATTTGTATTCACACTTTCCCATTGACATGTGTCTTTCATCTCAACCATCCAAGTGAACGAGTCACCTTCCAAGGTCACAAGGACTCTGCAGCCGAAAACTCTGGCAACTCATTGGTCCATTCAGGGCTTCATGCATTGATTCATTCACTTATTTGTTCATTCACTCAACACACATTTACCGTCAATGGACTCCTTTTATTTTTTAATCTCCCCTTGAAACCTTCCAAAAGTGTATCAGTTCCTCTTCTTTCCACAATCCACCACAGACACTCAGATTCCCATGAGAGAGTATCTTGCAGGTTGACTGCAGTTTCCTGGCTCATATTCCTCTTCCACACTTCAAACTTCAACCAGAATCAATATTGAAGTTTCGTTTCCAGGCCACATTCTTTACAACTTAAGTGTCTTTACATGAACTTTGTCTTTCTTCAGACTACTACATGCCCTACCGCCTGTCATCTTTCCAGACTTTTCTGCAGCAAACTCCCTTTGGGGAAACCTCTTGCTTCCAGGTCCATGTGTGTGCAGGGAGCCCACCTATCTTCTCTGCTCATCCTCATCCTTCATTGGTTCCCTTTCTGTACTCCTAGAATCTGAGCTTTTCCATATTTGGAAGCTTTTAACCTTGTTTTTCTCGTCTCCTGCATCTTCCTGAAATATAGCAGATGACTAGTAAGCTCTTTCTGACTACCAAATGGATAAATGCAATGATAGCTAAAATATGAACAAACAAAAGGATCATTTTCTCTTCATATTCGGGAACCATACATTAAATCCAGTAGATTGAATTGTGGGGTCCTTAGGGCAAGTGGCTGTAACTGGAAATTATTTGAGGACTAACTTGTTTGTGATATAACTGAAAAGTTCACTGACTTTTTGAAAGGAGTTATTTTTGTTTTTATTTATGTATGTGTGCCTATGTGTCATGTATGAATGGGTGCCTGTAGAAGTCTAAAGACTTTTGAGCTGCCTAATGTGAATTTTGGGAACCAAACCTGGGTCCTCTGCAATAGAAGCAACTGCTTTTAATTTCAAGGCATCTCTCAAGTCCTCGTATTTGATTTGATTTTATTGATTGATTGATTGAGTGATTGATTGAGACAGGGTCTTCCTGAATCCTGAGATGGTCTAGAACTCACTATATAGACCAGGCTGGTCTCAATCTCACAGAGATCCACCTATTTCTGCCTCCTAAGTACAAGTGCTCAGATCAAAGGTATGTGTCACCACTTCCATCTCTCCTTGACTTCTTTAAAGGGAGAATTATGAAAGTAATCTATAAAAATATTAAAACCTATAAAATCTAAAATAGCGTGGTTTTGACAGAGTAATGGATGACAAGATAAGTGAGATATAAATAAACTAATATCAGTTTATACTGAAGAATTAATGACTAAGAAAAGATGCCTTTTTGTAAACAACAAAGTTGGTGAAGGGTGTTTCAAGGATGTGTTATGTGTCTGTAATATTCATTTTATCCTCATCTCATACATATGCAACTAAATTCCATACACACCGCAGAATTAAATATAAAATAATTAAAGGGAAGAAAAACTAGATAAAAAGAGCAATTAGATGTTAAAATATACATATAATGCATAATGTAATTGTAACTGCCCATGCAACTATTATAATTTTCTCTACATTATACCAATAATATTAGGTGGATTCAGAAATTGATTGATCCCTCTTATTACTGGAGTTCCTTTTATATAGACTTCTAGAGTATAAACAGCTTAAGCTTCTGACTGTACCAGCACTTGACTTCTACTTCTTCCTTCATGAATACTTGACACAGGAGCAGGGAGAAGCTGAACAGTTTTTCACCACTAGCAGGTAACTTAGCTCCTGCTGGAGCATCTCTAGGCTTACCTATTAAACAACTATGATATCATGCAATGACCCAGTTTCTGTGGACAGCCATATTCTGAGGTATCGGTTGGCTGGACTTTCATGAAGCATCTGAGCAGACTGCTTCAACACATAGCAAAACTTTCTTTGCTGTCAGTGTCCCAAACTGAAAATTCCCTATCTAAATGCCACTACCAGATTTCTAAAAAATGTAATTTTTGCTTGCATCAACTACACATACTAGGGCTTAGTTTATGATATTCTCAAGAACTTTGAGAATTATCTTAATATCATTAAAATTATAATTTTATAATAATTATTAGGCATAGTTTTAATAAGCTGGATATTTTTCACACTTAATAACTACTATTTCATTTTAATCTGTGAATTGACTATCATTAATTAGAGTTGATGCCTAGTCCATTTCTTATTCAAAGGGGAAGATGTAAAGGCACAGTCAGAACAGCATTCAAACAAATGTAGTTGTAACAATATAAATCAAACAGGCATTGGAGACTCTGAGAGCAGTCTGACCTCCTGGTTGTGTCTGAGAAGGAGCATGACCCTGTGAGCACTCCTGTCCCTAGGGTGTCAGCCTCCAGAGCTCTGAGACAACCAATTCTGGATATTCTTAGCCACATAGTTTTGGTACTTTTTTTTTTTTAGTTTTACTTATTTATTTATTATTTTTATGTGTATGAATGTACTGTCTGCATGTAGGTTTGTGCACCCATGTCGTGCAATGCCGCAGAGGTCAGAAGAGGGTGTTGGATTCCCCTGGAACTGGAGTTAAAAATGGTTCTCAGCCACCATGTGGGTGCTGGGGATCGAACCCAGGTCCTCAGCAAGAGCAGTCAGCACTCTTAACCTCTAGGCCATCTCTCCATCCCCAGTTTTTGGTACTGTTATGACACACCTAGAAGTATCAAAGATTTTTAATGCTCAAACATGACCCATATATAGATCAAGTAGTCAACTATTAAAACAAAACACAGGGTGGGATTTCAACAGTGGCTTGAAAATTATGCTCTGTGACCTTGATGAAAAGTATGTGACTGTTAATATCAACAAATCTGAACACTGTATAAAATATAGGAAGTGATCATTGGCAGATAAAACAAAACTGAGCAAGTACCATCATGCTGGGAACACAATGACTGTGTAAAGCAAGCAGCAGAGACAGAGACATGCTTAAGAGACATGTCACCTGAAAGTCAGCAAATGCTTTGTATTGGGACAGAGTCTCTTTTCTGTTCTCTTTTGTATTTTCCAAGTTGCTTACTTTGGCAATGATAGTGTTCTAAACTGAAAGCTACATCATAGCCCATCTAACAGTAATGGAATGTGTGTGGTCCTTGAGCAAATGCTTTCTAAGAGTATAAGTCTGGCCAAAGAACAAATCCTAATAAAAGTTTTGACCACGATGCATGAAATTAGCAAGCAGGAGCAGGAAGAGTTTTAGAAATTTTACAAATGTGAAAATTCAGTAACACATTCCTGAAATACCAGTAGGCCAATGGATGAATCAGAATGGGACTTTAAAGACATCTGGAGCCAAAGAAAAGCATTATATTTATTATATATTTTATATAATTTTACATATAACTATATAATTTTATTTAATGCTTAATATTTAAAATACAAACTTTATTATATAATATATAAAGCCATATACAATTCAGAAAAGTTTTTAAGAGAGTCATTTATACTGATAAATGTAAACATTAAGTAAAAAGCTACCTTGTCCAGTGGTGGTGGTGTACACACCTTTAATCCCAGCACTTATCAGGCAGAGGCAGGGAGATTTGTGAGCTTGAGGCAGCCTGGGCTACATAGCCAGTTCTCGACCTGCCAGGGCTACATACCTTTTCTCAAATAACAAACAAAAAGTTGGGAGGCTAAAGAGATTGCTCTGTAGCTAAGAGCATGTGCTGTTCTTGCAGAGGACCTGAGTTCAGGTCCCAACACCCACATAGCTCTGTCACTCTCTTCTGTCCTTTGTGAACACTGCACACAGATCAGCACGCATACACAAGTGTTGGCAGAACACTTATATGCATAAAATGAAAATTTTTAAATTAATCTTTTACAAAATGAAAACTCTCTTAACAGTCTGCTTTTACGTTTTAAGGAACTGGAAAAATAGAACTAATTCCAGAATTAACAAAAGGTATTAGTACTGAGTGATAGAACAGAAACAAGGAAAAAGAGACTGGAAAGAAAATAGGGGGGAAAGATAAAATTCAGAGTTATACTTTTGAAAAGATAACAATATTGCTAAGTCAGAAGCACAGATTATAACATAGGAGCAGAGAGATGTTGGGAACACAGGGAACACATTATATAGATTATTATATAGGAGCAGAGAGATGTTGGGAACACAGGGAATACATTATATAGATTATTACATAGGAGCAGAGAGATGTTGGGAACACAGGGAACACATTATATAGATTATAACATAGGAGCAGAGAAATGCTGGGAACCAGGGAACACTTTATATAGATTATTACATAGGAGCAAAGAGATGTTGGGACCACAGGGAACACAGAAGACCACCACAGCTCTCGTGTGTGAGATCACAGGGAGTCTTTATGAACAGAATGCATGACATTTTATTTAAAAGAATGGTTATAAAAATGTCAGTGAATGTTAATAAAATACAGAACCCATTTTAATAAGATTAGAAAGATAAAGCAGGATATGAACGATAAATCATCCAAGAAAGATTTTGAAAACCACAAAAACATCATAGAAATGTAGTGCTCAAGAAGTCAAATGAGATTCTTTTCCTCTCTGCTCTCTGGGACCTTGGCCCTGTCCCACTGTGTCTGCCAGAAAGTGTCTGAGTAGCCAAGGTGGCGACCACTACAGAATTTCAGAACTGGTCAAAAGCAATGAATAAGTGTGTGTGGAGACACTTAACACTAAGTGACACAACTTCCATGCAACCTCCACACAGAAAATGAATGCATCTCTCAGCTCTTACCAGGTAAGTTTCCTTATGCAGCAGATGGTGATTAGTGCAGAAACCCACAACTGGCCAATGTGCAGTGAACAGGACGCTACAGAGTGCTTATTCCTGAATAGGACAACTATATCAAACCTCTGCCTCCCAAGACTCAGGGGTCATTGTGGAAGAAAAGGCAGAAGGATTGTAAGAGCCAGAGGTGGACGAGCACAGGGAAGCAGTCTTCCAGACAGCTGGCCAGTTACACCAATGGTGACAGCATGCACTAGTCCTGTGCAAGCTGAAACCAGACAAAATCTCAATGTAGACATGGAGAAGTGGTGAGAAATCCCAACCCAACAGAAGGAACTTTGGGCAATTGATGGCTGCTGGGAGGGGGAAAGACAATGTCTTACAGGGTTGGAACTCGTGATGGGGCTGCTGAATGGCATTTGGGGACACAAATTAGACTCTATAGGCTCTCTAATAAGAGTGTATCAAATCGGGCAGGGACCAATGGGGTGAGGTTCAGATGGAGGAGTGGGTCTAATATAGATCCAGATGGAGGAGTGGATCTAATATAGATCCAGATGGAGGAGTGGGTCTAATATAGATCCAGATGGAGGAGTGGATCTAATATAGATCCAGATGGAGGAGTGGATCTAATATAGATCCAGATGGAGGAGTGGATCTAATATAGATCCAGATGGAGGAGTGGATCTAATATAGATCCAGATGGAGGAGTGGATCTAATATAGATCCAGATGGAGGAGTGGATCTAATATAGATCCAGATGGAGGAGTGGATCTAATATAGATCCAGATGGAGGAGTGGATCTAATATAGATCCAGATGGAGGAGTGGATCTAATATAGATCCAGATGGAGGAGTGGATCTAATATAGATCCAGATGGAGGAGTGGATCTAATATAGATCCAGATGGAGGAGTGGATCTAATATAGATCCAGATGGAGGAGTGGATCTAATATAGATCCAGATGGAGGAGTGGATCTAATATAGATCCAGATGGAGGAGTGGATCTAATATAGATCCAGATGGAGGAGTGGATCTAATATAGATCCAGATGGAGGAGTGGATCTAATATAGATCCAGATGGAGGAGTGGATCTAATATAGATCCAGATGGAGGAGTGGATCTAATATAGATCCAGATGGAGGAGTGGATCTAATATAGATCCAGATGGAGGAGTGGATCTAATATAGATCCAGATGGAGGAGTGGATCTAATATAGATCCAGATGGAGGAGTGGATCTAATATAGATCCAGATGGAGGAGTGGATCTAATATAGATCCAGATGGAGGAGTGGATCTAATATAGATCCAGATGGAGGAGTGGATCTAATATAGATCCAGATGGAGGAGTGGATCTAATATAGATCCAGATGGAGGAGTGGATCTAATATAGATCCAGATGGAGGAGTGGATCTAATATAGATCCAGATGGAGGAGTGGATCTAATATAGATCCAGATGGAGGAGTGGATCTAATATAGATCCAGATGGAGGAGTGGATCTAATATAGATCCAGATGGAGGAGTGGATCTAATATAGATCCAGATGGAGGAGTGGATCTAATATAGATCCAGATGGAGGAGTGGATCTAATATAGATCCAGATGGAGGAGTGGATCTAATATAGATCCAGATGGAGGAGTGGATCTAATATAGATCCAGATGGAGGAGTGGATCTAATATAGATCCAGATGGAGGAGTGGGTCTAATATAGATCCAGATGGAGGAGTGGATCTAATATAGATCCAGATGGAAGAGTGGGTCTAATATAGATCCAGATGGAGGAGTGGATCTAATATAGATCCAGATGGAAGAGTGGGTCTAATATAGATCCAGATGGAGGAGTGGGTCTAATATAGATCCAGATGGAGAAGTGGATCTAATATAGATCCAGATGGAAGAGTGGATTTAATATAGATCCAGATGGAGGAGTGGGTCTAAATGCCATCAAAGTATACTATATGCAAATCACAGGAATTCAATTAAAGTCTAGTAGAAAAAGAATTTAAGTTAAAAAATACAGATGAATGCCTTAGTAACAGAATGGATAAAATTCTGCATAGCAAAAGAAACAAAGAAGTGAAGAGAAAGCCCACAGAGAGGAGGACATCTTCACCAGTGGCATCTGATAGAGGTTTAACATCTGGAGGATATAAATTACTCAAAAGACAAAAGAGCAAGAAAACAAATGACTCAATTAAAATATGGGCTAAAGATCTGAACAGAAACTTATAAGAGAAGTAAACATAGCTAAGAAACACCTTAAAGTGTTCAGTGTTGTTAGTAATTAAGGAAATGCAAATCAAAACCACTTTAAGATTTCATGTTATATCAGTAATATTGGCTAACATAAAGAAAACAAATGATACCAAATGCTGGAGAGGGTGTGGAGAAAGAGGAACACTCATTCACTGCTGGTGGGAATGCAAACTGGTGCAACCCCTATGGAAAGCAGTGTGGAAAACTCTTAAAAGACTAAAAATGAACCTACCATTTGACCCAATTATATAACTCTTAAGTATATACCCAAAGGATATATACCATTCATCCTATAAGAGAGATACATGGACCACCATTCTTATTGCTGCTCTTTTCACAATAGCGAAGAGCTGGAAGCAACACAGGTATCCCCCAACTGATGACTGGATAATGAAGATGTGGTACATTTATACAATGGAGTTCTATGCAGTGGCAAAGAAATCATGAAATTTGCAGGCAAATGGATGGAACTAGAAGCTGTTATTCTAAGCGAGGTAACAGTCTCAGAAAAACAAATAATATATGTTGTCCCTCATTTGTGATTCCTAACACCAAATCCTTATATGTAAGTCAAAGTGGGTAACTGGTCAGTAAAGATAATACCACACTAACTGTTAGCGCTATAGATATAGCTTGAAGTATATGTCTCTATTTTCCTCAGTTCTAAGATTTATGAGAAAGAACAAATCTTTTTTAAGTACATTAAAATATATATCAACTTGATATGCAATTTAGGAATGTAAAGTTATATTTTTACCTGTATGCAATCTTACAATTAAACTGTGAATCCCTAAATATGTTTTGCAATTAACCTATACTTTAATTTCAGATTTTGTAAATTTGCTGTATGTAAGGAGTGTAAAAAAATAAAAAAAAGCCAAGAGTAGAATCATGTACAACAAAGTCTGGGATAGATGCTCCCAAAGTACAGGGCTGAAGTGTTTCTTAGAGTTCTGGAGTGTAAGAAGACTATGACATGCTTCAAGTAGAAATCACATTGTTTTATAAACTCTGTACAAAGCATAAAGTACAAGCTCTTAGCTGTGAATTTGATGCAAATGAAGTAACAATGTACTGAATAAGGATATGGCATTTTATAAAAAGCATACTGTGCTGGATAGCTTTGGTGTCAACTTGACACACCTGGGTTGAGGGAGCCTCAGTTGGGGAATTGGCTCCATTGGATTGGCCTGTGGCCACATCTGTGGTGTATTGTCTTGATTGTTGAGCAGTGACAGTATAAGAAGGCAGGCTGGGCATGAGCCAGAGAGCAAGCCAGGAGAGAGCAAGCCAGTGGACAGCATTCCTCCATGGCCTGTGCTTCAGCTCCTGCCTCCAGGTTCCTGCCTTGTGCTACCTGAGTGATGAACTGTGAACCAGGAGATGTAAGCTAAAGAAACACTTTCCTCCCCAAGTTGGTGTTGGTCAGAGTGTTTTGTCACAGCAATGGAAAGACATACTACGACACATACATAAAGCAAGGCTATATGGGGATGGCTTTATACAGTAGAAGCAGGAAATGAAAAGTTATTGATAAAAGCTACAAAATTTGAGTTACAGAAAATGAATAAACTCTGAGAATCTAATGTACGACATAGTAGCCATAATGAATAATTTTGTAGTGTATGCTTCAGTCATTCTAAGAGGGTTGATTTTAAATGATTTTACCAAAAAGAAAGAAAATGGTAAGAAAATTACAGATTGATTGCTTAACTTACCTCTGTAATTGTTTTATTTATTTAATTTTTTTAGGAGTAGTCATTTTTTAATTTATTGTTTTACATAAATATTTTTGTACAAGATTATCTTACAAATTGAATCTAGACCGTGTCCCACTCCCAACCTCCCCACCCCACCAGATTCACCTTTTCAGTCAGTTCTTTGATGCAGTCTTTTCTGTTGTTGTTGTTGTTGTTGTTGTTGTTCTTTCCAATATGCATCAATCCCAACAAGAAATGTTTACAACTAGGTCATTGGTGCTAGCATCCACAGATACTTTTTTTTTAATTTTTTATGTGTATGAGTGTACTGTCTGCATGTAGATTGGTGCACCTGTGTCGTGCAGTGTTGTGGAAGCCAGAAGAGGGCATCGAATTCTCCTGGAACTGGAGTTAAAGATGGTTCTTAATTGCCATGTGGGTGCTGGGAATTGAACTCGGGTCCTCTGTAAAAACAATCAGTGCTCTCAACCACTGAGTCATCTCTCCAGCTCCACCTCTGTAATTCTTTAAGGAACAGTGGATAAAGCACTGGCTGCTTTTGTAGAAAATGCAGGTAAAACGTGAAAAGCATAGGCTGCACTGATAGCTCAGTGGATAAAGCACTGGCTGCTTTTGTAGAAGACGCAGGTTTGGGTCCAATATTTGATAATGTAATGTTTAAGGAAACTTTAGAAATCATAATTAGATTAAATGACAATTATGTGTATATAGTTTTAATGTTATTATTTGATTTGGAAACGTTCGGAATAGATAAGATCTCAACTTGAGGTGAGATATTTGAAAGCATACTAGACAAAATGATGAATTAAAGTAAGAAGAAAAAAAGATTCTAAAACAATGTTAAAAATAATGACTAAATAAATCAAAGTCAAAGCTTATGGAAAATACTGTAAAAGCTACACATCACAGTACAGAGGAGCTCGAGGATTCATGGAGAACCACGTGATAAGAAACAGGGAGATTAAAGAACACGGAGCACTTTCTAGATACACATGACTGACCAAGACTGAACCATGAAATGACAATGGCAAAACCACCAAGGTCAATCAGAGTCCACCAGCATGGAATTAAATGATCTGTAATAAAGAGTTACCAACACACACACACACACACACACACACACACACACACACACACACACACACAGAGTTACCAGCACAAGAGTCCCAGGACTGAGTTGATGCTCTGTTGAACTCTATCAAACCTTTAAAAAGCTAATTAATTTTATTTATGTGTGTATGTGTGTTTGTGTTTGTATGTGTGAATGTCACGTGAATGTACGTGCCTATGGAAGCTAAAAAAGGGTGTTAGAATCCCTGAAGCTGGAGTTACAGACGGTTGTGAGCCACCCGAAATTGATTCTGGAAATCAGACTCTGGAAAAGCAAGCAGAATGCTCTTAACCCCAGAGATGCCTCTCCACCCCCACTAACTCCAGATTTTCTCAAAGCATAACAAGGAATTAAAGAGAGGGAGTCTTTCCAGACTCATTCTGTGAGGCCAGCTTCGTCTTGTTACAAATCCACAACCTCAGCAACAATAGAGTTATAGAAGGCCCCTGATGACACAAAGAACCTTTAAAACCTAGCAAAGTGGGGGTTGGAGAGATGGCCTAGCGCTTAAGAGCGCCGACCGCTCTTGCAGAGGAACCGGGTTCAATCCCCAGCACCCACATGGCGGCTGAGAACCGTGGCATTGCACGACACGGGTGTACAAACCTGCATGCAGACAGTACATTCATACACATACAGAAATAAATAAAATTTAAAAAAACCCTAGCAAAGTGAAATTAACAGTACTTGAAAAGGAGCATTACAAGAATCAAGCTGGTTTTATCCCAGAAACATGACACTGCTCACCGTGTATCTCTTCAGTAGAATGAAGGATAAGATCCATACTATCAAGCCAGGCATGGTGGTACACACCTTTACCCAGCACTTGCTGGCCAGCGAGACCAGGGGGTCCTCCTGTTTCTGCCACCCCAGAGCTGTGGTTACATGCAGCACCACCATGCCTGACCAGGGATTTGGTCTCATGTTCTCATGCTCCTACGGCAAGCTCCTTATCCACCGAGCCATCTCTGAAGCCAAAAAAAACTTTTTAAATGTATTCCAAGTACAGAATATATGTATATTATATATACATATATGATGTGATGAGATAAGAAACACAGATAAAACATGAAATGCATAGGCTGCACTGATAGCTCAGTGGATAAAGCACTGGCTGCTTTTGTAGAAAACACAGGTTTGGATCCAAGCATTCAAATGGCAACTCACAACCATCCATCTATAGATCTACAGTTTGAGGTATTCCAACACCCTCTTCTGGCCTCCATGGGCAGTGTGTATAGGTAAGAGAGACCACACCGGCCCAGGGAGGAAGAGTGATGAGAGAGAGCAGAGAGAGAGAGCGAGGTAATAACATAGGAATAGATACTACAGAATACTCATATATAAGAAAGATAGATAGACGATCTAAGATAATCTAGAGGCAGGATATAGAAGATAATTAGAATATATTAATATATAATATATAATTATATATAATTATAATAATATAATATAATATATAATATATATAATATATAATATAATATATAATATATAATATTAATATATATATCAATAATATATATAGATATATATAATATATATATATAGAGAGAGATCTATATCTCTATATATAGATATATCTCTCTATATATAGATAGAGAGAGATAACATACATATAATTTTTAAAAAACATGAAAGCAGAAGTTGTAAGTAATAACATTTGATTAAAAAACTCACCAGGTAAAGCACACTACTCAAACTGTTCAGAAGTATACAGAGGGAACTCTCCCAAATTCCTTCTATGAAGCCAGCATCACTCTAATACCAAAATCAGGCAAAGATACAACCAAAAAAGAAAACTATAGACCCATCTCATTAATGTAGATAGATGTAAAAATTCTCAACAAAATAATTGCAAATCACATACAGACCCACATCATAAAGATCATCCATCATGATCAAGTTGGATTCATGCCAGAGAAGCAGAGATGGTTCAACATGTGTAAATCAATAAATACCATAAAACACATAAATGGACTGAAAGACAAAAACCACATGATCATGTCAATTGATACAGAGAAAGCCTTTGACAAGATCCAGCATTCCTTCATGTTTAAAGTTCTAGAGGGAACTGGACTGAAGGGAACATTCCTCACTATGATCAAAGCCATGTATAGCAAACCCACTGCCAACATCATCCTAAATGGAGAAAAATTGGAACCATTTCCCTTAAAGGCAGGAATGTGGCAAGGCTGCCCCTTATTGCCATGCCTCTTCAACACAGTGCTTGAAATGGTTGCTAGGGCAATAAGACAAGAGAAGGAAATTAAAGGAGTACTAATTGGAAAAGAAGTTAAACTATCCCTTTTTGCAGATGATAGGATAGTTTACCTAAGTGTTGCTAAAATTTCCACCAGAAAATTCCTAGAAATGATTAAGAGTTTCAGTAAAGTGGGGGGATACAAAATTAACCTAGAAAAATCAGTGGCCTTTCTTTACACCAATAATAAACAAGTGGAGATGTAATTTAAGAAGACCTTCCCATTCACAATAGCCTCAAAAAAAAAAAAATACCTGGGAATAAACCTAACCAAAGTTACCAAAGACCTCTACAACAAAAATTTTAAAACCCTGAAGAAGGAGATTGAAAATGACATCAAAAGATGGAAAGATTTCCCATACTCATGGATTAGAAAAATTAATATGGTAAAAATGTCCATTTTACCCAAACTGATATACAGATTCAATGCAATTCCAATCAAAATCCCCATGAGCTTCTTCACAAACTTGGGGGAAAAAAATCTTTAAATTCCTATGGAAAAACAAAAGACCCCAAATAGCTAAAGCAACCCTGAGTGAAAGGTGTAAAATAGGGGGGATTGCTTTACCAGACTTTAAGCTATATTACAAGGCTATAGTCATAAAGACAGCCTGTTACTGGCACAGAAACAGACCCATTGACCAATGGAACAAAGTTGAAGATCCAAACTTGAGCTCATATAACTTCAGCCACCTCATATTTGACAAAGGGGCAAACAAAGCTCAATGGAGGAAAGATAGCACCTTCAGCAAATGGTGCTAGCAAAACTGGATCACCATTTGTAGAAGAACAAAATTAAACCCCTACCTATCATCCTGTACAAAAATCAACTCCAAGTGGATCAAAGATCTCAACATGAAACCTGAAACCCTGAGGTGATAGAAGAAAAAGTTGGCAACAACCTGTAAGACACATGGGTAGGAAAAGACTTTCTAAATCAAAAGAAGCTGTGCAGGAAATAAGACCAATAGTTGACAAATGGGACCTCATCAAACTCAAAAGCCTCTATACAGCAAAAGAAACAATCAAGGAAGTGGAGAGAAAACCCACAAGTTGGAGGAAATCTTCACCAGTGATACATCTGACAGAGCATTAACATCCAGAACATATAGACTACTCAATAAACAAAGAAATAAGAAAACAAAACAAATTATGGAGTAAAGAACAGAGACTTCACCAGTGAGGAAGTAAAGATGGCTGAGAAACATCTTAAAAAGTGTTCAACATTATTAATAATTAAGGAAATGCAAATTAAAACCACTCTCAGATACCATCTCACTCCTATAAGACTGGCTAAGATCAAGAAAACAAAAGACCCCAAGTGCTGGAGAAGTTGTGGGGAAAGGGGAACATTCATCCACTGCTGGTGGGAATGTAAACTGATACAACCATTACAGAAAGCAGTGTGAAGAAACCTTAAAAGACTCAAAATGAGCCTACCACCTGACTCAGTCATACCACTCCTGGGTATATACCCAGGAGACTCATCCTACCACAAAGATACATGCACATCTATGTTTATTGCAGTTCTCTTCATAATAGCAAAGAGCTGGAACCAACCCAAATGCCCCTCAACTGAAGAGTGGATAACAAAAAGGTGGTACATCTACACAATGGAGTACTATTCAGCAGTAAAGAAAGGTAAAAGGATGGAACTTGAAGCTATTATGCTAAGTGAAGTAACACAGACCCTAAAAAACAAACAGGAAATGGTTTCCCTCGTTTGTGGATGCTAACACCAAATACCCAGTTGAAAGGCAAGCTGAACAACATTATTGTTATATTTCTTTTTATCTGAAAGCAACTGTGTTGTTATAATGTAAATCTCTTAATGGGCTCTAGAATTGACCCACCACTTATTTTCAGACTCTGTAATTACTGTACATGGGTGGAAGGAATATATTCATATTTTAGAATAATATAAAATTAAAGGGGGAAATGTGAATTCCTAGACATATTTTGGAATTAACATACAGTTTATTCTCAGAGGTCATAATTTTGATACACATGTGATGATTATATAGGCATCTGTTGGAGCAATACAAAGGGGAGGGAAAAACGACAACATAAAGACTGCATTAAACTACCGAATGATACAGTTAAACCCAAAACAACAAGCCTCTGCAGGGAAAGACTTTGGAAAGACTGAGAGAAAGATGCAAGACATGTATGGCAGAAGGCATGAAAAGGGGTGGGGTGGGGGCGGGGAGAGGGGAATGTGTCTAAACTGGACAGAAAGATAATGAATGAAATACACAATTCATTAATAAAAGTATTATAAAAAATAATGAAAATGGTATAATGTGGAACATATAACACAAAGTATTTTGGGACTCCCCCATAAACAATCTCAGCAAAAACTTAGCTCAGTAGACAGTGAGAGAAGCATTTCCATGCAAAATCCCTGAGGGGAAATCTGAAGGAAGAAGAAACGTAGGAAAACTTACACAGACTTGTCAGGTCTTATGAGTGTGCCAGTCAGTGTAACTGATGTTATTTCATGACCGCAGAAATGAAAACAATTAAATGTCTGAGACTACAACTCTGTTGCTGGTGGACGCCTTCATGTGGTGCTGGCAGCACTGAGAAGCCATGTGATACTCTGGGGGATAAAACAGCAGTATCTGGCAAGATTAAAAATTGCTCCCATTTAGAACATCAGCTCTGTCCCCAGGTATGTGCCATAAAGACACACATGCTTATCAGATTTCATATACATACAAAGATATTTAGTACATTAGAGTAATAGCAAAATTATAATACTCTATTAATAGGAACACATTTTACTATGCTCCACTGAAGGAACTTGCTAAAATGATGAATTTCACTGATAGCCATTAATGTGAACTGGTAATGTCTTACTGTGTTCTAAGTATCTATCCCTATATTCACAGACAAGTGTAGCTCTTACCACTTATCAAAGATTATCTTTTTTTTTTTTTTTGCAACAGATGGTGACTATTACAAAGTTCCACAATTGAGCAAAATGGAGACATGTGGTGCCTACCCCCAACTGATGCATCTAAAATGTGACCCTAAGGCCCAGGAAGATGGCAGAAGAGGGTGCAGGAAGATTCTAAGAGTCAGAGGAACAGGACGTCAGCTCCGAGATAAAACACTCTAGACATGACAGGGAAGCTGCACACATGAAATCTCCACCGTATGTTAGCTTAGTTAGATCTGCATAGTGACAAAAGGAGCTAACATGCAAATGTGGATGGAGGACATTTCACAGGGTCCCACCTCTAGATGAAGAGCTGCGGGCAATCAATGTATGCTGATGGAGAACCAGTTTTCTCCAGGGACTAGCTACCTGAGAAGTTTCCTAACTTCAAGTGGGCATCACTAAACATAGGTGTACGTGAACACTGCTAGATGAACTCAGTACATTGTGTGTGTGTTTGTGTGTGTGTGTGTGTGTGTGTGTGTGTGTATAACTATAATAATCAAAGAAGAGAACAAAAACTTGAGAGGCCATGCGGGAAACATGGAGTTAGAAGTGATACTGGGGTGGAAATCATGTGAAAATATGAATTCATACATGAGTACAGTATATCCCATATTATTGAAGGGCTGCACAGGTAGCTCAGTGGTTAAGAGCACTTGCAGCTCTTGGAGAGGACCTGAATTTGGTTCTCAGCACTCATACTTCAGCTCTGGGAATCTGACGCCCTCTTCTGGTCTCTGTGAGTGTTGCACTTACATGTGCACATACAGACAGACACAGGCACATACAGGTAAATAAATATAAATCTAAAGATCCCACAACACTACTAGGGCTTTTATATGAAAAAAATAAAATGAATCAAGTCTGTTTTAAAAAAAACACAACATTAAATGAAAAAAGTGACTTCCAGAATTATCTGTATGGCATGATTTGAATTAAAAATTTACAATAATATACCTTTATTTCCAGAGCATTTATGGATAGCAAAATCATGACAACAGAGCCAGAATGATATACCCCAACTTTCTAGTGTAGACTGACCCTGGGAATGAAGGGGATCTGGTCTAGTAAGCCCCAAAAGCAGACTCCAGTTTATCCTTGGCGATTTCTTCTGTTAATTAAACCTGTCTATGAAAAGAAAATATTTCTGCTCCAGTAGAAGGCTCAGTGGCTTACATTTCATCTCACAATGTGCACAGTCATGCTTGTGGCTGAGTTCTTAGTGGTGGATTGAGGGAGTACTGGGGGGGGAGGGGCTATCGGGTTTGCTGTGGAATAGAGCTACTGGCAAGCTTTTCAGAATCATCTAGACTATTCCTCCAGACTGGCTGAAGGTAACTTACAGGAACTAGATTTATTTCCATTAAACATCTTCATTGAGCACATTTTATATACCATGACTGTGCTAGGAATAGAGACACAGATATAAGCAACAGTTCTGCTTAGCTTTGGCAGAATTTTAAAAATCGTATGTGTATCAGTGTTTTGCTTGCATGCATGTTAAGTGTCCTACCTCCAAGAAATGCCTGTAGAAGTCAGGAGAGGGCAGTGGATCCCCTGGAACTGAAGTCAGCTATGTGCCATGTGAGTGCTAGAAACTGAACTCGGGTCCTCTGCGGGAACATCCAGAGGTCTTAAGTGCTGATCTGCCTCTCCAGCCCCCAGCAGATTTATTTTACATTAGTAACAAGTACCTTCAAAATTAAATACACTTTGAGACTGGTTGTAACATTTTAACAAGCAGCCTAGAGTACCCAGAGCTTGCCTAGCATGTAACCCTCTCTGGCAGCTTTCCCTGACCTAACAGGCTTCTAATATGAACCTCTGGCTTTCCATTTCCATGGGGGCCTCATATGAATTCTCTTTTGAAGCTGCTGTTCTCCCACCTGTCGGCTTGAATTTTTCTCTAGTAGATTGTTAAAACGCTCATTCACCGCTTACTATATCTAGCCCCACAGTCTGGGAGATCACAATGCAACAAGGAGCAGGAGGTCTAACCTGCATCACATTTACTTACTTAACCAATATCTAGAGCTCCGTATATGCTAATAACTTTATCCAAAATATGTGCAGTTTAAGAGCTTGGGGGTTGACTGGGATAAGAGTGAAGGAAAGGTCTCCAAAACAACAATCAAACATGATGAAGCAAAACTAAAAATCCATTTACAAGGTACACTCACAAGTCACCAGATGAGCCTGTAAAGTGCAGCATACATTTCCCACATATTCCTTCCCACTCTGGCTTCTACCCACTGTTGAGTTCAAGGTGGTGTTCTATCAAGTCTATTAGGGCTTCAGAGATCTTCATTTAATGCGGGCTTTTGGAGGGAAACAAAAGGCAAACTTGGGCATGCCACTGGCCACTTGCCCCAACTCAACAGGTAGGCCGGTTCTGAGCAGAGACATAAGAGTCTCTGCAAGAGGCAAAGTGTGAAGAGCCAAGACTACGGCTCTGCCTGAAAGCAGATCGAGCTCGGCTCTGAGCAGAGACATAAGAGTCTCTGCAAGAGGCAAAGTGTGAAGAGCCAAGACTACGGCTCTGCCTGAAAGCAGATCCAGCTCTGTTCAAGCAAAGAGGGCACAGGAAGGAGGGGAGTATACGAGGCCCTTAGCTAGCAAGGAGGAAAGCCAGAGACAACTTTTATCTCCTCTAGTTGTTCTGGCTTGATAGTCTGGAAAAGTAATAACCATTAATTGTTATAAAGATGCCATCACCAGAGCTGTAATGTCCACATAGCATGAGATACATTTTTCTTATGGAGCGGAAACCTCTTTTTAATCAATTTGAAAGCAGCTACCAAAAAATGCATTGTTTTTTCCTGTAGTATCTTCCCTACAAATCTTCTAGACAGAGAAAGCAATCTCACTCCCAAGGTTATACACTGAAGACAGAGCTCAATTTTACACCATTCAGATCTCATTCCACCCAGAGTCATTACAATATCAGTCACCATTCTTCCCAGCATAGCATCTTTGAAAAGAGTTTTCTGTAGTACTTCCAAGCTAAGAGTAACTGTCTACTAATATTCATACTTTAAACAGGAAGGCCTGTAACCATATGGTGAATGGTATTTTATTTATTTATTTATTTATTTATTTATTTATTTATTTATTTATTTAGGGTTTTTTAGACGGTGTCTCCCTACATCCACAGCAGACCTGGAACTCACTATAGAGACCAGGCTGGACTCAATCTCATAGAGATCTGCCTTACTAGTGCCAGGATTAAAGGTGTGTGCCACCATGCTTGTCAGCATTTTATTTGTAAACAAACAGTGCAATTATATACTTATTTGCAGAGGGGGGAGGTGCCTGTGTGCCTAGCACCTATGTGAAGGTCACAGGACACTTTGAGGAGTTTGATCTCTTTTTGCATCTTGTGGGTACTGGGGATCTTGGAGATTGAATTCCAGTTGCCAGGCTAGACAGGTAGTGTTCTTACCCACTGAACAATCTTACTGACCATGGGGATGGTAATCTATCTATCATCTATCTATCTATCTATCTATCTATCTATCTATCTATCTATCTATCTATCTGGATTTTTGAGACAAAGTCTCCCTTTAGCCCCAACTGGCCTGGAACTCTCTATGTAGGCCAGGATGGTTTTGATTTACAGTGATCCACCAGCTCCTGCCTCCCAAGTGCTAGGATTAAAGGTATGCGCCACCACGCCTAAAGATGGTCCTTCAAAACTGCCTTCTACCTTCCGAATGTGTGGTAGAAGGAAGAGCTCTGAACATCTGTCTTAGGCATGGAAGATCCTCCTCTGTGAAGCTTCTTCCAATAATTCACAACCCGAACTTTTTCATAAAGATTTCATCACCTTATACTTAGTTTATAATGGGCATAATTTTCTGGATAGACAAAATGCTTACTTTAAAAGATACCATTTGTAGGGCAGGAGACTTGGTTCAGTTGGTCAAGCATCTGCCATGTGAGCATGATGACCTGTGTTTGACTCAGCAGCACCCGTGCGAAAGCTGGGCAAGGTGGTGCACACTTGCAATCTTAGCAGGGGGGAGGCAGAGGCATGAGAATCCCTGGGGCTCGCTGGCCAGTCTCACCAAACTGGTGAGGTTCAGATTCAGTGAGGGACCCTGTCTCAAAAAGTAAGGTGGTAGGTGACTGAGGAAAACAGCGTATGTGGATCTCTGACATCCATATTCATACATGCACACGTGTCTGCATGTACATCCACAAATTAACTCACATATACATGACCATGTACACACGTAGGCCACACATATATAATATATATATACATACATACATATGCACACACACCACACACAAATATGTGTGTATTTATATTGGCACAATTGGTGAAAATTTCACTTTTGATTGCAGAGTGGTGGTTGTAAAGTTTTGTTATAGTTTTGTAAAGCAAGAGTTGAGAGTAAGAGAAATACAGATCAAAAGAAATCTGTCATATTTGACTCGATAGGTTCTTAAAATATTTATTTATTTTTATTTCATGCATATGAGTGTTACGCCTGCATGTATGTAAGTGCACCAGTTTCATATCATGCAATACCTTTAGATGTTAGAAGAGGGCATCAGATCCCCCTGGAACTGGAGTTAAAGACAGTTGTAGGGAGTTGTGGGTGCCTGGGTTCATGGCCAGTTCTCTTAACCCCTGAGTCATTTCTCCAGCTCCATTGATAGGCTTTTTCAATAGATAAAATGTGCCACATCTGCTTGGTGGTGCACGCCTTTAATCCTAGCACTTAGGAGGCAGAGGCAGGCAGATCTTTGTAAATAGATAATACAATAGAGGACATGAAGTGAGGGGGCATGGTCAGGTGGGAGTGGCTGGGGAGGAGTCCGAATATGATCAAAGTCCATTGTACAAAATATTCTGATCCATAAAAGTATTTTTAAAATCTGTGATTCCAAGAAAGAAATGTCTGTCTATGCAGGTGGTACCAGAGAGAGCAAAGTGAGTGGCTGTTTCTAATGAGTAGTAGGAAGCACAGTGCGCGCACGTGCACACACACACACACACACACACACACACACACATACACGATGACAGGAGCCAAAGCTTGCACCCATATTTGAGATTTTTCCCTTGATCAACTCTATCAGAAACTCTCCACTCTCTGGTGGCTCAGACCTTTAATCCCAGCACTAAGAAAAAGAGGCAAGTGGATCTCTGTGAGTTTCAGAGGCCAGCATCATCTACATAACACATTCCAAGGCAGCCAGGGCTACACACTGAGACCCTGTTTCAAACAAAAATACAAATCGCTGATCTGTTGATGAGTGCTTCTGAGGTGCTGCCTGAGTCTGTAGCGCCCGAAAGCAGCTGGGCTCTGGATTGTCATTGCTGAATCAGCTAAGGGAGGGGAATTGAGTTGCCTGTTCATTTGCATCTCTTTTTAATCTCTGTCCTCTTTCTTCCAAACAAAGTTAACAGGAATGGAGTGAATGTATCACACTGAAGACTAGAAAAAGCCACTCATCCCTTAGCTGGCCCTGGAGATAAATCTACATGCTACAGTTTTTAAGCAGTTAAGCCTACCCAATGCCATAATTATCAAGACAATTGTTTTGTTATAATGTGAAGACTTTAAGGAATCATTTAGTAAAACAAATTGATATTGAAATAGCAGCAGAGTGAATATGGGCACCAAGCGTTACCTCCAAATACTTGCTATAGTTCCGCAAAGAAAATAGGCATTCCTACAGAACAAAATAAAAAGCAAGTAAACTTTGTATTTTGCTACATGCTTGGAAATTTTCCATCTCCTTTTTATTCATGCTTTATACACTGTGGACTGAAGGGCACAGCAGTTTTTTTTTTCTCTAAAATATTGTCTTCAAGTCACACAAACCATTATTCCTTGCTTCATCTAAGAATCATTTCAGGAAAATTTAGAATAGAGGATTACAATTTCAATCCTCTCAAAATTCAACTCCAACCTTTTAGTGAGAATTTTCATTCCCAAAGATGGTTCTGCTCTGTCTACATAATCCTGGGATGAAAATAAAGGGTCCTGGAGGGATATTCTCATCTGTCCTCATTTCCCTTAAGTAGAAAGCAAAACCATCCCAAGGCGATGAGAAGAGTGCTATTTAATATCAAATCTCTGCAGCAGATTCAAGTGTCTGCAGCATCATCAGTCATGCTAATTCCCTTTGAGCTAACAGTCGAACCCTCCTTTTGTAGGGACAAAGCATCACTCAACCTGTTGAGCTTCTGTCCTAGGCGGGATGTAAAGTTACATCATAAATTCTCAATCCCGTGTCATTTCTCTGAATCTCCTGCAGAGTGAAGTTCCTTGAAAAATGGGAACCAGGCCATCTTTCTTTTCTATACTACATTCTAACTCATGCTTGGTCTCCTTTTGGGTTTATTAAGAACACTGGAAGATAAATCAAGTGTCCAAAAATTCAAGGGGCTGGCTTAGCAAATCATGCATAGATGTATGAATGGCGATGTTCAAACGAAAGATGTTAAGTATGTTGTTATTATTATTATTATTATTATTATTGCCTCTTTAACAGTTACTTTTTTTTCCTGTTGGGGTACTTAGGATTAACCTGGGTCCTCACACAGGCTAGGCAAGTGCTCTACCGCTGAGCTATACCCCATTGTTACAGCCCCACCCCCACCCCCACCCTGCCTTCACTTCATTGTCCCTATTTTTCAGCCACATTCTACTAGGTTATAAGTATATGAAAAATTATATAAATTACCAGGCATGAATGCAGTATGGAGTTAAGATTAGAAATAAAGAAAACTTTCCAAAAATACTAGTGAAGAAGCTGGAGAGATGGCTGAGTGGTTAATAGCACATACTGCTCTTGCAGAGGAACTGAGTTTGGTTCCTGGAATCTGTGTTGGGCAGCTCTTTATCACCTATAATTGCAGCTGGTGCCCTCCTCTGGACTCCATGGGGACTGCACTCATGGGTGCACATACCCTCCCACATCTACATAATTAAAAAATAATCAGATCTGATATTCTTTTCCTGCTTCATGCGTTCTGCTTCTGAGGCCTTTTCCCATCCTTTTCTGTTGATTTGATGAGTGTTCAATTTCCTTTTTCATTGCATCCTGTGATTTCTTTAGTATTTCCACTTCCTTTTGGAGCTTGTCATTCTCTTCTTGTAGCTCCTCGTTTCAAAAAAATCCTCATATTCATATAGCAAAACAAAAGACCCCTAATTGCCAGGTGGTGGTGCACGACTTTAATCCCAGCACTCAAGAGGCAAAGGCAGATGGATCTCTGTGAGTTCAAGGCCAGCTTGATTGACAGAGAGTGTTCCAGGACAGCTGGGGCTATAGGGAGA
The DNA here is from genome assembly GCA_009823505.1 of Rhizomys pruinosus. NCBI lineage: Eukaryota > Metazoa > Chordata > Mammalia > Rodentia > Spalacidae > Rhizomys > Rhizomys pruinosus. Next base: position 731,360 of record VZQC01010027.1, read on the forward strand.
CCCTGTCTCAAAAAGACCAAAAAAAAAAAAAAAGACCTTGAATACCTAAAGCAACCCTGAGTGAAAAGTGCATTTCAGGGGGAAATCACTTTACCAGACTTCAAGCTATATTACAAGGCTACAGTCATAAAAACAGCCTGGTACTGGCACAAGAACAGACCTGTAGACCAATGAAACAAAATTGAAGATCCAAACTTGAGCTCATACAATTTCAGCCACCTCATATTCAAGAAAGAGGCCATAAAAGATCAGTGGAGGGGCTGGAGAGATGGCCTAGAAGTTAAGAGTGCTGACTGCTCTTGCAGAGGACCTGGCAGCCACATGGAGGCCGAGAACCATCTTTAACTCCAATTCCAGATAAATCCGTCGCCCTCTTCTGACCTCTGCGGCATTGCACAACACAGGTGCACAAACCTACATGCAGACAGTACATTCATACAGATACAAAATAAATAAAAATTTTAAAAAGATATGCTAAAAAAGCTCAGTGGAGGAAATATAGCATTTTCAGCAAATGGTGCTGGCAAAATTGGATCTCCATTTGTAGAAGAACAAAATTAAACTCCTAACTCTCATCCTGTACAAAAATCAATTCCAAGTGGATCAAAGACCTCAACATGAAACCCAAAACTCTGAAGGTGATAGAAGAAAACATTGGCAGCAACCTACAAGACATAGGCATAGGAAAAGACTTTCTAAATCAAACAGCAGCCATGCAGGAAATAAAGTCAATAATTGAAAAGTGGGACCTCATCAAACTCAAAAGCTTCTGCTCAGTGAAAGAAACAATCAAGGAAGTGAAGAGAAAACCCACAGAGTGGGAGGAAATCTTCACCAGTGATACATCTGACAGAGCATTAACATCCAGAATCTATAAACTACTCAAAAAACAAAGAAGAAAACAAATGAGCTACTCAAAAGATGGAGTAAAGAGCTGAAGAGAGACTTCAACAGTGAGGAAGTAAAGATGGCTGAGAAACATCTTAAAAAGTGCTCAACATCATTAATATTATTAAGGAAATGCAAATTAAAACCACTCTCAGATATCACCTCACTTCAATCAGACTGGCTAGGATCAAGAAAACAAAAGATCCCAAATGCTAGAGAGGCTGTGGGGAAAGGGGAACACTCATCCACTGCTGGTGGGAATGAAAACTCGTACAACCACTATGGAAAGCAGTGTGGAAAATCCTTAAAAGGCTCAAAATGAGCCTTCCACCTGACCCAGTCATACTACTCCTGGGTATATACCCACAAGAGTCATCCTACCAGAAAGATACATGCACATCTATGTTTATTGCAGCTCTCTTCACAATAGCAAAGAGCTGGAACCAACCCAAATGCTCCTCAACTGACAAGTGGATAACAAAAATGTGGTACATCTACACAATGGAGTTCTATGCAGCAGTAAAGAAAGATGACATCATGAACTTTGCAGGTAAGTGGATGGACCTCGAAGCCATTATGCTAAGTGATGTAACACAGTCTCAAAAAACAAATGGGGAATGTTTTCCCTCATTTGTGGATGCTAGCACCAAATCCCCAGTTGGAAAGGCAAACTGAGGAACGTTATTTTTATGTTTGTTTTTATCTGAAAGCAACTGTGGTCTTATAATGTGAATCTCTTAATGGGCCCTAGAATTAACTTACCACTTATTTTCAGACATTGTAATTGCCATATATGGGTGGAAGGTATGTATTCATATTTTAGAGTAATATAAAATTAAAGGGGAAAATGTGAAAAAGAAAAATACTAGACAACAATTTTCTTTTAATAATTAAGTTAGGTTTTATAATAAAGAATATGTCATGTTTATAATATTGCTTTACATAAAACATATTTAATTTCAATGTGACCAATTAATACTCACTACATATTAACTGTGCAGGAAGCTAGTTTGGAAATTTTAAATGTTCTAGAATGCAATCTGACATTAAACCCTCATTACACAGAACGGGTTGATACATAACAGTAAGTGCCCCCACCAGCTAGTGTTTTTGTAAAACAAAGTGGATTTAGTCTCAAAATTTAGAAATGAAGCACGCTGTTTTTGTTTTGCATGATTACCAATTGGTTCAGTGTTTACCAAAGCGAAATGACCATTCTTCTGGTTGATTTGTTGCATTGGGAAGTTTAAATGGAAGGGAGTTATCTGCAATCTGGTCGGTGTCTTTATAGAGGAGGAAGGGGGAAGGGAGAGGAAGGAGAGAAAAATCTGCTGCGGGAGATGATGATAGGAGGCCACACAAAGCATACAAATCAATGATTATCTAATGTGAAGAAAGACATCATTTTCCCATTGGAACTGAAGAAGAAAAATAAGAGAACAGTGGTGTGTGTGTGTGTGTGTGTGTATGTGTGTGTGTGTGTGTGTTATGTATGGTGTGGTATGGTGTGGTATGGGATGTGGCATGTGGGGGGAGTGTAAGTATGGTGTGTGTGTGTATGTGTGTGTGTGTGTGTGAGAGAGAGAGAGAGAGAGAGAGAGAGAGAGAGAGAGAGAACATATATGCTACTCTATTCTGAGCAAATCCAGTGCCAGTCATTCTGGGCATATTCTCAAATCCAAATCACTTTTTAATAGCCAACTGAAAATATTCTCACTCGATGTGATCATTTTTAAGGAGTTTAGGTGGCCATCTAGGGCCTTTCAAGTTCCTGTTTTAATATTTATTCTCTTCAAGATGACTCAAGCACCAGTAAGGGTACTTTTTTATATATATAAGAAAGGAAGTTGTGTACTCCGAAAGGCTCAAACTCCGGGCTTTGGAGCCTCCTCTACTTATATTGCTTCCTGCTTCTAGACATAGGAGTCCCTGGAGCCTTATAACTCTGTCCTGTTCTCAAATAAAGGAAGTGGCTGCTGAATCTGAGTCACTGCATTTCTTATATCTGTTTAGAAAACCAGAGGATCTAGGAAGACTGTGGTACTGACAAATAGAATTACTGAGGCTCATTAGAGTGACGGCCTTGGGGGTCGTCTCTGCATGCATGACAAGTCACCACTTTCCAATGAGGAAAGCAACTGCCCCACAGAGGAACTCCGTCAATTTGGAATCCTTTAAGTCAGTCTCCTTTTCCTCTGTCTTTTCTTTGCTGAAGATGTCAATGGCTCCCAGTGGCTCGAGTGAAAATCCATGATGTCCTTCTGCATGTTTCTTCATAAGGTTTATTTTTAAAATTTATTTTTATTTTATGTGCATGAGTGTTATGCCTGCATGTGCTTAAGTGCACCTGTGTTGTGTAATACCCTCAGAGGGCAGAAGAGGGCATTGGATCCCCTGGAACTTGAAATTCAGACAGTTGTTAGCAGCCAAGTGGGTAATGGGATTTGAACCTTGGTCTTCTGCAAGAACAGCCAGATCTTAACTGCTGAGCCATCTCTTCAGCCCCCATAATATTTCTTATAATGATTCCATTTACATCCATGTGGAATAGGCAAGGGGACAGAAAGTAAGAGAATGAGCCACCGTCTGAATACATCTGGCCTCCTCAGTGCGGCTTGGCACCCGGTGTGCTGTTCAGCCTCAGGGAGGCGCCCCAAGGTTTATTCTAACGAGGAACTGAATTTGGAAAGGTCTGGATGCAGAAACACTGGGCAAATGTAGAAAATGAGATGAAAGGAGTGAACTAAATAAAATCCTATGTGTAAGAATCGCTTACCTAGCAGTCCCAGTGGTCCACTTCACTTCCGGAACTACAGAGGCCCAGGTGGTTCTATGGTCTCAGGTTAAGCAGGGGGAGGTGTACTTTTCCTCTGTCACACTAAAGAGATAAGCAATCCTACATACATATACACACACATATACACACAATCAAATATACACACAGACACATGTATGTTGACACACATACATATATATGCACACACATACATATGCACACACATATATACTCACATGTGTACCTACATGTACATATATTCACTGCATACACATGTGTATATATATATGTATACATGGGAAACAAACACACATGCAGACACATATACACACACATTTATACACAGATATATGTGCACACATATACTGGTACACATCCACAAATCCTCAAACAAACATAAACATGCACAGACATATGGACATACATTCCAGTATACACTTATACATATACACATACACAAACACACAGATACACATGCATGTATATACAGATACATGCATGCATGCACACAGAGTCACATATACACATTCACGGACAGTCACATACACATAGACTGTGCTGGACAGCTTCAGTTGCCCACTTGACACACTTGGGTTGAGGGAGCCTCAATGGTGGAATGTCCTCCATTGGACTGGCCTGCAGCTATGTCTATGGTGCATTTTCTCAATTGTTAAGTGATGTGGGAGGGCCCATCCCACTGTGGGAGGTGCCACCCCTGGGCAGATGGCCCTGTAATGTGTGAGAAAGCAGCATAAGTATGGGCTGGGGGAGCAAGCCAGTAAGCAGTTCCAGCATGGTCTATACTCTTGGTTTCTGTCCTGAGTTCCCTCAGTGATGAACTCTGACCTAGAAGATATAAGCAGTAACAAGCCATTTCCTTTCCAAGTTGATTCTGGCCAGTGTTTTTATCACAGCAATTGAAAGCAAACTAGAACACATACACATGTACACACACAGACACATACGCACATGCACACAGTAACACACACATGCAACACAGATGCACAGACACACATATGCACCAATTCAGTCTTGCTTCTCACATTCACAGAAGAATCCACCAGTCATTAGCCTGAAGTACACTGAGAGTCTTAGTACTCCAGACTAATTAATAAACTGAGCCATGAATCATATAATGAGAAAAACTCTTGGTTATCAAAATCTCATACCTGAAATCAAACTAAAAAGTACTAAAAAGCAGAGATGATAAAAATCATACCAAGTCAAATTATAAAAAAATGAAAAACAGCAAATCTTAGTAGAACTATTGGCAGCTGATTTCTGCTGGGTGAGGAGAAGCTGATCTTAAAGTGTGGGACTCTGGATGGACTGAGTAGACCTTAGTGGATGGACTTGCACTGAGGAAGGTCTGGGGACACCACCTTGACACAGTTGGGTCTGGGGACACCAACTCGACACATCTGGGCTTTGGCACAAATGACAGTGTGTGAATTCCAGTGGGGTGTGTGGAACGGTATGAAGGGATAAGGGGGTATAAAGGTGACTAAGAATGATATGGTCTGTACAAAAAAACACACAAAAATTCAATAATAATAAAACTAAATTTAAAAAGAATAACAACAAATAGGAAAGTTGGAAATGGCGTGTGGTGGTGCACACCTTTAATCCCAGCTCCTGGGAGGCAGAAGCAAGTGGAGTTCCGTGATATTAAGGCCAGCCTGGTCTCCATAGAAAGTTCTAGGCTAGCTGGGGCTACAGTGAAACCCTGTCTAAAAAAAAAAAAAAAAAAACCAAAAAAAACAAAAGGACTCCTACATTAAGCCTCACCCACCCAGGGCTCAGGGACCTTCAAAGAAAAGAGGGTAGAAAGATTATAAGAGCCAGGCATGGTGCAGGACCACAAGGAGAGAGTTTCCCAGTAGTTCTCATATGAACTTAGAGTTATGACAGCATGCATGAGACCCATGCAAACTCAACCCAGACAAAAACCCAGCAAAGAACTAGGGAGATAGGCAGAGGCTCCAACCTCAGCTGAGGGATTACTGGCAGCTGATCACTGCTGGGTGAGGGAGAATTGATCCTATTTTTAACATTTTTATTGAAGTTTTGTGCATTTCATATATCATTTCTCATTCCAATCTAGACTCCTCTCCCCTTCCATGCCCCCGCCCCACCTGAGTTCACGTACCCTGCCATTCCTGCCCTGTATCTTTTTCTGATTCTTTTCAAAGTTTTTCAAAGCAGAGGGTTATTGTTCTTGGGGGAACTTTATTGTTTAAGTCCACTCCCTGTCCCAGTTCCTCTGCTGTTGTTGTTCCCTCCAATCCGTATTGTTTCAACATATGCATTTATATATGTCACAGATGTACTAAAATCATGTCATCTAAAAATAAACTGTGTGCTATTTCCAAATCATATTTCGGAATTCACATTTTTCCTTTTTAATTTTATATTGCTCTAAAATATGCAAACATTCCTTCCACCATTGTACCAAAATTATAAAGTCTGAAAATAAGTAGTAGGTTAATTCTAGAGCCTATTAAGGGATTCACATTCTAAGAGCACAGTTGTTTTCATATCACAAGGAATATAACATTAATGTTACTCAGTTTGTCTTACTTGATGCTAGCATCCACAAATGAGGGATAGCATTTGTCATTTGTTTTTTCTGGAACTGTGTTACTTCACTTAACATAATATCTTCTAGTTCCATCCATTTTCCTGCAAAGTTCATGGTGTCATCTTTCTTTACCACTGCACAGAGCTCCATTTTGTAGATGTACCACATTTTCTCTATCCACTCATTGGTTGAGGGGCACTTGGGTTGGTCCCAAATCTTTGCTATTGTGAAGAGAGCTGCAATAAACATGGCTGTGCATGTAGCTCTGTGGTAGGATGAGTTTTGTGGGTGTATGCCCAGGAGTTGTATGGCTGTCAGGTGGTAGGCTCATTCTGAGTCTCCAACACTGCTTTCCATAGTGGTTGTATGAGTTTCCATTCCCACCAGCAGTGGATGAGTGTTCCCCTTTCCCCACAACCTCTCCAGCATTTGGTATCTTTTGTTTTCTTGATCTTAGCTAGTCTTATTGGAGTGAGATGGTATCTGAGAGTGGTTTTAATTTGCATTTCCTTAATTATTAATGATGTTGAACAGTTTTTAAGATGTTTCTCAGCCATCTTTACTTCCTCACTGGTGAAGTCTCTGTTCAGTTCTTTACTCCATCATTTGTTTTGTTTTCTTACTTGTTTTTTGAGTAGTCTATATATTCTGGACATTAATGCTCTGTCATATGTGAAGGTTTCCTTCCAGTCTGTGGGTTTCCTCTTCACTTCCCTGATTGTTTCTTTCACTGTACAGAAGCTTTTGAATTTAATGAGGTCCTACTCATCTATTGTCAACCTTATTTCCTGTGCAGGTGCTGTCTGATTGAGAAAGTTTTTTCCTACACCTATGTCTTGTAGGTTGCTGCCAACATTTTCTTCTATCACCTTCAGAGTTTCAGGTTTCATGTTGAGGTCTTTGGTCCATTTCGAGTTGATTGTTTACAGGGTGAGAGGTAGGGTTTTACTTTTTTCACTTCTGCAAGTGGTGATCCAGTTTCCCCAACACCATTTGCTGAAAATCCTGTCTTTCCTCCATTGGATCTTCTTGGCCCCTTTGTCATATATGAGGTGGCTGAAATTGTGTATGCTCAAGTTTTGATCTTCAATTTTGTTCCATTGGTCTGTTTTTGTGCCAGTACCAGGCTGTTTTTATGACTATAGCCCTGTAATATAGTTTGAAGTCTTGTATAGTGACCAACCCTGTATTGCTCTCAGGGTTGTCTTGGATTTTCAGGGTCTTTTGTTTGTCCATATGAATTTAAGGATTTTTTTTCCAAGTCATGGGGATTTTAATTGGGATTGCATTGAATCTGTATATTAATTTGGGTAGAATGGACATCTTTACTATATTAATTTTTCTAATCCATGAGCATGGTGGGGGGTCTTTCCATCCTCTGATTCTCCAATCTCCTTTTTCAGGGGTTTAAAAATTTTGTTGTAGGGGCTGGAGAGATAGCCTAGCGGTTAAGAGTGCTGACTGCTCTTGCAGAGGACTCGGGTTCGATCCCTAGCACCCACATGGCGGCTGAGAACCATCTTTAACTCCAGTTCCAGGGGAGTCTGACACCCTCTTCTGACCTCAGCGGTATTGCATGACACGGGTGCACAAACCTACATGCAGACAGTACATTAATACACATAAAAAATAAATAAAATAAATAAAAAAAAACTTGTTGTAGAGATATTTGGTGTCTTTAGTTAGGTTTGTTCTTAGGTATTATTTTTAATGCTATTGTGATTGGGAAGGTCTCCTTATATTCCTTCCTCAGTTGCTTGTTGTTGGTGTAAAGAAAGGCTACTGATTTTTGTAAGTTAATTTTGTATCCTGCCACTTTAATGAAACTCTTAATCATTCCTAGGAGTTTTCTGGTGAGATTTTATCATCCCTTAGGTAAACTACCATATCGTCTGCAAACAGGGATAGTTTGACTTCCTCTTTTCCAATTAGTACTCCTTTAATTTCCCTGTCTTATCTTATTGCCCTAGTAAGCATTTCCAGCACTGTATTGAAGAATAGGGTGCTCCTGCCTTTAATGGGAATGCTTCTAACTTTTCTCCATTTAAGATGATCTTTAAAGGAGTGATGCTAGATAGGCTGACCAGGCTTCATTAGATGAAGTCACACTGAGGAACATCTGGGTACATGGACTTCACTAGATAGGCCTTAACATAATGCATGAAATCTGGTGGGCAGACTAGGGGGTGTTGAAGATAGGGGAGGGGTCTAAATATATTAAAATGTATTGTATAAAATGCTCAAAAATTCAATAAAATATATATGAAAAAAGAAAGGTGGAAGTCAAGTCACTGGAGGGAAAGCACAGAGAAGTGTCTAAAGCAAAAATAACCTAACAATTTAAATGGCAATTACTGCTCTCTACACATCTGCTGTCTCTACAGCCTTTAGCCTGTCTTCAGAATCAATAAAAACAATAACACTTCTTATTTTGAATTTAGTTTTTAAAATATTATCACCAAAGTATTTCCAACTATGAATCTTCTATAAGAAAAGGGCTGAGAGATGGCTTCACAGGCAGATTGTACATCATGCAAATATGAGGTCTCGGTTCAGATGCCCTGGCATATGCATTAAAGTGGGGCTTGGAAGCACATGTCTGCAGTTATAGAGCTGTGGTGACAGAAACAGGAGGGTCCCTTTAGCTCACCGACCACTGTCTTGGGGAAAGCAGCAGCTCCAGCTTCACATAGACCCTGTCTCAAAAACATGGCAGAGCACAGTTGAAGAAGACACCTAGTGCTGACCTCTGGCCTCTACATGCACACACACCTGGATTCATACATGCACACCAAAACACACACACACACACACATATATATATATATATTTTATTTTCTATCATTTGGTGTCTGTGGTTATACACACACACACACACACACACACACATATATATGTGTGTGTGTGTGTGTGTGTGTGTGTGTGTGTGTGTGTATAACCACAGACACCAAATGATAGAAAATAAAATTCTCTGTGGGGACTTCAGATATGACTCAGTAGTTAAGAGCACCAACTACTCTTTTTTTCAAAGCCAATTTTTATTGAAGCTTTGTGCATTTCATACAAAATTTCCAATTAAATCTAGACCCGTGCCCCCCTCCCTGCTCCAACCCTACCAGAGCTCACACATTCTAGCAAACACGTCCTTCATCTTTTTCTCAGTCTCTTTTAAAATTTTTGATGTAGAAGTTTACTGTTTCGAGCACAGGTTGATCCCTTCACTCAGTTCTTTGACCCAGTCCTTCTGCCACTGTAATTGTTGTTGTTGTTATTCTCTCCAATTTGCATCACTCCAAAATATGCACAAATGCATGCCACATATATCATAGGTTTTAGCATCTTCAGCTTATGATTTTTTTTTCTTTATTAGGCTGAAAGATGTCATGTTTGAAGGCTCCTCCTTGGCAAGCCCAAACCACCATCAGTTCTGTTCTTGTGCTCCACACTGGGGTTTTCCCTTCCCATGGTCACCAAATGAGGTCCAATAAGTACCTCGTCCTGTCTTGATCTTCCTGTACAGTCTCTATGATACAGCCTGGGTAGTCCAACAATGGCAGTCTATACTCTGAAGAGGCTGAAACCTCAGAAGTAGCCCAGTCCACAAGCTGGATGTCTCAGCAGTCCCCATCTGGCACTGAAGATTTGGAGAATTCTTGGACAGACATGAGTCTCCAGTCCATATTGGAAGGTTGAAAAGCTGTTTCATGTCTTTAAAGGATGGCAAAAGCAGTGGCAGCCCCAGGTAGCTGCACGGTGCCGAGTAAGACAGATGCAGAACATCAGAACTTGTGCCTCTTTTTTTTTTTTTTTTTTTTTTTACTTTTTTGTCTTTATACTAAGCAGAATACCTCAAGTTTTAATAACCTGAAGTAGAATTTCTCAGGACATACTAATTATTTATTTCTGGTTATACTTTCCTTTTGGATGTTTAAGGCCACACAGTCAACCCAGATTAACCAGGGTTTTTGTTTTCTCAAGTTTCCTCAGTTGAGGATATGGTCCTCAGGGTCACTCAGGTTTTGGAGGGGAGAGGGAGCCCCTGGCTCATTTTGGTTTTCATTTACCAGTTCCACTGGTAAATGAAATGGAGAGTTTAGTCCATTAATATTTAAGGCTGTATCACAGAGACCAGTACAGGAAGATCAAGACAAGATGCAGTGCTTATTGGACCTCATTTGGTGACAATGGGAAGGGAAAACCCCAGTGTGGAGCACAAGGGCAGAACTGATGGTGGTTTGGGCTTGCCAAGAACTTAGTTGACTTCTGAGGGCAAGGAACAAAGTTATATGTTAAAACCCTCGGCCAAATTGGTATAGGCATTAAGTATGGTTGTTAAGCATCTAGAAAGGCTAAGTTACACCAGCCTGATACTGTTAACTACCGTATAATATTTTAGAAAAGGCTTGAACAAAAGCTCAAGCAGCCTTGTATAAAAAATACTAAGAAGCACTCCCATAAATAAATACTGTGGTCAGACATAATGTCATACATACTAGTTTTTTTCCTCATTCTTTCGATCTTATATTACTCTAAAATATGCATACATACCCTGCACCTGTGTATCAAAAATTCTTAAGTCTGAAAATAAATGGTAGCTTAGTTCTAGAACTTGTTCAGTCTTTTTGTATTTGTTGAGGTTTTTTTCTGTGTCCCAGTATGTGGTCAATTTTGGAGAACGTTCTGTGGAGTGCTGAGTAGAAAGTATTTGGTGGAAAAAGTACTCTGGTATTCAGGTGGAATATTCAGTAGATGTCTGTGAGGTCTATTTGGTGTATCATATCAATCAGTTCAGATGTCTCTCTGTTTATTCTTTGTCCAGTTGACCTGTAGGCGTGGTGGCACACGCCTTTAATCCTAGCACTTGGGAGGCAGAGACAGGCGGATCTTTGTGAGCTCAAGGCCAGCCTGGTCTACAAGCTGAGTTCCAGGACAGCTGGGGCTACAGGGAGACCCTGTCTCGAAAAGACCAAAAAAAAAAAAAAAAGAAAGAAAAAAAAAGGGCTAAGTGGGGTATTGAAGTCCCCTACTATGAGTGTGCTGGGTTTAATCTGTGCCTTGAGGTCCTGGAGAATTGTCTTTATAAAGTTTGGTGCTCCAGAGTTTGGTGCATATATATTCATGATTGTGAAATATTCATGGTTGATTGTTCCTTTGATAAAGATTGATGGTCCTCTTTATCTCTTCTGATTTCTTTTACTTTGAAGTCTATTTTGTCTGATATTAAAATAGAAAATCCTGCTTTCTTTTTGGTGCCATTTGCTTGGATTATTATTTTTCCCATTCTTTCACCTTAAGTTGGTGCCTATCCTTGAGATTGAGATGGGTTTCTTGTAGACAGCATATAGATGGGTTCTGTTTCCTAATCCATTCTCCCAGTCTAAATCTTTTGATTGGAGAGTTTAGTCCATTAATATTTAAGGTTATAATTGAAAGATGTTTGTTGCTTCCTTTCACCTTATCCATTTGCATTTTTGGTCTACTTCTGCAGTTATGCTTTTATTAATTTCTCTTTCTAGGTGCCTGGGGATAGTTGCTCCTTTCTTCTGTCCTTTGAATTGCTTCAAGTATTCTTTGAAGCAATATATTGCTTATATTCTATTATCTAATACCTGACATATATTCTATTATCTTGCTTATGTCATGGAAGATTTTTCTCTCTCCTTCAACTATAATCGACATTTTTGCTGGGCATAGTAACCTGAGTTGGCATCTATAGTCCTTTAACACTGGGAATGCTTTGCTCCATGTTCTTCTTGTTTTCATAGTTTGCACTGAGAAGTCAGTTGTAATTCTGATAGGTTTCCCCTTATATGTAACTTGTTTTTCTCTGTGGCTTTCAGAATTTTGTCTTTGTTTTGGGCATCTAGCGTTTTAACTATAATATGGCACAGGGAGTTTCATTTTTCATCTTGTCTGTTTGGAGTTCTGTGTGCTTCTTGTATTTGTATGGGTTTGGCTTTTTTTAGTTTGGGAAATTTTTCATCTATTATTCTGTTGAAGATCTGATCAATACCATTTCCTTGTGATTCTTCTCCTTCCTCTATTCCTATGATGCAGAGGTTTGATCTTTTCATAGTGTCCCACATTTCCTGGTTGTTCCACTTTTGTTTCTCCTTGTTTATGGAGTGCTGGCTTGTCTAGGTTTCAGGCTTTCAATTTTTGGTTATATATTGGAAGTCTAACTCACTCTTTCCTTTTTATTCTGAAGGTTCTCCAAAAACTGGTTAGGAAGCAACCCATTCTGAGCACTATGCTTACTCTGCTTCCTGCCAGCCAGTTTCTCTAGGTAGTTTCTAGGCCTTGGTGATGGCCTTGCCTTGTGCCCCAGAATCACTATTGTGGCTGTACTTGGACACTCCCTCAGCAATTCCAGTTTGGGGAGAGGATGCCTCACTTAGCCTGTACCCCACTACTCTGTGCTTTGGGTGGTCCTGGGTAATCCCTAATCTAAGTTCTGTGCACTCAAGTCTCCAGCTACTCTTGCAGAGAACCCGGGTTCAATTCCCAGCATCTCTGACTCCAGATCCAGCAGAATCTGATGCCTTCTTCTGACTCTGTATGCATTGCACAACATCAGTGCACTTACAAACATGCAGGTGATACACTCATACACAGAAAATTAAAATAATAAAAAATTAAAAAAACACATTTTCTATGAAAAAAGAAAGGGCTGAAGAGTTTTCAGTGACGTGAGGAGAAACAATAGAGGGAGAGCAAGTTCTGAGAGCATGACTCCTCCCGGCAACCTGAGGTACCCATAGACAGTGAGGACTTAGCAGCAATATCTTAAACATCTATGTGCCTGGGAAATAATGAGCACACTCTGATAGGTCTAATGGCGCATGTAGGAAGTGATTATCAGAGACATAGAAAATTAAGCAAAGAAAGGAACCAGTAATCAATAACTTGAGGGAAAATAAATAAATATATCTTCAAGTATCTGTAATGGAGGAACTCTGTTGGGTTTTCTGTAACAATGTGCATTACTATAGTAAACACAAATGAAAGAATTAGTTCAATAAAAAGTGAGAAGTACAGAACAGTGGGATGCATCAGGCAAAAGATGTTGAAGGACTGAATGCATTTCTACTGTAAAAATTAATATATAGGCTGGTGAGATGGCTCAGAGCATAAAGGTACTCGCTGTCAGGCCTGGTAACCTGAGTTTGATCCCCAGGCCCGCATGTGGAAGGAGAGAACTGCTCTGATCTCCACAGACATGTCATGGTACAGGGCCACACACCATACCCTCAATAAATGTCAATTATTACGGAACAAAGAAATAGTTGTTTGAGTATATTGTGATCGTGATTATTATTATGGTTATTATTTTGCTCCAGGAACTTCCTGTAGACCTAGCTGGTCTGGAACTCATTATATAGACCAAGCATGCCTTGATGTCACAAAGCTCTATCTGCCTCTGCCTCCTGAGTGCAGGGATTAAATTCAAGAAAATCACTCTGGGCTTGAGTATATTATTATTTAGAATTTACAATTTACTATATATCTATATCTATATATAGATATAGATATAGATATATAGTATATATATACTATATATATGTGTGTGTGTGTGTGTGTGTCTGTCTGTCTGTCTGTGTGTCTGTGTGTGTGTCTGTGTCTGTGCTGTGTATGCATATATACGCATGGGAGTGCCAGTACCCTCAGAGGACAGAAAAGCACACTGGATCCCATTGAGCTGGATCCATAGGGAGTGGTGAGCTGCCCAAGGTGGGTGCCAGGAACTGAACTCAAGTCCCTAGCAAGAACAACAGGAGCTCTTAACCACTGAGTTATCACTCTAGCCCTGAGTATTTTGATATATGAAACTAAATCTGTTAAATTCAATTGCATTCAACAGATTGTTGTTAAATAAATTTTTAAAGAAATGCCATATTTCATTAAGAATATTTAAAGACTTTGATTAAGGGAACAATGTAGGTTTAATTAGAAATCTGAATATTAATGATAATCTAATTGGTCAGGCTTATTGGATGATAATGTAATCAATAAGCTTTCTACCCTCCTAATAGAGTGTGGCCCCCAGGGAGCAAGGGAGCTCTTTTATATGTCCCCTAGGCCTGAATTTCCAGAGATCTTTATTCCTTCCCATGAATCTGCATTTCTAGCCAATTTATGTTTTTCTCCTTTATAAAAGACTCCTGTAAACATGTCTGAGATGTGTGCTTGGACTAGAGATATGGCTCTGTGGTTGGAAGTGCTTGCTGCTCTTATAGAAAACCCACGAATGGTTCTGTTCCCAGAACCCAAGTCAGGCAGCTCACAACCATCTATGACTCCAGTTCCAGAGGCTCTGATACCTCCGTCTAGCCTCCAAAGGCACTGGAGTCATGTGTATATATCCACACACAGAGACATACATATTCTATAGATTAACAAAAAGATGTGTTGTTACCTGAGTTGAGCAGTTTGCTTATGATGTATCTTCTGCAGTTTCCTGCCTGTTTGTGACTGACTCAAAGTGGAAAATCTATGGCCAATTTAAAAACTCTTAAATCTCTCTATGGAAAAGGTTTTGAGAACCTATGCTCTTATCTTGAAGTCCTGCTGATTACATAGTCAATCACACTGCTTCTTCCATGGTCATGTCGCTCCTCCCAGGACAGGTTATGAGGCCAGAGATTCTGGGCCCTTGGTACCTGGAGTTGGAATCCCTGAGAGCAAATTATTTCCTGGCTAGTTTATTTTATTATCTTGGCAAGTTCCTGGTGGACTGTGCTTAGTAACCAACCTGCGTCTGATCGTAAGTGGGATAAACATTCATTGCTCGCTACTCCCTTTATCCTCTGGGAAACTGTGGATAACAACTGGGCAAATTTCTTTGAAAAATTTCACACATTGGTCTTGGTTTATTAAGAGAGAAAAATGAGTTATCAATTATTGACATATCATCTTAATGAGATTATTCTCAAGTGAGTAGGAAGATTTCAATGCTTCTTCTGTAATTACACCAAAACATTTGAAAGCTCAGTCATATAAAAATGGTAAAAATATCTGCTAGGAATTTTTCAGCACTTAACTCTGTAGCAGACAGTGCAGTCTGAATCTACTACCTACTATCTCCAATTTCCATTAAGAGTCATTAATACTTGAAAGGAATTATCCCCAAATTAACAACAAGAAATTTGACTCCCCAGATCACAGGATCAGCCAGTAGTGAAATAAGGATCCTAAGAAAGTGATGTTGTAAAACCCATCAGAAAATTTTATCCAATTTGAAAGAAAATCCACTTGGATTTCTCAAGCCATTATCAGCACTATGTCAATAAACTAATAAACAGTCAAATTATTTACAATCAAACCTTTTGTTGTTCCTCAGCAAAGTTTTCTGAGGCTCAGCAGTTAAGAGCACTGGCTGTTCTTGCAGAAGACCTGGGTTCAGTTCCCAGCACTCGCATGGCCACTAACAACTGTCTAAAACTCCAGTTCTTAGGGACCTGACACCCTCTTCTGGCCTGCACAGGCCCCACACGAGTGTGATGCACATGTGATGCACATGCATGCAGGCAAAACAGTCATAAGAAATAAAGATAAGTCTTTCAAAAGTAAAAAGATCCGGGCATGGTGGTACACGTCTTTAATCCCAGGACTCCGGGAGGCAGAGGCCGGCCAATCTCAGTCAGTTCAAGGCCAACCTGGTCTACATAGCAAGTTCCAGGTCAGCTGGGACTAAAGGAATTCTGCCATTGTTAACATGCAACACAAATTAGATTCTTAAAATTCTACAGAAAAATAGAGAAGAAAATATCCAAAAGTAATAAAAATAATTTTAAAAAAACACTCGATGTTACTTCATGTAAAACGTAATGCAAAATAATAAAGGGTTTGGCTTTGGGTTAGAGACAAACACAGAGGCCGTCAGACCTGCCTCCATCCTCTATTTAGGAGACAGATCAGGAGGAAAGAGGAGGAAATTACAGAAACCATGACAGGATAATCACATACACACAAGAAAAATAAAACTTAGTTTCCAATTGAAACATATCTCAAAATTTTTCAGATAAAGTAGAACACTAACTCTGTTCTCAAAATAAAATTGCACAAGTTTCAGAAGAAAGTTTAAACAGTTTATGACCTCAGGGTGTGGAGACATTTCTTCATAAGCCTCCTAAATAATACCTCTCATGGGGCTGGAGAGATGGCTCAGCAGTTAAAACACTGGCTGGTTCAAATCCCAGCATCCACATGGTGGCTAACAACTGTCCTTAACTCCAGTTCCAAGATATCCAATGCCTTCTTCTGACCTCTAAGGGCATTGCACGACATGGGTACACTTATATACAGATACATGCAGGCATAACACTAATATATGTAAAAATAATAAATAAAACATAAACAAACAACAACAGAACAAAACTCTTGTCTATCAAAATTTACCCTAAAAGCATAATCAAATGTCACAGGCTATGGAACACAATAATGCGACAACTTAAATGGCAAAGAACTGTAAATCGGGAACGTGAAGAATTCATTCACTGAGAACAGCGCAAACACCTTTAATCCCAGCACTTGGGAGACAGAGGAAGGAAGATCTCTGGCAGATCGAAGCCAGTCTGATCTGCATAGAAAATTCCAGGCCAGGTCGGGCTACAGGGAGATCCTGTCCCAAAAAACTATGGAAATAGTTTACTGAAGAAAGAACAAATTATATGAATGGATACTTTTAAAATGGAGGTCGGAGATGACCTAAAAACAATTACAAAAGCTGACCCACATATAAACATCTATCAGATCAGATCCTCATAAGTTATAATGCTGTGTAAATCCTTGGTGAGATCTAGCCTATTTAGAAACACTGCCATCTGCTTGTGGGGAGAGGTGTAGTTGAGTTAGATATCAGGCAGCATTTTGTCCACTTGGAGTTGGGCTGAATATGTGCTCTTCTGTAGCCAGAAATTCCATTTCGGGTTTATTTCCCTACAGTATGAAGATCGTATCCACACATACTGGGGAGACAAGAGCAGGAATACTTGGAACAGAAATATTTAAAATCAGCCAAGTAATATTTCAGTAACTCAGGGATTATACTGAAATTATCCTATAAAGCTATCAATACTTTTTTAAAATTTTATATTATTCCAAAATAAGCATGTATACACTCCACATGTAAGTCAAAATTAAAAAATTTGAAAATAAATTGTAGGTTGATTCCTAAACACATTTAGAGATTCACATTATTTATTTATTTATTTATTTATTAAATTTTATTTATTTCTGTATGTGTATGAATGTACTGTCTGCATGCAAGTCTGTGCACCCGTGTCGTGCAATGCCGCGGAGGTCAGAAGAGGGTCTCGGATTCCCCTGGAACTGGAGTTCTCTTGGAATTGGAGTTTCAGACGGTTCTCGGCCGCCATATGGGTGCTGGGGATCGAACCCAGGTCCTCTGTAAGAGCGGTCGGCGCTCTTAACCGCTAGGCCATCTCTCCAGCCCCTATTTATTTATTTATTTATTTATTTATTTATTTATTTATTTATTTATTTAGTGTATGAATGTACTGTCTGCATGTAGGTTTGTGCACCCGTGTTGTGCAATGCCGCAGAGGTCAGAAGAGGGCATCAGATTCCCCTGGAACTGGAGTTCTCCTGGAATTAGAGTTACGGATGGTTCTCAGCCGCTCTGTGGGTGCTGGGGATCGAACCCGTGTCCTCTGCAAGAGCAGTCGGCGCTCTTAACTGCTAGGCCGTCTCTCCAGTCCCGAGATTCACATTTTATTTATTTTTTTTTATGGTGAAAAAAAATTCTGTATTTAGATTTAGTAAACAGGACTGCTTAGATGATCCCAATTTTGTCACAATTTAACAGTAAATTTGCATGCAGGTATAAAGTCGTGTAACTTTACCTTCTTTTTTCAGAATATGACTACATATCCTCCATCTATATATGGTAATTACAATGTGTGAGTATAAGTGGTAAGATAATCCCTGAGTTATTGAAATATTACAATAATGTATAGTTTACATTGTAAATTGGTTGTAAAATTTATATTAAATTCTTATAGAACATTCAAAAAAATTACATTAAAACACACATGTAATTTAGAATGTAAAGTTATATTTCCTTTTACCTGCATGCAACTTTACTGTTAAAATGTGAATCCCTAAACGTGTTTTGGAATTAACGTATAGTTTATTTTCAGACTTTGTAATTCTGATTTATGTGTGGAGTGTATATATGCATATTTTGGAGTAATATAAAATTAAAGGGAACAAAAAAGAGAGATAAACCTGTTCAAAGAACTGACCAAAACAGTAAACTTCTGCATCCAAAGGGTTAAAAAAAAAAAACGAGAAAAAGATGCAAGACAGGACTTAACATGCATGGCAGAATCCATGGGCTCTGGTCAGGGGATGGGGGGCGGAGGATGAGGGGGGCATGGATGGGGAATTAATCTAAATTTGATTAAGAAATGTTGTATGAAATGTGCTCAATAAGAATTAACTTAAAAAATAAAATAAAATCAGCCAAATATGGTGGTGCACTCCTGTAATCCCAGCACTTGAGAAGCAGAGGCAGGTGGATCTCTGTGAGTTCAAGGCCAGCCCAGTCTACAAAATGAGCTGAGGCAGGAAGAGCCGGCCCACTGGCCCACCATGAGCAGCCCCATTCCCTGAACTGCTTAAGGAGAGAGCGAGCTGAGCAAGTGAGCCAGAATCCTGCCCTCTATTCTCTCTCTCCCTCTCTCTCCCTCCCTCTCCCTCTCTCCCTCTCCCTCTCCCTCTCCCTCTCCTTCTCCCTCTCCCTCTCCTCTTACTGGTTGATTTGATGTCTGTGTTCCTGCCTTGGCTTCCCTGCAATAACGGACTATACCAGGAAACTGTGAGCCAGAGAAAACCTTTCTTCCTCCAGTGGCTTTCTGTCAGGATATTTTATCACAGCAACAGAAATAGACTAGAGCACTAGGCATTGCACAGAAGAACCCAGAACTGTAAAAGTTAGAGAAATATCACAGAATAAAGAGGTGGGTAAAAAGACAGACACAAACAGGCTCGATTACAGTGGGTTTATTTTCTTTCTTTGTTGTATCCATCCCTCAAACCCCTTTTTTTTGACAGTGTTTTGCTGGGTAGCCCAGAATGGCCCCAAACTCACTGCCCTCCCACGTCAGTCTCTCAAGCACTGGGATGAGAAACATGAACCTCTGAACCCAAGGGAGTATCCCACTCCCTTTTTAGCCTGGCAGATATGTAGGCAGTCACTATATTATTATTTATACTAAAAATTATTTTAGATCAAAATAATTTCTACTAGTTCTTAAAATACCCTAAAATGGGGTAAAACAAAAGATGGGGATTCTTCAAATATGATATATTTTGCAAAGTATAAAATGACATGTGTATACTGCCATATATAACTTTTTCTTTGAAAAAATATTCACTCCACTAGGAAAAAGTAAATGGGGCTTTATGTCTAAAATGGTAAAATTTTAGCTTTAAAATCTTGATATTTAGTCTGTCTGTCTCTCTCTCTCTCTCTCTCTCTCTCTCTCTCTCTCTCTCTCTCTCTCTCTCATCATTAAACATGTGTCATTAATGTCCCCCCAACTGTGGGGTGGGTATACAACTACTACTTCTAAGGAAAGTTTTGTGGAAAGAAGTTTTCTTCTTCTGATTTTTACAGTGAACAAAGGCCAGATCATGAACTTCAGTCAAAGGACACTCCTTCCTTCCAGAATAAAATGGTTAAGGATAATAATCTGCTGATGACGCTCCATTGAGAAATAAGAACTGTGTGCACATTGGACCGGATCATGGCAAGCGAACACTGCCCTCTCCATTAATACTGTTTTCTCTATTTCTTTCCCATCAGCCATCATTGGTATCCACCCTTGGGGTCCATGCTCTTAGGGTGTGAAGGAGGGTTGCACAGACAAGGAGAGACAATGAGGAAAGTCAACCACTTCTTGGGATGCCCCTAACCTCATAATTAAACATTTGAAATGAGATGGCTTTTTAAACGCTTCAAGCTTAGAAAGTAAATATTAGCAATTCACCTTAAAGGTATTCACTGTATTTTTACTTGTATTTTTCTCTCACCCTCTACATGATGAAAATAAACAGTAGATTCACAGTTCTGCAGACCTGCTCCAAGACTGAAGCAGGAGAGGGGATAGGAAGTGTCAGAGGGATCAGTGTAAGGATGTGTGTCAGGCTGCTGGTGGGAATGCAAACTTGTACAACCACTACGGAAAGCGGTGTGGAGAACCCTTAGAAGACTCAAAATGAGCCTACCACCTGACCCAGTCATGCGACTTCTGGGAATATACCCATCAGACTCTTCCTACCGCAGAGATACATGTACAGCCATGTTTATTGCAGCTCTCTTCACAATAGCGAAGAGCTGGAACCAACCCAAGTGCCACTTAACTGATGAGTGGGTAGAGAAAATGTGGTACATCTACACAATGGAGTTCTTGCAGCGGTAAAGAGAGATGACATTATGAAATTTGCAGGTAAATGGCTGGAACTAGAAGATTTTATGCTAAGTGATGTAACACAATCCCAGAAAAACAAAAGACGAATGGTGTCCCTCATCTGTGGATGCTAGTACCAAGTACCTAGTTGTAAGACAAACTGAACGTCAATGTTATATTCCTCATGATCTAAAGACAACTGTGCTCTTGCATTGTGGGTCCCTAAACAGGTTCTAGAGCTGACCTAACATTTATTTTCAGACCTTGGGTTTTTGGTACATGATGGAGGATGTGTGTCCATCTTTTAGAGTATTACGGGATTGAAATGGAAAGATGCAAATCAAGAAATATGATATGGAAATAACATATAGTTTGTTTCCAAAGGATACAATTTTTAATATAGGTGTAACAGGCTGGTGCAGACTTAGGCTTTCTGGGTGCTTAACAACCATACTTAATGCCCATAGCAATTTGGCTGAGGGACCTAAGGGATAACTTTGTTCCTTGCCCTCAGAGGTCAACTAAGTCTTAGGGGATTATGCATGGGGGCACCTCTTGACCTCTTGACATGGTGACCCATGTCCTACAGATGTGGGTCACCAGTCTTCCTGTTCAGGGAGGTCTTGGAGAGCCACTGATGGGGCTTCAGCCAGTGTCCAGTCTGAAGAAAGGAAAGTCTGCTCATGCTTCAGAAAAGGAGGCCTGGTCTAGCAAGACCTGCTTTTGTCCTTGAGTGGATGGAACTGGTGAATGAAAAACTGAAAGGAACAAGGGGCTCCCATCCTTCTCCCCCCCCCAAAAAAAACCCCTGAGAGACCCCTGAGGACCAGATCCTCAACTGACCTTGAGAAAACAAAAAAACTTGGTTAATCTGGGCTAACTGTGTGGCCTTAAGCATCCAAAAGGAAAGTACAACCAGACACAAATAATCAGTAAGACAAGAGAAACTGTACTGCAGACACAGAACTTGAGATCTTAGTAAAAAAAGACAAAGAGAATAAAGAGAGAGTACTGTTGTTTGGCCTATCTCCAATTCTTACTGGCAAGTGCATCTACTCTGTGGCTGCCACTGCTTTTGGCACTCCTCAAAGACATGAGACACAGCTTTTTAATCTCCTAATATGGACTGAGAACTCATGTCTCTCCAAGAATCCTCCAAACCTTCAATGCCAGACGGGGACTACTGAGATACCCAGCTTGTGGACTAATCAGCTAAGGGGATGTTAGCCTCATTAGAGTGTAGACTGCCATTGTTTGACTATCTGGGCTGTATCATGGAGGCCAGTGCAGGGGGATCAAGACAGGATGTGTGCTTACTGGACTTCATTTTGGGGGACCATGGGAGGGAAAGACCCCAATGTGGAGCAAAATTGCAGAATTGATGGTTGTTTGGAGTTGCCAAGGAGGAACCTTTGAGCACTTCCTTTAGGAAAACATGACATCTTTTAAGGAAGAAAAAGAAAATCCTCCAATTCAAGTGATATGTGTATGCATGCATGTATATATTTATGTATATATATATATATTATATATATATATACATATCTTTAGAACTATGTGTATATTTATATATAAAATGTAGCAATACAAGTTGGAAAGAACAACAACAAAAGAACTGAAAAAACCTCTGGAGAGACTTGGAGAGAGATGCAGGACATGTATGGCAGAGTGCAGGGACTTGGGTGGGATGGAGGGCATGGAAGGGGAAGTAACTCTAGATTTGATCGAGAAATGATGTGACCTATAGAAAAAGTTTAATAATAATAAAAAATGGAAAAAATTTTTTAAAAAGATTGTGTCAGGATTGGGCTTCAGTGTAAGGATGTATGTCAGGGGCAGGGTATCCAACGTAAAAGTGTGTGTTGGGGGTGGAGGGCTTAGAAGAAACAAATGAAATATATATCAGGTCTCATCCTTGACCTAAGGAATTTTCATTTTTTTCTTGTCTTATACTAACAGTGATAACTTTTAAAAGATTAATCATATTACTTTAGGTGCATGTATGTGTGTGTGTTATTGAATGACACTTGTGTGGGGTGGGGGTGCCCACAGAGGCTAGAATAAGTATTGGATCCTTTGGAGTGGTTGTTACAGACAGTTGTGAGTATCCTGATATAGGCACTTGGAACTGAGCTCAGGTCTTCTGCAAGAGCAGTAAGTGTTCTTAACTGCTGGGCCATGGCTCCGGCACCACAAATAACTTTTTACATGAGAACATAAAGCTTCTTCTGTTTAAAAATATATATATAATTTACAGTAGCACAATGAAAATTACATTATAAATTATAATTTCTAATATTGGAGAAATGAATAGATGTCTCTGAATAAAATGAGACAGAAAGAGATGTCTATTGTAATATAACTCGATCTGACAATAAAACCAAGAGGCAGAGAAATAGCAATAGAGAGGCAGTAAAATATAGCCACAGCCTATAAATAAGGAAACTTGGGTTTTATTCCTTAGGTATGCTATTAGCCAAATAACTGAAAGCCATAAGTTATAGAACAGAAATAGAAACAAATTAACCAGCTGTGTAGATATCAGAAATATCAAAGAGAGACTTCATAATTCCATTGAAAATGTGTTGGAAGAAATCTACTGTCAAGATTTTTCACCACACATGTAAAACAAACAATGAAATTCTAAACTTTAAAAGTATAAAATCTTGACATGTATTTAAGGATAGATACTGATCTGGATATGACTCCTTTTATGTACATGTATAATTTATATGCTGTACTATAGGAGTATTATATATAGAAGGCATCAATAAATATATTTTGAGATCCATTCTTTAGGCAGGGTAGAGAGCAGGCTGGTAAAGGAGAAGAGAGTTGCACAAGAGGTAAACAGAGAGAAGTGCCAAGAATTTGTCGAGGCAGCAGAAGACACAGTTGGCCAGGTCTGGTAAAAATGAGGAGTGAGGGTGTTTTGCAGCAGCATTAACAGACTGCTAAGGAGTCTGTAAGCTTTGAGAGTCCATTCATGCTTCTTGGAAATGGTATCTGAGAGTTCTGCCACAGTGGAAACTGTACTCACGGCCCTCAAGCTCTGAGTGGAGATCTGGGCTAAAGATAGAAACCAAGGCTCATCACAAAAACCAAGACTGCTTGAAATCATTCAGGGAAGAATACAAGTGGATAGGAGAAAGGGACTCGGCTGTCAGATCTGAAACACACCAACATTTACATTTTGGACATAGGGAGAAGGGAGGGGTGCTTGTGATGCAGGCAACAAAAGTAATTTAATATGAACTCTGTTGAAACTTGCTTCACAAGAGCAAGTGCTTGAAAAATTAGGGTGGAAGGCTAAGATAGAGGGAGGTGGAGAGGGCTCTTCCTTGACTTACATTAGAGAGAGCAATGGATAGAAACAGGGGCTTCTGTGAGGGCAGGAATCTTAGTAAAGTGGAAAACTGCTTCATAACATAGGCATAAATGTCACAGGCTGAAAGAAGGGACACAAGACAGGAACTAGTCCTGTGAGGTTTACAAAGCCATCAGTGGACAGCATGTTTCTAAGAGGCATGCCCATAGGTTTACAGTGAGAATACTGTAATAGGAAAGTTTGCTATTTTCTCAAACAAATTTTAATAGCATGGTGTGATAAAGAAAACAAGTGAAAAGTTAGATGTGATCACAAGCTGGATTTTTCCCCCACTGGAAAGAAAACAAAGCATTGCTTCAATCATCACATGACCCTGGTAAAGCGTTGGCTCTTTCAGGGGAGGGGGGTGTGAATGATGACCTGGACTTGATGTCGGTTAAGGTTCTACTCTGACCAAGCTGCCTTTTGCCAAATAAAAATCTTCACAAGTTTATCAAGTATCAAATTCTTTGAACAGCTTTGATTTAAAGCTAAGGCTTTATGATGCATGTTCTAGTTCCCTTCTGTTACTGTGGCAAATTTCACGACTAAAAACAACTTAGGGGAGAAAGAGTTTCTTTGGCTTACACTTCTAGGCTACAGTCTGACATTGAGGGACATCAGGACAGGAGCCCAAGCAGGAACTTGAAGCAGAAAACATGAAGAAATGCTGCTTACTGGCCCATTCCCAGGATCATTATCAGCTACCTCTCTTACACAGCTCAGGACGCCTGCCTAGAGATGGCACTGCCCACAGTGGGCTGAGCCTTCTTATGTCAATTATCATGCAGAGCAATCCCCCACAGACATGCCTCCAACCAACCTGATCTAGAGAATTCCTTGATCAAAGCTTTCTTCTCAGACACCTCTAAGATGTGTCAATAAGTCAAGAGACTTCTCTTAGAAGAATTATTTAGTGGGTGAAATACACAAAGAAGTCATAAATTGCACGGTTATAAAATTGACAATTTTCTGAGCTGACAAAGAAACAGTTGGAGTGAAACATTCCATCCTCAGGTACTTCAAGCTTTGCTCACATTAGCAGCGTATCACAGTCACCTACACTTGACAAAGACAGACATCTGCACTGGGAACAGCACTATTGGGATATTATCCAAAAACAAAACAATGAATTTCTTCATTCAAATTTCCCTGGTATGTGTTTTTAAAATGTACCCTATGGAAAGTTCCAGCAATATATATTTGTCTGCTATGTTATTATTAGGAAATTGCAATTCATGGTGATATATATCTATATATATATATATATTATGCTCTATAATTCATTGAAGAAAAACCAATGGAGAAGATAACCCCACCTTTTCCTGGAGAATATGGAGCCTGTGCATGAAGGAGGGGATGGAACAGCCCCTGACAGAGAGGAAAAGACAGAAGCTTTGGAGGGAGTTCATGCCCAGTCATGCTGAACTTCTTTGAGGGAAAATCACCCTTATGGTACCCTCCCCTCAGAACTAGTAGAATTTCAAGCTTATATAACAGAGGGACTTTCAGAGGCATTTAGCATCTAAAGAAAGAAATCTTTTTTCCCTTAAAATCCCAGAGTCTCTACATATAAATTGAATTTCACAATACTTATTTTTAAGTTAAGTACTGAACAATAGTCTCACTATTGCTTTGATGATTCCTTTCAGTCTTACAGCCAGACATAATGACTCACTTCAAATTCATTATAGACCAAGGAAAACAGACAGATGACGAGACACATGAAGCCCTGGGGTAGCTGCAGATAGACCTGAAGCTTTGATTTCACCTCTATGAACAGTGAAGGTGAGTGTCATTTAAACTGCCATGTATCTGAGATCTTTCGAGCAGAAAACAGTGCATTCTGTAAGGGCTCAGATTCCTTCACAGGTTAAAGAAGAAATACGTGGAAAAGTGTCGGAAAGACATCAGGCTGAAGAAAGTATCCGGTGCTGTCATTTATCAGCATCTCGAAGCCATCGTTCAACAAGCTGTCTTGTGTTTTCCTTGAAAACAATTGGTTTCTTTCACTGGTGAGAGTGTGGTAAGTCTCTATCTCCCATCACAGAAAGGCCTCTGAGATACAGCACTACCAGGGAACAACTAAGGAAAAGCACATGTGGCAAAATGGATCATTTTAAAGGAGAAATGGACAGTAAGCACTTACATACAATAAGCTCTTAGAGGTGCAGAAACTGACTCAGTAAAGTATGCACACAGTAGGCATTTCATAACGCAGCAATGTTAGAGGAGAGCTGCAAGCATACTGTCATTAGGGCATGGAAGAGGAGGGGACAGACTACTTCTATTTGAGGACACTAGGAGAAAGGCAGGGCTGAGCTTGAGACTTCCTCATACTTTAAAATTTGGTCAGTGGAGGCTGGGGAGATGGCTCCTAGGTAAATGTGTACTGTTGAAGCAAGGCTGGAGAAGAACTGATGTACACAGCATTATTTTGCATTTGACTTCTAGACAAAGACAGAGCTCCGCAATGAGAGAAAGAAGGAGGGAGGATAGGAGGGATGGAGGGAGGGATGGAGGGAGGGAGGGAGGAGAGCAAGATTCTGGCATTTGTCCAAACTCTGCAGTTATGGCTTTTACAAAGCCTTCAAAGGCCATCTGATTGCTATGCAGGAATGAGTATTCTAACTGAAGTACTGAGCTTTCACAGAAGTGTTGAGTGTGCACAGGAGTGTTGAGTGTGCACAGGAGTTCTGTGTGTTACCTGAGGATCATATGAGAGCCAACAGAATGTCCAAATGTTCACAGAAGACATTCAGAAGCACAAACCCCAACAAACAAATGTGAAGGGACAACAGAAGGCAGGAATAAAGTTGCTTTAATATTATGCACACCAGATTGCTTAAAGAAACAATTGCAGTTATCTCAGCATCCAATATAAAATGCACAAGTTCATGAGTCCCAGCTGGCCTAGAAATCAATGAAGTGAAACTGTCTTTCTTGAAAGGTGGTAGTTTTCCTGTCAGGTCCTCCAAGAACTAGATGTGAATATGAAACTAGCTGCACACGCGTGTGCAAATGCCAGTCTCTGTAAGAGACAAGGAGGGAGCCAGGAAGGTCTAGGAAAGCTCGTTACGCGCAAGACTGAGGTCCACCTGGAAGGGAGAGGGGAAGGAAGGACCTTTGGGTAGAAGGGTATTTTGTAGACAGTAATGTAGTAACAAATTGAGCAATTCTTTTAGCCTGTGCCTGGGTCAAAGCTGCCTGCAAGGGGAACTTTACTCCAGTGACAGTAGGGATTAGTATCTCTGTCCTGCTCAGTCCCTGGTAGGCACACTGTGTAAGAACCAGGTTCCCAGCAAAAGTGCAGGAATGATTTAAATATACAGCAGGTGGGTCTACAGGCCGATTGTGTTGTCTGCATATGCCTATTGCATTCTTGTAATGCACCAAGGTGTTTATGCTCCATTTTTAATTCATCCACAGGACCTTAAATAGAAGACAACATCTTAGTGGTCTCTGGCTCCAGCAGGCATATTGTCAAATGTTTTCAAAATGCTCTTGACAACACATATATTCCACTGAACATTACAGCTCTTTTCTCAGGTATCTCCAGGGTGTTATCAGCTTGGGCCTGCATAGACCCCGGTAGTCTACACTCTTGGAACTGTTGCTGCTGACACAGAGCCCCGGTCACACTCACATCTGTCCTAAGCCCTGGGACCACTTGCCTTACCTGTAAGAACTAAAGATTGAGTTTGGATCATGGATTCAGTTCATGATGCATGCTTAGTTGATTTAAGTCTATGTCATGTATAGAACCAGAATGCGTGTGGCAGTGGAAAGTGACTCATGCTTGAGGCAGCCATGAAGCAGAAAGAGAGGAAGGGGCTAGTGCCAAAACACATTCTTCAAGTGCATGCCTCCAGTGACCTGGTTGCATCCTCCAAGTAGGCCCTGCCTAAATTGTGTCACACCATGAGATTATGAACCTAACCATCAATGAATGAATCCACTGATGAATTGAATCCTTATGATCCAATCACCTGCACTTGCTGCTCTTACAAAGGACCCAGGTTCCATTCCTAGCAGCACCCACACAGTGGCTGACAACTGTCTATAACTCTAGTTCCAGGGGATCCAATGTCCTTTTCTGTCCTCTGAAGAAATTGTGTGTGTGTATGTGTGTGTGTGTGTGTGTGTGTGTGTGCAGACACACACAGGAAAAACATATACATACAAATAGTAATAAACAAATTATAAATAAGCAAACCACCTCATACATGAGAGCTATAAAAATAGGATATTTATAAATAAATGGAACAAATGTACAAAAAGAACTCTGATGAAAAGCATAAAATATGGAAGAAATTAATTATGAAGGACACACAAAAAGCCATGGAGAGGAATTAGCACTGTGAAAGTGAGGACTATGCCCAAAGAACCTTTAAATCAATGGAATTCTCATCAGAATAGCAGTAACTTTCTTTACGTACATGGAAAATTCAACCCTCAAATTCACATGGAGTAACAAATGAAAGATTAACTTTCAATTAATCTTAATTGAAAGTTGAGACAACACATGACTTTAAAAGGTAAGGTAAAAAACAGATCTACAGTAACCAAAAAGCATATCACTGGCCTAAAATCCAAATCAGGAACCCGTAGAGCACAGTAGAGAGCCCAGCCATTTACATTCCCACAGCCCACTGATACGTGATACAGATGCTGAAAACATACAACAGATCATAATTGTCTCTTCAGAAGTAGTCATGGTGGGGACTAGAGAGCTGGCTCGGTGGTTAAGAGTGCTGCTCTTGCAGGAATCCTGAGTTTGGTTCTCAGTACCCACATGGCAGCTCCAGGGGATCGGATGCCCTCTACTGGCCTCTGAGGGCACCTACACACAAGTAGGCAAATATTCATATACATGCAATAAAAATAAATAAATCTTGTGCTTCATTAGTAGGATCGAAAGGTTACTCCTGAACAAACTGTCAGCCCATGAAAGGAAACAGCCAGAATTGACCAGAATCCAAGTCAACAGCTCCAGAGAGAGAGGACAGTTTTACTTCTCATCCACCTGTGCCCTTTTCTAAGCCTAGGGAACAATCTGCGGAAGAGGGGGCGTGGTAGAATGTAAAGGCTGCGATTGGGGTGAACGGTGAAACTACAGCGATGTACTCTGGACACTCATTTGATCAACTTGATTGAACAAACAACCTGTCAACCTCCACTGAATGGTGGGACTGTGGGGGTTTGGGCACAACAGTCTATAGATTGGTTTTGCACGAAGGATGCTTATACTCATGGATTATCACTTATAGCTAAAAAATGAAAAAAAAAAAACCTGAAAGATGCAGGACAGTTATGGCAGAATACATGATCTGGGATGGGGTGGGGGTGGGGGGGAAGGGAAAGGGAAATATGCCTGATCTGAATTGGAAAATGATGTATAAAATGCACAAACCATCAATAAAAATTAAATAAATAAATAAATAAATAAATAAATCTAACAAATGCTCCTGGCAAAATTGACTGTACATAACAGAAGAATAAAATTAGATTCTTCCCTTCCACACATGTTGAAATCATTCAAAATGGCCCAAAGGGATAAATGTTAAACCAGAAACCACAAAATGACCACATACTACAAAGTATATAGAGGCAAACACTTGAAAACTTCAGTGTAGTGCTCGCTTCGGCAGCACATATACTAAAATTGGAACGATACAGAGAAGATTAGCATGGCCCCTGCGCAAGGATGACACGCAAATTCGTGAAGCGTTCCATATTTAAAAAAAAAAATAAAGAAAAAGAAAACTTCAGTGTAGACAAGGACTTTTGTGAAGGAAACTCAAAGGCCCAGGGGAAAAATGTGAAAATACACAAATGTGACTAGAACTGAGAGATTTCTGTACAGCAAAGGAAGCAAGGGTATCAAGAGGGAAACTATAGAGTGGAAGACAATATTGTAATCTATTCAATTGTCCATGGACTAATAGCCACAATTTAGAAGTAGTTCAAAACATCAAATACCACTGAAAGGAAAGAATCTAATTAAGTGGGTCAAAGGATTAAGCAGACTTTCTCAGAAGAGCAACATAGGCCTGGAAGAAAAAGCTCAGCTTCACTGTCATCCAGGAAATGCAAATCAAAAGCCCATCTCATCCTCTTCACAGTTAGAATGGTTGTGAACAAAGAGAAGAAATAAGCAGTGCTCGGATGTGGAGAAATTCGAACACTCATACCCCGTCTGCACTGTTGGTGGGAGTGCAGATTAGTAAAGCCACTAAGGAAATCAGTATTGCCATTCTAAAAATAAAGTCAAAATAAAACAATGCTCCCCAAATAAAACTACTTTAACTTCTCAATAGTAGAATAGTAGAATACTCAATAGAATTATTGAGTATAGATATTTAAAGGAGAAGAAATCATGATATCCAGAAGATACTCTGGGCTGGACATGGTGGCACAGACTTTTAATCCTTGGTGATTCTTAAAAACTGGAAGGAAAAAAATATAATTCATGGATTAACATACCATCCAAACATCTGTGTCTATACCAAAGTAACCTACGATAACAATTAGTACTGTTTAAATACCTATATAGCTAATTGCTTGTGCTTCATTCGTAGGATCGAAAGGTTATTCCTGGACAAACTGTCAGCCCATGAAAGGAAACAGCCAGAATTGTCCAGAGTCCAAGACAACAGCTCCAGAGAAAGTAGACTGTTTTGCTTCTCATCCACCTGTGCCCCTTTTCTAAGCCTAGGGAACATTCTGCGGAAGAGGAGGCGTGGTAGAATGTAAGGGCTGCGATTGGGGTGAATGGTGAAACTACAGCAATATAGCCTGGACACTCATTTGATCAACTTGATTGAACATACAAGCCCCCCCCCCGCTCCCCGCTGGATGGTGGGACCAAGGGGCTGTGTGGGTTTGGGCACAACTGCTTGCAAATTGGTTTTACATGAAGGGTGCTTGTACTCATAAATGATCACTTATTGCTAAAAAATGAAAAAAAAAAACTGAGAGAAAGAAGCACGACAGTTATGGCAGAATGCATGATCTGGGATGGGATGGGGTGGGGGGAGGGAAGAGGAAACATATGCTGAACTGAATGGAAATGATGCTGAAATACACCAAGCATCTAAAAGAATAAAAAAAAAAAAAAACTGGAGGGGCCAAAAAAGCCAAAGAGAAAAAAACAAAAAAAAAAAAAAAAAAACCTGGAAGGGGAAGGGAAAGGGGAAACAGAAAGCAATTCAACAAGGTGCGGGAAACCAATGGCCTCTGGTTAGTCTCTAGCACAATGGAGAAATTATTTGTTAAAACCATCTATGATATATTTTAAAATGACTAGAAGAAGGGCTGGAGAGACAGCCCAGTGGTTAAGAGTGGCTGCTCCAGCACAGCCCCCACATGAAGGCTAACAACTTTCAGTAATTCCAGTTCCAAGGAATCTGAAGCCCTCTTCTGGCCTTCACGGGCATTGCAGGACAGGTGTGCACTAACATACATGCAGGCAGTATACTCATCCACATAAAGTAAAAACAAAACATTAAAAATGACTAGAAAAACACAAAAACCCAAACACATTAAAATAAAATAATTATGTTTGAAGATGTTTATGTTGATCAAACTGATTTTATTATATATATATATATATATATATGTGTGTGTGTGTGTGTGTGTGTGTGTATAAGTTGTACAGTTATGTATGTTCACCATGAAGAAGTATAAATATTATCACTCATCAAAACATTTAGGCATGTCCCAGCAAGATGCCTCAGCAAGTAAAGTTGATTGCTGCCAAGCCTGATGATCTGAGTTCAAGCCCCAGGAGCCACTTGGTGGAAGGAGAGCCCCAGGCCCTCTGACCCCCACACAGACACCATAGCACACAGCACAGGAGCATGCATGTATATAAAACATACCAAAATCAAAGCAGGGAGAACCTAAGTATGGTTTTCCAACAACTCTTAGATCCTTCAAAGTCCACACTATAGCAATACCTATATATCATTGGAAATTAGTCGCCGATATGAATATAAGACAAAAACATACTTAAAAATAAAGATGCTCTCACTAAAGCATTTCAGAAAACAACATTATTATTCAGACTGATGAATGTTGAAAGTCATGATTTTTATTAGCTGCTAATCATTAAAAAACACATTTATCTAAAAGTAAAGGACAATTTAAAGAGTGGAGCTAGAGCAGAGCATGCACAGAGGGATTTACTCTTTAGTATATAGATATTTATATTAATGAACATATATAATTCTATCAGTCATCTTATCTATGCAATAAGGAATATGTAAGTTAAACCTATTTGAATGGTTTGGATTCAGTTCAGAAACAGCCTTTCGCTGTATTTGCAAAACAGACAAGATGATCACAGCTTTAAGGCTGAATAACAGAAGCTTAACTACACAGAGGAGAAAGACTAATGATCACGACCAGAGGCCACGAGACAGCACAAGGAATCCAGCATCTAGGCTGGGGATGAATGGCAGCAAAGGAGAACTAGGAACTTTGATCACAAAACAGGAGATTCTTCCTAGATTAAGGTAGCTCAACTTTCTCTGAGCAGAATATGTTAGATATTCTCTTATCCAAGAGAAAAAGTCTCTGTCTTGGTCACAAAATAAGTGGAAATTTTAAAACGATGTTCGTACAGGCATGCACTTCAACCCTAACATTTCAGAGGTGGGAACAGAAGGACTGTGGATTTTAAAACAGCCTGGGCTACATAGCAGGAGCCTGGGATCCTGTCACAAGCAGACATTTTTTGGTCGAAATCTATAATGAGATAATGCCAAAACTCATATTAACACATGATCAAGTGCTAATGTGACAGGAAACACTGTCCCAGCGGTCTTACCATGTCCCAGCAGTCTCATCATGTCTTGTTTATATAACTTATATTTACAGTATATTTATCTTATATAATAAATGTTACCTATTTAATGTCTCTCTCCACAAGAGACTTCTAAACATAGGAAAGGTACTAAGTCTTTTTTCAATTATTTTGCATCGCTAGAAACTAGGAGTGTCCTTGATAACTAAAAGGAAGGATTGCCAAGTTCAAACCTTGGCTTCAACACTAAATGTGTTTCACTAGCAAATTAGTACACCTGTTCGCAATGAAGATTAAAGACAGTTACAACACTTACCTCAACATCTAGTCAGAAATATAAATGGGATAAATGTGTAAAAACTTAGGTCATGCAAACAAGTACAATATATAATCATATATCATATAACAAACATGTTATATAATTGTATTATATGACAAAATATATTTTAAAATTAGAACATAGTTGTTGTAATATTTATATTTTATAACCATAAATTATGGGTAGTTTTTATTTTATTTTATTTTATTATTTCTGTATGTGTATGAATGTATTGTCTGCATGCAAGTTTGTGCACCCGTGACGTGCAATGTCACGCGGAGGTCAGAAGAGGATATCAGATTCCCCTGGAACTGGAGTTCTCCTGGAATTGGAGTTTCAGACGGTTCTCAGCTGCCATGTGGGTGCTGGGGATCGAACCTGGGTCCTCTGCAAGAGCGTCGGCGCTCTTAACCGCTAGGCCATCTCTCCAGCCCCATGGGTAGTATTTTTAATCATAGGGCCATCGCATGTGCTATAAATATTTATCATATACATGCGTTTTGTGGCACTTCAGTCCATGAACAAACCCAAATTCAGTGATTATAGAGCTTCACAATAAAAATAAATCATGTTAACTACTTGACCCCACAGCACCGTCACCTCTCCTTGGATGGCCATTTAAGTAGAACCTAAGCTGCACAGACTCATTTTAGAGCTTTCTGGAGTCTCGTACCTATCAGTGAAGTGGGAAAGTCACAGCTGAGACCTCAAAGTGCATAACTGAGGAGGGGAAAACATAGAAGACAAAATCAACACCGCAGATCTGAAAATACACCCCACATCCAAATTCTTAAGAGGTGGAATAAATGTGAATCCACAGCCAATGTTGACATCAAACTTTTGCAGAATTGTTCTCATGTTCTTAAAATCATACTAAGAAGACAAAGATGGCCAGTGCCCAGTAAGCAAGCTGCCAGGCAGGACACTTACCAGGAAAATCCCAGTATCAGATGCCAAGGCAAATGGAAAATTTTAAGACCTGTGCAACAAAATATCAATAAAGCAATGTTCTAAAAAGAAAACTATCAACTAAAACTTTATGACAGCTAATAAGGGTGTTCAGACTGATTGCAAACTTGATATTTACATATTGATATCTTCCCTATATAATGGTAATACTACTTAGAAAAGATAATAAAAAGCCAATTCACAGAAGCAATAAGAAATGAAAATATAAAAATAAACATCAATTTTTATGCAGGAGCCACGTTCACAATGCAAAAACATTTTGCATAAATGGAGATGCTGCATCTCAAATTAAAATAAAAAACACAGCATATCAGGAAATGTATTCTTGTAAATACAGTAGCACTTCTCAAATCAACACAGACATTTAAGATGTCACACGGAAATTTCAGTGGATGATTTAGAGCCATGAAAAGACCCTAAACAGCAATCCTGAAAAACCAGTGTGCAAAGAGAGTCCACAATGTGGGACTGATGCTGTACAGAGATGCAAGCAGGTGGAGGTTTTCACCCCGGACGACAGAGGCAAGAAGAGCAGGGTGGGATGGGGTGGTGAGTGTCATCTGGAGGAAGAGGAGGAAGGAGAAGGAAGTTCAACTGCTAAGCCAGGGAAGCCAGAGTTAAGAACAAGTTAGCATCAGAAAGCCATCCAACATGAGGCAGAGATTAGAGAGATGCTTCTAGAAGGTTCATGAGTGACCTCTGGGACCACCCATCCTTGTTGGCTTCCATAGAAACTGTGACTCCCAGGCCTTTGGCGGTAACTGCAGAACATACAACCAAGCTGTAAGCAACCCTCCCCACACCCCTGTGCACAGATTTGAGATTCTTCCCAGCACTGTGCAGTCATACCATTATGTCCCTCAGCCACACATACCACTTCCACATTCTTCTCAGTCCTGGAGGGACAGAACTAAGTCCTTGCCTCTCAGAGGAGATGCATCTGCCTAGATCTGTGGCCACTTAGTACAAAAGTGGGGGCTTCCAGGTTGCTCAGTGAGAGGCTGTGTTGTCCATCCTCTCTACAGATTGGCCTCTGGATGAAGAAGAGCATGGGCATTTCCAGAGTGCACAGGAGAGCCTTGACTGCTCCTGCACATGAGCCTGACATGAACCCTCACGGCCACTTTCCAGGTGTTCACAGTCACCTAACACCCCTAGGCCTATCTTGTAAAAAATAGGATCATCATTTTTAAGGTGGTTGTGAAGATTATGAAAAATACACAAAGCACTCAGAAGCATGCATTTGCTTATTTTAAATTGGAGCCTTGATGGTAGATAAGCAGGAATTCTTGTTCCTTTTATTTGAGCCCTTTTGCCAGTATTGTTTGTTTTTGCCAATATTTTTGTTCTCCTACAGAAATGAATCATAACTGACAAATGTGTTCTCAGACAATACCTGAAAAGAATCCTTCAAAACAGACCAAAAGGCCCCTAAGCAAAGGTCCTCACAGATTCCTCCTCCTCCTCATCCTCCTGCAACTCTGAATAGTTTCATTTTCAGGGAACTGATTCCCTTCGGCAAGCATAGAATAACTATTTGACATGACAGCTGACGCGTGTCTTCAGAGAAAGAAATTCAACCAATGTTAGAGTTTGCCTCAACATGAGCAGAGGAAACACATGTATACCTCAGGCTATTTGTGTCAGGCCACAGTCCTTCCCAGGAACATGTGTCAGAGCTCGATGTAATCCATACTTTCTGTCACACACCCCACTGAGGATGGCAGCAGCATTTAAGTCCCACTGCCTCCTTGTCCTGGTCCCTCCCCTGATGAGCCAGTCTGGGGAGCAAATCCCATTTGCAGGCATCAGGTTTACACGCTTGCAATATCACTCTCTGTGATGAGCTGGATTTCTGAGCTGCTTTACAAGTACATCTTAAAGCTTTCCTTCCAGGCAGCAGAAATTAATATCCCCATCTGAACCCAAACATGAACTGCATCAAATCCTCAGTCAGGACAAGCATTTGGATCCCAGAGACAAGATGTGTAGAGGGCAGTGACCAGAAAAGCTTGAAAGAACAGAAATAATGTGAAAAGAATATAAATGTTCTCCACTCGGTTCAACAGCTCTTCCCAAATGGTAATTCACATACCACCTCACCTGTACCCACCTGTCTGTTTCTCTCTCTCTCTCTCTCTCTCTCTCTCTCTCTCTCTCATTCACACACATGTACACACACATGTACACACACACACACACACACACACACACTGTTCTAACCTCAAGGAGGACATGATCTGACAAATGTTATTAAATGGCATCTGCACATGAGAAATCTGAAATCTAGCTTCTCTCTCCCCTCCTGTCCACATCTCAGTTCAAACCCTAAGACCCCATTTAAGTCTATGACATTCAAAGACCTTCATCCTTATTAAGCAATGACAAGAGATGATAAATGTAGACAGTCCTCAGATAATTAGCAGCTGCACAATGAACTTTCCTTGTTTGAAGGTGCCGCCTGTTTTCAGTCAAACCTCACCGTTATTTTTCCTCAGAGTTCAGCAAAGCAGGTAGTGTTTATTAATCATACACACACACAATGGAGAGAAGTAATTTTTACCAAGGTCTCCTGGCAGGTCTGGGAACCACATGGAAAAGAAGTGAAGCATTCAATAGGAGCAGAAAGAGGTAGGGCAGAAAGGACAGCAGCTCAGCTTAAGGACCCAGAGGAGAAGAATTGCTGAGGGCTCCCAGACACACACATTTCCCTTCCGAAAATTTCATTTCCTTCCCTCCTTATCAGACCCCAAGACCAAGAGGGAACCCCAGGAGGCTTCATTCCACGCTGCTTCATTCCTGTAAAATGCCACCTGCTTGCACCCACTTCCCTAGAAGAAAGAAAAAAAGAGTAAAGAATGCAAGAAAATGCCTGAATCTCCCTGATTGCTCTCACAGCCACAGCTGGGTCAAACTCTACACACTTCCTCTGCCTGGTATGTGCTTAAAATTAGACACACAAGGACACACAGAGGGCGGTCATTCGTTTTGTTGTAGGATCCCCATTTGTCCATCACGTCTAACCTTCAGAAAACAGAGAAAGTAAGCTCTGTGCTCCATCAAGAGAAACAACCTGGGAGCACTGAGATCTGTTTACTGGTGAGTTCTGATTCAGACAACACTGAAACAGCAACACTGATTTGCCAGGAAATATTAAAATTCTTATAAGATCACCATAACCATCTACCACCATTTCATCTCTCATCTACCAAGATCATCATTTAAGAGCATATGCTGGCAAAACATGGGCCATCACATTTTGACCAACACTGACTAAAAATGTTTCTCTCCCTTCACACCTATGTTCTTTCTGCCCAACTTCTCCCCAAAGTTCAAGATTAAAATGCATCAAAATGGAAGTGAAGGGCAGAATGAACTGAGTGGCTGTGGGAAGAGTAGGGGGAACTGGGGAACTAGCAGCTGCTTCAATCATTTTAACTAATGTAACTCTGAAAAATAGACTTGAAAAGTAGAAAATATGCCAGGCATGGTGGCATACACCTTTAATCCCAGCACTCAGGAGACAGAGGCAGGTAGATCTCTGTGAGTTCAAGCCCAGCCTGGTCTGCATAGTGAGTTCCAGGCCCCCTGGGGCTACAGGGAGACCCTATCTCAAAAAGACCCCCCAAAAAAGTAGAAAATATAATTCAGTTGCATAGAGGAGTATTTTCTGAAGTAATTTTGAGTCTCTTAAAATCAATAGATACATTTAATAATCTAGATTAATACATTAATATGTGTCACCTATATCCTTCTCTAATGTATTTAGAACACATAGATGTTGGCTTAGCTATTGGATAAAATTCTAAGTAAACAAAGTTACCTTTCTCCACATTTTGACTAGCTTTTCCCTAAACAATTTTGAGGAATTTCCAGGGAAGTTTTTCCTCTTAATACCCATGTTTCCCAGAATTGATTAGAGTCAGAAGTTATTTGATAGGCTCCTCAGTCAAGGAAGCCCCTGATAGAGTTGAAAGGTTGATGTGCTGGTTGGTCTATCAACTTGACACAAACTAGAGTCTTCTGGGAAGAAGAAGCCTCAACTGAGGAATTCTCCCTATCAGACTGAACTGTGGCCATGCCTGTGGCAGGGCCTAGTCCACTGTGGGTGGGACCTTCCCTGGGCAGTTGGGCCTGGGCTCTATAAGAAAGGTAGCTGAGGGGCTGGAGAGATGACCTAGCAGTTAAGAATACCGACTGCTCTTGCAGAGGACCCGGGTTCAATCTCCAGCACCCACATGGTAGCTAAAGAACTGTCTGTAACTCCAATTCCAGGAGAACTCCAGTTCCAGGGGAATCCGAGACCCTCTTCTGACCTCCGCCACATTGCACAACACAGGTGCACAAGCCTACATGCAGACAGTACATTCATACTCATACAAAAATAAATAAAATTAAAAAAAAAAAAAAAGAAAGCTAGCTGAGTAAGGGAGTAGGCGCAGGTGGTGCGCCTCCATGATATCTCAGTTCCTCCCTCCAGGCTCCATCCTTGAGTTCCTGCCCTGGCTTCTCTCAGTGATAGATTCTAAGTAGTTCTAAGATTAAACAAACCCTTTCCTCTTCAAGTTGATTTTGGCTAGTGTTTTATCATAGCAACAGAAAGCAAACTAGGACAGTTGGTCACCAGAGAGGAGAATCTTGAAGAACATGAAACAGAAAGCCATTTTTAATCCAGCTCCCTAGCTTTAACTCTTCTGTAATAATTCTCCTTTGAGATTTTATATATACATATATGGGTCTGTCTGGAGCAAGTGCTCTCCAGGCATGTCTCAGGGGTAAATGGAGCTTTCTGGCATAGGAAATCTACCTGCCCATGGTAATGCATGTCACACTAATTTAATCCTGTAACCTGCACAGCTGTGGATGTCAGGGAATTCTTACCAATGTATGTACTAATTACCATATGCTGATTGCTAAAGAGGAAATGCAAATGGTCATGTCCCCATATTAGGATATGAACGGCCTAAGAATGAATGGGAAACACAGGGTTGCAGATTCCAACTTCATAGAAAGAACTGTCTCTTAAAAAGAATTTAGCAAAATTGCAAAATGCCATCTTGTTGAGTCAGGCATTCCCCCAAAAGAAGTGTGCAAACACAGACTAGTGATGCATCCATCATGGATGGGATTAAAACGAAGGCCAGCTAGTCATTTATAAGGGCTCTCTATGTTTGAATATCATTTTTCATTTTATAAAAATCTAATAGAGGACCAGCAATATGGCTAGGATGGTAAAGGTGCTTGCCTCTAATCCTGAGGATCAGAGTTCAATCCCAGAACCCACATGGTGGGAGGAGAGAAGCAATTCTAGCAAGCTGTCCTCTGACTTCCCCAGGCGTGCCATCACACACACACACACACACACACACACACACACACAAACACACATACACATGCTCTCTCACATATATATATATATATATACACAAAATAAGTAAATAGAAATATAACATTAAAAAGGTAGACCATTGCCCTACCCTCTTTAAAACACAGCACACAGTGAAAGAAAAATGATATACACCCAGGAGTCAGAACTAACATCGTAATATTTAATAGGACAATGGGACCTGAAGTTGGTTCCACTTTCTAAAGAAGAATTTATTTAAAAGAAAAGCTGCCTGAAATGTGAACAATTAGTAAAACACATAACAGGAAGTAAATAGCATTTGTTTGGATCTAGTGAGCTCAATTTATAAAGGAAACGGTGCTGCACACAGCTGACAACCAGCCAGGTAGAAAATTAGCAGGACCCATGGTGCGTGTGAAGGCCAGAGTAATATTCCAAGCCTTCAACGGATAAGGAATCCTGTGACTGTGCATTGCTCCAGTTCAGCAGATTGAAGGCTACCTTTCCCACCAGGCCACGTTTGTTCTTTTGAACCCTCATCTCAAAGAGATTATAAGACAAGAACAACCCTGAGAGGAGATTTGGTCTCCTCCCCCATATCAAACACCCTCTCCTATACTCCAGGCCCTTTGATGAAAATTTTACTGTGAGAAGCCTAGCAGCCTTGATTTTATAACCCTACTGAAAAAAAATTCAGCTTAGCCATGTGACCCTGAAGGAGATGGGAAACATTTTATAAAAATAATAGAAAGAGCTTCGCCTTACAAAAAACATTTTTGGATGTCTCACACATTTCTAATCAGTGTCTCTCAGAAAAATAAGAGGCTAGCCATGTCTTCAGACTCACCAGACATGGTTTCACAGTGATTTGTTCTGCTTTGTTTAATCACCTTTAATTGTGCAGGCAGAATAGTATTACAATTATTTTTGAAAGCTCAAAATATTATCAAAGAGTGACATTCACATCAGTTATACACAGGTCAGGAAAGAGAATTGGCCAATGTTCTTGAAACTTCGCTGCACCTCCTCCAACTTCTCTCCCCCACTCCTCCTGAGGGAATTACTTTTTACTTCTTTGATGATCTTTCTAGGTTTATGATGCAAGCTAGTGTGCATATATTATTTGGAAACTGATATTTTCAACCTTAAGGTGACATGCGTGAGATTCATCCAATTTTTTTATTGTAGTTTCTATTCATTCAGTTCAGTTGTCATGGGAGATAGAAAGTGCTTTGTAATGGATACTCCCACACTGTAGGACACTTAGCAGCGTCCCCAGCCTCTGTCCACCAGGTGACCCCCCTTTGCCCACTCTAGTAAAATAATCTCTGTAGACATTGCCAGATGTTCTTTGAGATCTGAATTGACTACTAGTAATCACAGATGTAGTGTATTTCCTGTGTCACCATGACTCTTACACAAATATTCCTATTCTGAATGTTCTTATAGCTGTTTTGTCTGAAGGCTTCTATGCACATATACAACTAGAATTACTTGCGGTACAGTAGATGTCTGTGAAAATACTAGAATAAAAAGCAAGCTCTGTTTCTGCTATTATAACAGAGTAAACACAAAATATGTTGTTGTTTCTGGTCGCCAAAATAGGAGGGGACTTTTTTCTTACAGTAGCCAATGGCAGATTCTCCAGTGGACAGAACCTGGGTGTCCTCTACCCCAGCTGAATTCTATCTACTGGAGATGGTGTACATTAATGACTTTTCTGTTGCTGTGATAAAGGACCATGACCGATGGAATGTATAAAAGGAAGGGCTTATTTGCCTTAATGTTTCCAGAAGAACCAAATCCCTAGTTGAAAGGTAAGTGGAGCAAAGTTAATGTTATATTTCTTTTTATCTGAAGGCAACTATGCTGCTATAATGTGATCCCTTAATGGGCTCTAGAATTAACTGACCACTTATTTTCAGACTTTGTAATTGTGGTATATGTATTAGAGTAATGTAAAATAAAAGATAAAAATGAGAACTCCTAAACATATTTTGGAATTAGCATATAGTTTATTTTCTTTTTTTAAATTTTATTTATTCTTTTTTTTAAATTTTATTTATTTTTGTATGTGTATGAATGTACTGTCTGCATGTAGGTTTGTGCACCCATGTCATGCAATGCTGCGGAGGTCAGAAGAGGGCGTCTGATTCCCTTGGAACTGGAGTTAAAGACAGTTCTCAGCCACCATGTGGGTGGTGGAGATCTAACCCAGGTCCTCTGC
Organism: Rhizomys pruinosus; assembly: GCA_009823505.1. Classification (NCBI taxonomy): domain Eukaryota; kingdom Metazoa; phylum Chordata; class Mammalia; order Rodentia; family Spalacidae; genus Rhizomys; species Rhizomys pruinosus. The sequence continues at coordinate 773,078 of VZQC01010027.1, forward strand.
AAGAGCAGTCAGCACTCTTATAACCGCTAGGCCATCTCTCCAGCCCCCTAATTTTATTTATTCTTTATGTGTATGAATGTACTGTCTACATGCAGGTCTGTGCACCCGTGTTGTGCAATGCCATGGAGGTCAGAAGAGGGCGTCAGATTCCCCTGGAACTGGAGTTAAAGACGGTTCTCAGCCGCCATGTGGGTGCCAAGGATCAAACCCGAGTCCTCTGCAAGAGTAGTCAGTGCTCTTAACCACTAGGCCATCTCTCCAGCCCCCATATAATTTATTTTCAAAGGTCATAATTTTGGTATATTTATGATATATGTATATATGCATACTTTGGAGCAATACAAATGGGGGGGAACAACAACAACAAAAAGACTGGATCAAAGAACTGAGTGAAACAATTAACTTCTGCCCAAACAATAAACCTCTGCAGAAAAAAACTTTAAAAAGACCGAGAAAAAGATGCAAGACATGTATGGCAGAATGCATGAACTGGGGTGGGGTGGGAGGCATGGAAAAGGGAGTGTGTCTAAACTGGACTGAGAAATGATGTATGAAATATCCAAATCACCAATAAAAATATTTTATTTAAGAAAAGAGTCCATCACGGCAGCAGGGGTGGCCAGAGGAGAAAGCTGAACAGCTTAGTAAGGAAGCAGAAAGAACTTGCTGGGAGTGGGTCAAAGCTATGGCTCTCAAACCCTGCTCCTAGTTTCCTCCAGCAAGGCCATACCCTCCCAACAGTACTACCAACCGGGACACTGGGGGACATTCCTCGCTTAAATCACTGCATGTTGTAATACCCCCACAGGTGCAGAGCTCATTTCCACAAGACTGCTGCCCACCGAAGATGTCAGTCAGAGCTTCCCATGATCCTTTCCTTGGGATGAACAAGGAGAACCTCCTTGAGTGTCTCACAGAACTGGTTTATTAAAAAGGCTATTACAGGGGCTGCAGAGATGGCTCAGCGGATAAGAGCATTAACTGCTCTTCCAGAGGACCCGGGTTCGATTCCCAGCACCCACATAGTGGCTAAGAACCATCTTTAATGCTGGGCATAGTGGCGCATGCTTTAAAAAAAAAGGCTATTACCAAAAAAAAAAAAAAAAAGGCTATTACAATGTAAGGATATGAGGAGTTAAGGGGCAGAGACACACAGGGTGAGGTACAGGAGAAGGGGCACATGCCTGCCATGCATCCCCATGTGTTCAGCTAAACGCCTTGCAATCTGTCTTCTTGGGGTTCAGAGAGTCTTCATTACACTGCCATACTGATTCTGGCTGACTGACAGCCCAACACCAAATCCTAAACTTACTGAAAACATTATGAGAAGTTTATATGCATTTTTGTTACATAATTGTATGGTTCTTAAGTATAAACTTTGCAGATGATAATGTGACCAAGAGAAACGAAAGGCTAGACATCTCTGATTGGCTACTGGAGATTCTCTCTCCTCCTGGGACATGGAAGTCAAAGTTCAAGTCTCAACCTTCTACTATAGAATTTCCCTTTGGCCAGCGTCCATTTAGAAACTACCTAGGGACAACCAGACCCTAGCCATCTCAGTATGTGACACCTTGGGATATAAAAGCTCACAACTGATTTTCTAAGGAGATTTTAAGGACTGTAGTAGCAAGGTGTCATAAAATAGTGGCATAGGCCAAGCATGTAATTCCCAACATCACACTATCTTTAATTTTGATAGATTATGCTCTGAGACCTTGTCTAACCCATCCAAGGCATATATGCCTAGAAATTGGGAATGGTAATAGAGAGAGATTCAGACCAAGAGCACATGACATTAAAACTAGGTGGTAACCAACTCAAAGACCAGCTGGGAGATTTTTAAAAAGCGAAGAGTTTAACTGAAGTTGACTTAAGATGGATAGAAGGTAAGTACACTCCCCTTGGTTCTTCAGAATTGTAAAGTCCTTTCACAAACCTTTCACAATCGCAAAAAGGGATCTTTGAGGAACTGGGGAGATGGCTCAGTGGGTAAAGTACTTGTTACCATGTGGCTGTCATAAAATTCCCTGACAAAAACAACTTTGAGAGGACCTTAAGGCAGGAAGTTGAAGCATCTAGTCACACCCACAGTCAAGAGCAGAGAGAATGAATGCACGTGTGCTTATTCCTCAGCGTCGTTCTCCACCCTTGCATAGTCCAGGACCCAAGCTCAGGGAATGGCACGCACACAGTGGGCTCCGTCTTCCCATATCAATAATTAACTGTGTCAAGCTGACAAAAACAACCACCATGCTACCCAAGCATGAGGACCCGATTTAGATCCCTAGCCCCCACATAAAAAGCCAAGCACGGCCCGTGCCTATAACCCCAGGACTGGAGGCGTGAAGACAGCAGATCCCTGAAGCAATGAAAAGAAAGAGTGGAAAATAGAAGAGAGAAACAACAATGTAAAGGTGACTAGAAAAAAAACTGCAGAGGACCTGGGTTCGATCCCCAGCACCCACATGGCAGCTGAGAACCGTCTGTAACTCCAATTCCAGGAGAACTCCAGTTCCAGGGGAATCCGACGCCCTCTTCTGACCTCTTCGGCATTGCAGGACACAGGTGCACAAACCTGCATGCAGACAGTACATTCATACACATACAGAAATAAATAAAATTAAAAAAACTGCAGAGGCTTATTTGCTTAGGTAGCAATTTCTGATTTAGCCAGTCAGTCTGTAATTATTGTTATTAAATTTAATTAGATATTATGGGACAAATAAAGTAGCAACTATTTGTGCCAATTACAAAACTAGATATTTTAGGAAGGAGAATCTTGCTGAAGAAACACAAGATACAAGTTAAAAAAATGCATCAAAATGTGTCATAAGGAAAAAAATAGTAATATTAAGACTGCATTTTTAGAAATTTCTAAGCAAGATGTTTATTAAGAAATAGTCTAATTCTGGCTGTTTCAGACCCTGAAAACTAGGGAGACTAGGGCTTGGGTGTTCTCAGGAGGACACAGAGCTGAAGACAAGAAACTGAGGTTCTCTGAAGCCAGATGGTCCTGATAACCCACCCATCTCTGAGAGGGCTGTTTTCTTTCTTTTTTTTTCCCTACCAAATCCTGGCCCCACTGGCTAAGGCAGGATCTGTGAAAGTGCTAGGAGGGCTGTTTTCTCATGCAAAGCATAAGGCTAAAGTGTCATTCAACAGAGGAACATAGTAAGTATCAACCTATAAAGAGAATCCTGGTGGGTTTTTCCCTGACTCAAAGTTCAGCTCTCATGGAAAGAAAGCCAGTCGAGATCCTTGCTCAGCTGTGTGATCTTTCTCATTTAAGCAAGACTCTATAGCAAAAACATGCCCACAGGGACTATACCTACAGCAGGACATGGGAGTGAAACTAACAGTGTGCGAGATGAGTCAGGTGGGTGGGGACAGAGAGAACGACAACAGTTTTGACTTCTTTCACTACGCCCAAGCCAGCTTGTTGGGACATAGACGTGGAGACTTTATCCACTTCATCAATAGATTCCTCTCCATTTCAACCACTTAAATGCTGGGTCTGCCAGAGAATCATGAGCATTTGGAAAATGTCTTCTACATTTACAAATGAGAAATGTAGAAGCGGCAAGTATGCAAATGACAATTAAATTGAACATAAAGATCTTAAAAGTGAATGAGTGGAAAAGATGTATTAGAATCCTAAAAGGCTCTGTACTGAACTGGACTTTGTAATTCTGCTAGCTGTGTGATTAACTAAATTAAATGCTGCCTTCCTTCACCTGTAAAGTCAAGGCAATGAACTGTAAGTCTCTCAGACCCCCTTAAGTTTTTAGATTTAGAAATAAATTATCATTAGAATACTTAGGTATCACATAGTTGAATGTTATTTTGTGGTACTATTGTATAAGGAGGTAGTTGTTAATAGGGAATATTTAGCCAGGCGTGGTGGCGCACGCCTTTAATCCTAGCACTTGGGAGGCAGAGGCAGGCGGATCTTTGTGAGTTCAAGGCCAGCCTGGTCTACAGAGTGAGTTCCAGGACAGCTGGGGCTACATAGGGAGACCCTGTCTCAAAAAGACCAAAAAAAAAAAATAGGGAATGTTTAAAAATATGTGTGCTCATACATGTGTTTATGAAATAGTTAGAGAACTATACAAGAGTACCACAAAATAACTTTCAAATATTAGATACCTACATATGCTCAAAAGCTCTGAGGCTGTATAAAAGTAGTTTATATACCCCCTCTTTCTTGACTGTTATTACTCTGTGAATGCCTTAAGATGAGAAAACTGCACCTCAGACAACTAAAAATTGCAACAGCACATGTCTGCCTGTCTGATACTGATAGGATGTTTAAGATGATTGATTATCTAAGAATAACAATAAGAAGGGGCCATGGGTCTGCAGTCTGTACTGTTGGCTAGGCTGGGTGTGGTTAGTAAATTTATTATTCAGGTACATAATTCTACCCACAAGTAGTAAAATACTATTTTTCTACAGATCATTCTGAAAGATTCCGACGTGTTTCTTTCTCAAGAGAACCAAGGACAAAAGGTCTCTTGGTCCGAGTTCCGAGATGACTCAATTCCCTTTCTTAATTTGCCTCTCTACACCAAGCTGAAGTTTCTAGGGTCTTTTAGAAAGTGGGGATAAAGAGGCCTTCTCTTGTATATGCAAATCACAACCCTTGTAGTAGGAACGTGGCAGACTCCCTCTCTGGGTGTATACACAATTTCTCACTTCCAATACCCGGTTGCCTCTATTTAAGCAAGAACTGAGATTTGGGGACTGCCCCAGCATTAGCAGGGCTTAGCTAGCAGCTCTGGTGGAGAGTTCTGGTTGTCCCAGATTCACCACCAGTTTTATCTATGCACAGGTGATCTGGGGGAATACATAGAGTGGGAGAATAGAGTTTCAGAACAGGCATAGCAGACTTATTTGAGCTGGGCTTTGACATCTCAGACATGGCCAAAATAACACCTGAAACATTGGGCATCACTGTCTGAGAGGAAATATGTTCCTAACTGTCCCGGGGGCAGTTTTATATCAGCCGTAAATCAAGCTCTTGGCTTCATTCCTGGAACTGGGAAGAGTAGAAGATACAAAGCATTAAAGAAAGAATAAGTGAAGAGGGTCAGATTCTGCAATAGAGAAGGGATGTCCAAGACAGTGGAAACAAGCCCAAGGTCACCTTGGGAACTCAAGAGTGAGATGAGTTTCCTTGGCACAGCTGGGTGTGGAAGATGAGAACAACTGTGTGGAAAGCAGGCAACACTGACTGTGGCAGGGAGCCTGGGCTGCGACCTGCAGAGGGCCAGGGAAGTGTTGTCTACAGAGTGATTTATCTTTACAGGATGGTGGTCTCTTCTACAGCTACTCACCCCTGCCATTTATCAACAGAACTCAGTATGGCAGGCAATGGGCGTGGCCATGCCCACATTGTATGTGTGCACATTAAAATGTGAACTTTACATTACTTCCACATATTATGAAGTGCTTTTCTTTTAATTTACTTTTCATCCATTTCAAAACTGAGATACATGTTCAGTGGTTGTTACTACAAAGAGCTGGCAGGCCAGGCTGACCCAAAGGCTACTTATTGTTTGTTATCAAGGACCTGGCTAAGGGCAGACTATTCAGAAAGACCTCCTTCCCATTTTCCCTCTTCTTCCAGCTGTTGTCATTGGTTTTTGGTGCTATGTCTGTTACAAAGTGGCTACAAGGCATTGAGTAACTGATTCATAAAATGCCCACTTTGCAAACAAGTAACAATGACAGAGAATATTAATAACTATTATCTTTGTTTATCAATAAAGAAATGGGTTTATCTATTGCTCAGACAAAAGAATATTCTCCACTACAGTATGAACATGTCACGAATGACAGTGTGGTCTGTGAAAAAAGCCAACTTAATAGTGAAGAGTCTTGGGGTCCAATCCATCCTTTTCTATCTCATTCAAATCTTTGAAATACCCCAGACATTGGACTGCACACTGTAATCCTAGCCTTGCATACACTGAGAGAGGAAACTCTCTGGGTCCCTCTGGCAAGTGAGCTTACCTCAACTTGTAAGTAAGAGACCCTCTCAAAAACAAGGTGGACAATGTCCTGAGAAACCACCCCCCAGGTACCTGGGCCTAACCTCTAACTTCCACACATACACACATGTGCATATAGAGCACGCATATACATACATACACAAACATGTGCATATACATATACATAACATGTGTGTGCACACACGAGTACACACAACATGCATGCACATACACAGACAACCTTCTCTCTTGATCTCACTTTCCTCCTTTGGAAGTAATAACTGCCTATGCTCATCAGGCCAGTGAAATGTAAATGCTGGAGCAGAGCAGAGAGGACAGAGGCCACAGTGACCGGGAAGCACAGGTCTTAACTTTTGCCATGTGGACATACATGCTTTATATATAATTATTCTTTAAGAAAAGCAAAATGTTGATTTAATGCAAGTTGGCCTAACATTAGGGGGAATTAAAAACTCATAATGATGACATGGATCTACAGGCTAGGTGGGACATTCTGGCTATGACCCTCCCCTGAGCGACAGGCTATAATATTGGTTTATAGACTGGCTTGAGCTCCTTTCCCTCCCCGTTATATGTGTGGCAAGTGACTTGGTCTTCTTATGTGCATGTAGGTGGCATGCATGTGCATGTTCATGTGTATGGGCACACATGTGTGAGAGTGTGTATATATTGTGTGCATGTGGGAGCCTGAAGTTGATGCTGGGTATCTTCCTCAGTCATTGTCCACTTTTGTTACTGATTGAGGTAGTCTCTTGCTGACTTGGAGTTGGTGGAATCTGGCTGCTCTAGCTAGCCAGGTTACCTTGGAATGCTCTGGGGCATCTTCAGAGCTGGGGTTACAATGGCTGTCAGCATGTCCGGCTTTCATACAGTTTCTTTGGCTCTGAACTCTTGTCTTCTAGCTTGTACGGCAAGCACTTTATTCCCTGAGCCATCTCCCCAGTGCTTACGCTTTTCATGAAGCCAGCCCTCAGCACGGGCTGCCTGCATTTTCCATTCTCTTCTCATCCTTTTATGCTAACCAGATCAGAAGATCCTTGAGGGTCCTGGAGGCTGGTGAATTTGCCCTGAATCTTCCTAACAACTGGCTCATTGCCTTGAACACAGCAAGGGCTTAATGAAAACTTTTGAATTGATGTACAAACTGATTATAAATAGTCCTGGCATATCTGAAAGCTCAAGTCCTGCCTCCTTGGATTCTCCTTTGCCAGTGGGAGGCATTATGGGAAAATTGCCCAGTGGGGGCTTTGGAATCCAGCCAGGCTGAACCAGAAGGTCAGTTCTTCTGTTTCAAGCAATATGACCTTAAGCCTAATTAGATACTGTACAAGGATCAATTAGCTCATTTGTAAAATGTTCATCTGATTAAAAGCTGTATATGTGTAGACTTGGCAACCACAGATCTCTTCCCTGTTTCTGTGGTCAAGGAAAGGGAAGAGTTCTTAAAGAAATCTAGATCTATCCCTGAAGTAACAAAATGTATTTTCAAAAATAAAAACAAGAAAGTAAAGAAGGAAATGTAAGGAAACTCGGCAGAGCAGTTGTGTGTGATTTTCATTATCCACCTAAGAGCAATGTGGTCAAAAGCGTGATCCTTCTAGATTGTTTATTTTATACAGAACCCAATAAAATTTTAAACTAAGGAAGTCCTATTAAGAAAGAAGGTACTCTCTTCTTGCAGGTATCCCAGTTTAGAGGCAAGGAGCCTTTACCTTTTGTGGGGCCTTAGATCCCCTGGCCAACATCTCCTTGGTGGAATAATCCATTACTGATGTCAGAGCTCCTGAATTGATATATTTTGCTTAAGCGCATAGTTTAAGGACTTTAGTATTATATTTGGTTCTGAACAGAGAATAATCCTTTTCACAGTTCTTATGTCTATAAAAAAATAAAAAAAGCAGTTTTACCAGTTTTATAAGAGATTACCTCTAAACTGGGATACCTGCAAGAAGAGAGGCGATAAGGCCCTGCTGCTGAAGACCTGACGTTAACATGGGAAAGATGCATTGAGACCACACATGCAAGTGTACAGATGGCCTCTGGAACACCAGAGAGTGTTACCAAAGGCCACTAAACCAATAAAGCAAATACGGGTCTCCTCGAGTCAAGCAAGACTCCACTGTCAACACCAGCTACACCTCACCTGCCTGGAAATACTGTGCAGCAGAGGCAGCCATATGCCTGTATATCCCAAATCTAATTGGCTATTGGCTCTCTCCTTGGAGGAATAACCCATGGCTGATGCCACAAGCTTACATCCTCTACAGGTTAGGAGATGTCATAAGCCACAGTAAGACCCTGTCATATTTAACAGGAAAAAATGTAATTCATGGATCAACATATCATCTAAACATATGTGTCTATACCAAAGTAACCTACCATAACTATTAATGCTGTTTAAATACCTATATATCTAATTGCTTGTGCTTCATTAGTAGGATCGAAAGGTTATTCCTGGACAAACTGTCAGCCCATGAAAGGAAACAGCCAGAATTGACCAGAATCCAAGACAACAGCTCCAGAGAGAGTGGACTGTTCTGCTTCTCATCCACCTGTGCCCCTTTTCTAAGCCCAGGGAATAATCTGCGGAAGAGGGGCCATGGTAGAATGTAAGGGCTGTGATTGGGGTGAATGGTGAAACTACAGCAATGTAGTCTGGACCCTCATTTGATTAACCTGATTGAACATACAACCCCTCACTCCCCGCTGGAAGGTGGGGCTGTGGGGGTTTGGGCACAACAGCCTGCAAATTGGTTTTACATGAAGGATGCTTGTACTCATGGATTATCACTTATAGCTAAAAAATGGGAAAAAAAACTGAGAGAAATATGCAGGACAGTCATGGCAGAATGCATGATCTCGGTTGGGGTGGGGGGGGGAGGGAAAGGGAAATATGCCTGAACTGAATTGGAAAATGATGTATGAAATGCACAAAGCATCAATTTAAAAAATGTTAAAAAAAAAAAGAAAGAAGGTACTGTGATTCAATATTCATAGACAAACTTGTGGTTTACTGAGTGTCCACTTAAACCCTATGAACAGGATTTCTAGCTCATCAGAGACCACTAGTCACAGAATTCTCTAGTAAAAAGAAACTAAGAGCTTCCTGGCCCAGCCCTTACCTCTCCAAGTTCCTGATCATTCAGGAACTGCTTAAATACTTTCAACCTGAATAGAAAGGCAGTCCTCCCATGACAGCAGCTACACCATACTAGAGGAAGATAATTCAGACAAGCCAGCAGAGCAGAGTACATTCCTGTCATCTCTCTCTCTCTGGTTTCTGTGGACATACAGCACAGCTTAGTGTATAAGCTTTCCTATTTGCATATGCAAGTACTAAATACCCCACTGAGTTTCTGGATGTAATACATAATAGATAATACAGAATATCTAGTGAGTTCATGTGTGGAGATTTGGGAATGTATGAAACAGGCAGGATACTCTGCACCATGATCCCATGAAACCACCAATCCAGTTGTTCATCTCCAGAAACCCTAGCAATCCCTGTGTTCAGTGACTAGTCCATTCACAGGAATCCACACATTCATTCATAGTTTTGTGCATTTCATACTGTCAGTTTTGAAAAGCAAATTAAACACTTAGTGCAGTTCTGCCTGTGATAATTAGTAGAGGAGAGCCAGCTGTGACCTTACAACTGGGGGTAACAGCAGTGAGTGCAAGGTTTTCTTTAATAAGTTGTCAGATAATAAATATAGTCCTCTCCAGTCTCACAGTTTCTTTTGCAGCTACGGCATGTTGCCACCATAGAGTCGCGGCAGCCTGAGACAAAGTGTAAACAGAGAGGGCATGCCTGCGTTCCTGGTAAAATTCCCTTACAAAGCAAGCAGCACCAGCAGCATTCAACACAGCAAACAAGGGAGAACACTGGCTGGGGTCGGTAGAAGGAAGTGTTAGCTGCGGTCTGTCCTCACAGTGCGGCAAGAACCTCTATCACAACACTGGGCCTGGAAGCCTTCTCTCTACCTGGGGCCAATCAGATGACCATTAATTCGTCTTTAGCATCTTGAAAACTCTGACAGTTAAGGTTGAGCCGTTCCGGTTGTACTGTTCAGGTTAGAAATGCTCATCTTTGCTTATACTCATGGATTATCACTTATAGCTAAAAAAATGAAAAAAAAAAAAACCCTGAAAGATGCAGGACAGTTATGGCAGAATACATGATCTGGGAGGGGGGGGGGGGGGGGGGGAAGGGAAAGGGAAATATGCCTGATCTGAATTGGAAAATGATGTACGAAATGCACAAACCATCAATAAAAATTAAATAAAAAAAAAAAAAAGAAATGCTCATCTTGCCGGGCGTGGTGGCACATGCCTTTAATCCTAGGACTCCAGAGGCAGAGGCAGGCAGATCACTTTGAGTTCAAGGCCAGCCTGGTCTACAGTGTGAGTTCTAGGACAGCTATGGTTACAGGGAGACCTTGTCTCAAAAAAACAAAAATAAATAAATAAATAAATAAATGTTCATCCTTCTGAAGATAGACTCGATAGGCTTCTAAAAACACTTTCTAAAAACTTTTCAGTAAGTTTGGCTGATGAACAGTGGCAGGAAACTCCTGTTCTCTGTGGAAAGTGACAGAATGGCCCAATGTATGCATCCCAGATGTAACAAACACAACTAATTTTTCTTCATCTGAAGGTCTGATATAAGTGGTCATCTTATACTTTATCTGGTGAAAAATATTTCTCTAATTTCTTAATTTGGAAAAGAAGTTAGATGGCCCGTATTTGGTATATGTATTCACTTGTGTATTTTGCTCGTGTGCCTCAGCAATCCATCTGTCTGTTGAGGAGTAAGCATTGATTTCCTTCTGAGCAGGGAAAGGCTGGGCTTCCAGTGTTTATGAATTATTCAAGCTCAGAGGATTAGTGATAAATAACTAAATATTCACTGTAAACACTGGAGAGATACAGGCAATTTAGTTCATTGCAGGAATTACTATCTGCATTGCACAACCATCACTCATAAAGATAATACAGATCTAAATCTGAACTTTTGACTACCATCCTGTTTTATTTATATAGTGTAACACTCATAGCTATTACCTAGACCTTCAAATGGCTCATGCGGGAGGTCTTCAGCTGTCAGAGAGTGACTTACTGATGGGAACAATGAGTTCTCCTCTGGAGAAAGAATTTTTAAAAATCAATTGAGCGTCAAATATTTAACAATTTTATAAAGATATTAATTAACTAGACAATCTAGCTAGGTGTTGCCCTGAAAGATAATGGAACAGACACATCTGTGCTTCCAGGAGACCAAGTAAAGTGTTAAAAGGTAGTAGTATATGTATGTCATTGATCAAAACAGACAATACTGTATTCATGGAGATAGCCCAGTATTCCTTGATGTAAATGCAATTATTCAGGACATTACGATTTTCAGGAATACTTATCCACAATTAAGTAAACAGTCATCCGGTCGAACTAAATAGGGGTTTGTCCCAATAAGCCAAGAAGCTCAGTTACCTTGAAGAATATCAGTGTCAGCTGAGGGCTTTAGGCTAAAAGACTGTCAAGAGTTAAAAGGAGTGTGTTAACACCTGTATTGGCATGGGAAAAAATTCTGCCTGTATTTAAAACAAATAAATCCCAGCTTCCATTTTCCCTTTTAACACTGACATTAAAAATGTAGGCAATAAATTTGGATATTTCCCTGGAAGAGGTCTTTGCTCAGAGGAATATTGTACTGAGCCATGTGTAATGGACAGCTTGACCTTGCTGCCTACAGGACTCTTATCTTGTTCTTTGGTGTCGGTGGTTCCCATAACCCAAGGCTGCATTCTCAGTTTCTACTCAGAAAGGAGAAGTGGCTGTTAACTTTAGTCATTTACTTCCTAGACATCATCCATTAAAAATATAGCACGTTGGGGCTGCTGACCTGCTGTCCACCCTTACAATCCCAGTTTGATCCCCACAGCCTACATGGTAGAAGGAGAGAACTGACTCCCACAAGTTGTACGATGACCTCCATACACATGTCACACCACATGATCCCCACAAAATAAGTAAATGTAATTAAAACAATTATTTTCTAGCTTTTGAGACAGGTTCCCCCTATATGCCCAGTTGGCCTGGAACTCAGTATATAGACCAGCCTTGCCTGAATCCCACAGAGATCCACCTGCCTCTGGACTGCTGAGCTTTTAGGCGTGTGCCACCATGCACAGCCAGAAAACTGTGTGTGTTGGGGGGGATTTTTTTTATGTTGTTATTGTTATTGTTTTGTTTTGCTTTGCCTTTGTTTTTAAAGAAAAAAAGCATAGCATGGGGCTGGAGAGATGGTCAGCAGTTAAGAGCACTGGCTGCTCTTGCAGAGGACCCAGGTGTGGCTCACGCCCACCTAAAATTCCAGTTCCAGGGGGCCTGATGCCCTGTCCTGGCCTCCATGGTCATTGCATGCATGTAGTGCACTTACACGAAAGCAAAATACTCACTCATACAGATAAGATAAAACTTTAAAAAGAGGGGCTGAGAGATGGCTCAGCGGATAAGAGCACTGGCTGCCCTTGAAGAGGACCTGGGTTCAATTCCCAACACCCACATGGCAGCTAAACTTCAGTTCCTCGGCAATCTGATGCCTTCTTCTGACTCCATGGGCATGGCACGACGTGGATGCATTTACACACATGCAGGTAATACACTCATACACATAAAATAAAAACAATAAATAATTTTTTAATTTCAAAAAGAAAAAGCAAAACATGTGACCTCACAGGAGCACCACAAGTCACTTTTCAGCAGTCTTAGCTTTCCTAAGGAGAGCTCTGAGGACCTCCCAGACAAAGGGCTAGGGTGAGTGAAATCCTGGGTCAACAATCTGTGTGTGTGTGTGCGTGTGTGTGTGTGTCTATTTTATGCAGGTGTGCAGAGGATGCTAAATTTGAATGTAGAATTTGGATCCTAAAAAAAAGTCTGAAACACTAGATGCAGAATGGGCTGCCTGGTTCCAAATAGCCTTGAAATCACTGACACAAGATAGAAAACCTATCTTCAAATTCATTGGAAGAATGATTCTTTGGATCAGAGAGAAGACAAACTTTGATTCAACACCTTTTGGGTTGTAGGCTATTACGGTGGTTTGAATGGGAAATGTCCCCTCAGGCTTATGTATTTGAATCCCTGGTAAGCAGTGGGCAGTGCTATTTAGAGAGGTTATGAAACCTTTTGGAGTTGCAGCTTTGAGGTTTTATAGCCTGACTCCATGCTTCTCTCTCTTCTGTCTGTGGGTGAATATGATCATGCTCTTGCTATCATGCCTTTCCAGCCATGAGGACTATTCCTCTGGAGTTATAGGCTAATTATAGGCTAAAATGAAACCTTTCCTTCTTTTTTTTTTTTTTTTGCCTATAGCACCTGGTATTCCAGGCCCGACCCTGCTTAGCTTCCGAGTTCAGATGAGATTGGGTGCATTCAGGGTGGTATGGCTGTAGACAAACCTTCCCTCCTTTAAGCTGCTTTTGGTTGTGATGTTTTATCACAGCAGCAGAAAGGTAACCAACATAGCTATTACCATGATGCCAGCCACCGAGAGCCCTAGATAGAACCTCAATTAATCTACAAACACTTCTTGATTAAATTGATGATCCACAAGTATCTTTCATTGACACAAACCACGTAAACAGAATAAACTCTTCCTAGAAAGTGTTCTGAAGTTGAGTTCACTAATTGGGTTAAGGAGTTTTTGACCTTCATCTATTTACTTACAACTACTCAAATAGCATTTAGAGATAATGTTGCAATTAGAGTTCCAGCAAGAAATAAGATGACTCCAATCTCTAGAATTGTGCATGAGTGTCTTTACTAACAGTAAATAACACTTGTCCATTAATCATTCTTTTTTTAATTTTATTTATTTTTGTATGCTTGTAAATGTAGTCTGCATGTAGGTTTGTGCACCCGTGTTGTGCAATGGCGCGGAGGTCAGAAGAGGGAGTCGGATTCCCCTGGAACTGGAGTTAAAGACGGTGCTCAGCACCTATTAATCATTCTTAAGGAGAAAACTCATACAGCTTTCTTTGATTTTTTTCCCTAGGTCCATTGTCTTACTGTGTTTGTGTCACAATACTGAATATCAGAGACCAGTTCACTTTACAAAGTAATTTATTTCTTACAGTTCTAGAGCTAGGAACTCCAATACCAAAGTGTTGGTATCTGGTGAGAACTTCCTGATGTATCAAGACATGATAAGCACTGTTACACACTGAGAAAGAGGAAGCATGCACAAGCAGGTATCCCTTGATCCTTCTGTGAAGCCTAATGCATCAGGGAATACCCCCTCCCTTGACCTCATGAGCCAAAGGCTCCACCAGCATATGAGTCTGAGGAATGTGTTTCAGACTTGTAAACTTTGGGGGGACTTTCAAGCAATAGTGCAGGAACTATAATAACTCCCTTCATTGGAATGCAATTTGTAATTTGTAATCAGTAGGAACAAACTCTCAGGCTCACCAGTGTCATGTCTTCTTCCTGAGCACACTGGAAGGTACATGTCCCAGACTCATGTACACTTTGATCGAGGCTATGGGAATAGCTTCAGCCAGTGGCAAGGTCTAGACTTAGGAACTTCCTGTCAGTTACTAAACTTCATCCCCTTGCTTGAAGTGAACAGACTCTAAGATGAAAATTGCCATCCTAAAGAAAAGCTGGATCCCTGCATCCTTTAAGGCCTAAGTGGAAGATGGTCTTCTCATGGGCACCTAGCTGTTATGCAAACAAGAAATGAATCTTTGTTGTAGAAAAACCTGTGAGACCACAGAGATTTTTAAAAGCTTACCACCATTATCCTGACATCAAGAAAGAGACCCAGTAGCTTGGCATGGTCATTATCCTTTAGAGTGTCACATCCGAGAGGAGGGAGCTGAGAGGAGTTGGTGAATTGCTTGGGTTGGCAGCATAGATTATGTAACACAGAAAAAGCAAAATAGGAACTGTCTACACTTCGTACAGGAGCAGCAGAAGTCTAGGGAGCTGGGGAGTACAACCTGGAACTGGGTCCTTTGTTAGGGTGGCAAGAAAGGCCCCAGGCACAGAGAGAACCCCAAAGAAACCACCTGGCTCAACCTGATGCCTGTCTCTCAGATCCGAGTTAGGAGCTGAGCTCCTGCCTAGCCAGGCACAGCAGGGCAGGGAGTTCTGAGCAAGACCATGTGAACAGCATGTCTAATTTGGAGTAGATGTTAGTTCCAAAAGCACTATGAAATTGTCATGAATGAATCGTCCATCTCTACCATTTTCTACGACAAAGCAGTGTGAATGGGGTAGGACTCTGCAGAGTGAATGTCTTCACACAGTTCACTGTACCCTTACCACACTCCATCTCCACCTTTTGTTTTTTATTTTAATGCTGCAAATTTTCTATAATATATTCTGACCATATTTAGATCTCCTCTCATATCTGAACCGCCACCCTTTTCTTCATCTGGTGGGTCCAGTCTATTGATGCCTGTGAATTCTAGGAAAACAAAATAGATGATGGATCATAAGTGCCCTAGAGCTCCGTTGGAGAGCTGTGAATACTGTTCCACCCCCCCCACCACCACGACAGTTTCGAGAATTAAATACAAGACTTTTCTCCAACTGTTTCAGTGATGGTCACAAGGGCAAATCAAAAGATCTAAGATTTTAGCCAACACATCTAAAGAGATGAGAACTCTTGTATTAAAGCCTGGTTTATAGCTACGCTAGACAGCATTTGTTTGTTTCCATGTAAGTGTTTTTTGTTAAAATTTTATTTATTATTGTATGTGAATGTATGTATATGTGTGTATGTTTGTAATGTGTGTATGTGTGTGATGTGTGATCCTATGGGCCATGATTGTCATGTATATGCTAGAGAACAGCTTTGTGGAGTGGGTTCTCTTCCTCCACTCTTGGGTGGGTTCTAAGGATCAAACTCAGGCCCCCAGGCTTATGTGATAAGTTGCCTCTACCTGCTGAGCCATCTCATCAGCTCCATGTAAAGTATTCTGAGGAAGGTGGTTCCTGCTTAAAGAGGAGGGATAAAGACTGGAAGTGGGGTAGAGGAGTGATGGATGTAAGCAAATGTGTGTTTAGAAGATCTGGACGTTGGGCTGGAGAGATGGCCTAGCGGTTGGGAGCGCCGACCGCTCTTGCAGAGGACCCGGGTTCGATCCCCAGCACCCACATGGCGGCTGAGAGCCGTCCGAAACTCCAATTCCAGGAGAACTCCAGTTCCAGGGGAATCCGACACCCTCTTCTGACCTCGGCGGCATTGCACGGCACGGGTGCACAAACTTCCTTGCAGGCAGTACATTCCTACACTTACAGAAATAAATAAATAAATAAATAAATAAATAAATAAATAAATAAATAAATAAATAAATAAAAGAAGATCTGGACGTGATTCTCTGAAATGAGCTTCTGTCCATCAGCAGCTGCTCCCAGGAAATCAGCCATGCTGCAGTGGTCACCACTGCACATGAATGAAGCCATACAGGATGCAGTGTCCGTCTATTATCATCTGATCCTAACTGAAGGGAAGAGTAGAAACCTAAGGTATTGATCCACTAGCCTCATGCCATGAGAGAGATCTCACCATGGTTTCCTTTCCTTAGAGGACCTATAGACGTTTTCTCAAGCTTTGAGGTTGTGACCATTTCTTTATAGGTATTTTAGCTATAATTGATTAATGTGTACAGAGACAGTCTATTCATAGGCAGAAATAGAGAATGAAGCCATCATCAAAGCACAGATCCAGAGATCTCTGAGTGGACCTAGTCATGAGTGCTTGAGTTGGTATTTCTGCATCATTATCTGCACCTGACCTTTATGGGCTAAACATCCTTGTGAGTGATTTCACCAAGAGTTGAAGACAAAAAGGCATATACCCAAAGAATCTAAAGGGGGAGAAAATTTGGAACAGGGGGATGGTGAGTTGGATAGAAAGAGTACCAATAAGCCCTGTCCATCCAATCATTTTTATTTGGTTATAGATCAAGTCCCAGAAAGTCACGGGTAGCCACAAACTGAGCATTATTTCTATAAAACTGTAATGTCCTGGACATCACCTGAAAGCTCTTTTGTACCATATTGATTACAGACTCATATACAGTCCTGGTGGGAAGCAGATTTGGGCAGTAACCCAACTTGGAGGAAAACTCTAAAGAAGATAGGTAAGTTTCCCAGTACACAGACATGCTTATTTACATAACCAGCATGTACTGAATAGAGTTCTGTCTTCTTCCACTGACCTAAATTCTCTGAGATCACACTCAGTGGTCACCATTTTAGATTGGTGACACTAAGATATGTTTGAAGTGCAATTAGTTTATTTGAGAGATGGCACAGGCAGATGAAAGAAAGAGGACAAAGGAAGTGAACACAGAAAACTCATCTCTATGTGGAGCTGAGCATCGCTCTGTAAAACGGTGCAGGTCACATCTGAAGTTCTGCTAAGTGCAGAGGTGGGTCCTGACCAATCCCCCCTTCTGATAGGATAATAGCTGCTCAAAAACTGTTCATCTTTGTGGCATTTCTGAGACAGCCTCAAAGGCACCATGCAAGCTTCTGTGTTGAAGGAAATCACACAAACAGAAGCAAGGGATGTCTTGTGTATATGGAGAGACTATTCACAGCTCTCCAACAGAGATTTTGGGGACTTAGGATCCATCATCTATTTCATTGTCCTAAAATTCACAGGCATCAATAGACTGAACCCACTAGATGCAAGACACATTTCAGTTGCCTGAGCTTTCACTTTCTGTTAATATTGTCTTTATTCTTATCTTTTAAAAATATTTTTATGATTTTTTAATTGTGTGTATGTGTGTGTCTATGTGGGTATGTGCACATGAGGGCAGGTTCTGGTGGTGGAGAGAGGTGTTGGATTCCCCTGGAACTGTAGTTGTGAGCTGCCCAAACATGGATCCTGGGGACCAAACACATTTTCTCTGGAAGTGTAGCACATGCTCTTAATAACTTAGCCATCTCGTAAGAACCGTCTGTAACTCCAATTCCAGGAGAACTCCAGTTCCAGGGGAATCTGAGACCCTCTTCTGACCTCCATGGCATTGCACGACATGGGTGCACAGACCTACATGCAGACAGTACATTCATACATATACAAAAATTTAAAAAATTAAAATAAAATAAAATAACTTAGCCATCTCATCTCTCCAGCCCCAATTATGATCTGTCTTATTATAAACTATACTTACTTAAAAATATATGTAAGAATAAACTTTCTTCCTAAAACATCAAACATGATGATTAGCCCTAATTGCCAACTTAAGCACCTAGAAAATTGGTATTGTACACTTCTGGGTATGTCTACGACAATATTTCTAAGAAGGATTAACTAAGGGGTAAGACCTAAACATGGGTGTTGCCATCTAATAGGCTGGGAAGTCCTTGCAAAAATCTCTATAATTAGTTCTTTGAAACAATTACCTCAGAGAAAGTGCTCAGAATTTTCCAAGAACACATTAAGAGAAAACAAATCAGATCCCCACATCTGCATTTAGTGTAGACATGGCTGCAGATGAAACCTTCTCAGTGTTCAGCCATAGGCATGAAATGAATCTCTGACAACAGTGTGATAGTGTTTAATAGCATGTAGTTGTTTGGCTTGTAGCCGGACATATCCAGAGAACAACAAAATGGATGTAGGATCTCAGAAACATATTTTCTCAAGGAAAACACTCACCAAAGCACAAATGAACACTAAGTTTAGTGTCTTTACCAGAAACAAGGCAGGACAGAGTATGATCATCAAAGGAATGAAGGCCAACTCCTCAGCAGTGAAACTAATGTTCACAGAAACTAAAAAATGAATAATGACAGTCACAGAGAGTTCATTTACGACAGCTGAGTTTCTAGAATGCCTCATAAAATGCAGCTGTATTTTGTTATATCAATCTACTCTCGGGCAACTTGTTTCCAAGACCCCTTCCTACTACAGAGAGCTTTAAAAAAATATATGGGTGTCTTGCCTGGATGTATGTAAGTGCACCATGAGTGTACAATGCCCATGGAGCCAGAAGAGGGCATTGGATCCCCTGGAACCAGAGTTACAGAGGGTTGTTAGTTGCCACATGGGTGCTGGGAACCAAACCCAGGCCCTATTCAAGAACAGTCAATGCTCTTAACTGCTGAGCCGCCTCTTTAGTCCCTTCATTTACATAAATTATTAAAGACTAATTTATTTAATTATGTGTGTATCTGTGGCGGGGTGGGGGGCTGTGTACATGAGTCCAGTGCTCTCTGAGACCATCGGATCTCCCTCTCTGAGCTGGAAGGTGAGCTGTCCAACATGGCTGCTGGGAATCGAATTTGGGTCATGTGCAAATGCGGTATGTTCTCTTGACCACCAACCCGTTTCTCCAGTGCCAGGGAGCAGTTTCTTTACTTCTGAATAAACTTTGCTTGCTTGCCCTTCTTTTCAAAAACCTATTGTCTGGTATTTCACCTTGCTAAATTTAATCAAATCATTTTGCTTTTTTGTAAAATGTTCCAAGGTTTTGGTAATTTTTATACTTATTATACAAAGTAATGCACTTCACCATGGTGTTTCACTATAGTTTGCTGTAATTTATCTCCTCCCCTTTTTCAATTTGGCCTTGTAGATATAATGGAATTTGACTTCTAAAATAATGCATCTCCTTGGGCAGACTACAATTATGAATGAAAAAACATGCCTAAATACTGCAATCTTGCACATTGATCAAACAAGGTGGCCAACATTTGATTCATTTAAATGTTATAACAACTGTTCACCAAACAAAAGTTACCAGAGTCCTAAATAAAAATAAAAATCATATGAAAGTCATCTGTGTATTTGCCTAGCTGTTGTCAAAGTTTACAAAGAGATGGTAATGACTTTGTGGTGAAGTGATTGGCACTCAAGCATGAGGACCTGGGTCTGCATCCCCAGCATCCTCATCAAGGCATGGTGGTGCACTCCTTTAACTCAGCTCTGGGGAAGTAGAGACAGGAGGTACCAGGGGTGCATGATGGGCCACCCGTCTAGGTGGAATAGAGAGCTCTGGTTTAGGGGAGAGACTCTGTCTCAAAATATAAGGTGGAGAGGAAGAGAGGAAGATACCCAGTATTGACCTCTTGCCTCCATACATGCACAGACAGACACAACACACAGACATATACACCCAGACATGGACACATAGACACAGAGAGACAGACAGACACACATACCTACACACAGGCACACACAAGCACACACATATACATACACACAGAGACACACATGAACTTCACTGGGCTCTCATCTATGCAGCAGGATAGATAGGTGAAACGTGTTTGACCAAAATGTTGACACTCTTAGGACTTTACATGTAAAAATACTTGATGACTTGGTATATGGTAGAACTGGATAAAAATGGGAAATTATTAAGGAGTTGTATTGATTAATTGTTTTCAAGTTGATACAAACCAGAAATCCCAGCAACAGGGAACTTGGACTGAAGAATGTCCTTAATTCAGGTAGAAGGATCCAGCCCACTGTGGGCAGTGCTATAACTGGGCAGGTGAACCTGGGCTATGTAATCAAGGTAGCTGAATGTGAGTCCTTTTCTCTCCATGTTGCTTTTGGTCACAGTAATAGAAAGCAAACAAGAACAGGAATGGAAAAAGTCTATCCAATTTGTATCATGTTTCCATATTTAAAGTATAAAGAATGAGTTAACACATACTAACCATTCATTTCAGAACTTCTCAGTTATATAAAGGACCCATCAGAATTTTCTGTATGGAAACTTCTATATTGACAACAATTCAATTCTAGTCACAAATTTTGATTTAACAGTCATTCAATGAGCACTTGAGAAGTTCAACCTTAATATAGACAAAGATAAGAAGATAAAGACAAATCAGTCACCACTGTGGCTTTAAAAATGTGTAGTCTGGTTTCAGGCTCTAAAGTATGGCTCATCCTTTTTAATACTGAGCTCAGAGCAGTTAACTCCACTTTGTTCTCCCTTCCTACCTCTGGCTTGACCACTATGCCATCATCAAGTTTCCCCCAACCACTGACTCAGCCATGATAGAAGACAATGTCACACTTGTGTTCATTGTGGATGTCAAGGCCAACATGCACCAGATCAAACAGGCTGTGAAGAAGCTCTATGACATTGATGTGGCCAAAGTCAATACCCTGATCTGACCTGATGGAGAGAAGAAGGCCTATGCTCAACTGGCTCCTAACTACGATGCTCTGGATGTTGACAACAAAATTGGGATCATCTAAGCAGTCCTGTTGGCTAATTCTAAATACAGATTTTTTTCACCATAAAAAAGGTGTAGTCAAAAAGGAAGAGATTGGTAAGAGAAAGTAAGGGTAGTGCTCCTGATAGTAGCATCTACACAGTAAGAGGACATTCACAGAAGAAATCAACCAACCTTAGTTGGGCAGGGAAGCTTGAAATACCCCCGGTAGAATGGACTTCAAACCCAAGCAGAAGTGGTTGGTTACCCTGGAACCATTATTCTGCTCCTGAAACAGGAGACACAACTGGACTGTCAGGTTGGTATTGTAGCAACTGGGTCTAGTAATGGATGGTAACTTCGATGTCCTTCCTTCCTCAGCTGCCTACATGAGTACCTTCCAGCCTTGTGAGAGATAGCCATCAAGGAGAGTCTCGTGGTCCATTTGAGATTGACTTCTCTGTGCCCTGTGTGTAGTGTCTTCAGCATTAGAATCTTACTCTGTAATTCTAGTGGGTCACCAAGAGCAATGGCAGGAGTCTGTTATGGTTATGGGAGCTTCTTAACTAATAACTTTCAAGGAGGTATCCCATACCTGGCACCGAGGCTTTCCTTTTAACAACTCAAATCTTCTGAGAGCTGTCAATCCATGGCTGTTTCAAAGTATCAACTACTGTAGCTATGGCTGCTTACAAAAGACCCATGCAAGGTCAAGCCCATCAAAATACCAGCAGGGGCTGGGGAGGGTCCCAAGTCTCAGTGTTCCTGGCTGCTGAGGGATGGAGAGTCACTCTACTTTGGGGATGTGGCAGGTATTAGGTTGGCCATTTCATAGTGTATGGCCATATGCTCACGAGCAAATCATAGGGCTCATGGAATTGTTAATTTTGACATTAAAAAAGAGAATATGAGCTGGGTGTGGTGGCACATGCCTTTAATCCCAGTTCTCAAGAGGCAGAAGCAGACAGATCTCTGTGTGACCCTGAGGCTAGCCTAGTATTCATAGTGAATCCCAGACCAATTGGCACTACAGAGAAACCCAGTCTCAAAAAGATTAAAAGCATAGAGAATATGAATTTTGGAGGGAGATATGTTGAGGGTTTTTGGAGGAGTTGGACAGGGTTGGATAAGATCAAAATTCATTGAATACATTTATGAAATTTTCAAAGAATAAAAAGTACTATTTAAAAAAAATCACTCCCTCCAATCAATAGTTTGAAAAAGAGAGAAGAAGAGAAACCCCCAACTCCAGAGATATTTTTCCCACAGCCTCTTTGGGTACTGAATTACACCTGAAAGCCTCACTTGATATAGCAGTCTCTGACAGACAGACCAGGAAAAATAAACAGATATCAAAATTTACTGTGTTATAAAAGTGTCATCTCAATCTATGCTACAAAACATAGAATTTCTAATGGTGTTGGCACACTGATAGCATTTGGAAAAAGATGAAATTGGATTTCCTACCACATACCACAATAAACTGGAAACCTATCAAGCTCACAAATGACATACATGAAATCTGAAAAGCTTTGAAGAAAACAAACAGGCCTTTGCTTTATCAAGTTCATTTGAAAAAAAAAAAAAACTTTTCTATGACTGGAATCCAGGACAAACTTTTTCATGGCAAAAAATTCACAAGGGCTGGTGAGATGGCCCTGTAGGTTAACGTGGTTTCTGCCAAGCCTGACAACTTGACTTTAATCTTAGAAATCTGCGGAGATATCCTGAGGCCAGCAGAAGGAAGAGCAGGAAAGCAGGTAGGGACTGGGTGCCTCAGCAAGGCTGATTGTTGACCCTTTAATCCAGCTGTCTTTAGCTTGATTGGCTTTTGTGGCTGTGGGGGCAGAGTTATCCTCCCAGCCAGTATTAAAGGTGGGGTTGTGTGACTCTTGAGATCTGAGATCTCCTGAGGCCAACAGAAGGAAGAGCAGGAAAGCAGGTAGGGACTGGGTGCCTCAGCAAGGCTGATTGTTGATCCTTTAATCCAGCTGTCTTTGGTTGATTGGCTTTTGTGGCTGTGGGAGGCAGAGTTATCCTCCCAGCTGGTATTAATTTTTTATGTGTATGAATGTACTGTCTGCGTGTAGGTTTGTGCACCCGTGTCCTGCAATGCCGTGGAGGTCAGAAGAGGGTCTCGGATTCCCCTGGAACTGGAGTTCTCCTGGAATTGGAGTAACAGACAGTTCTCAGCCACCATGTGGGTGCTGCGGATCGAACCCGGGACCTCTGCAAGAGCAGTCGGTGCACTTACCCACTAGGCCATCTCTCCAGCCCATCCCATCCGGTATTAAAGGTTGGGTTGTGTGACTCTTGAGATCTGAGATCTCCTGAGGCCAGCAGAAAGTACCAGGGTGGGCTGAAGAGCCGCCTCCCCAAAATGGGATTACGAAGAGGCATCTGAAGGAGGCAAGCAAAGCAAGCCTTCAACACAGTGAAGAGGCATTTAGGACTCACATTGGAATACAGGCAAGGAGAAGCCCATATGCCAGGAACACGAAGAAGAGACAACACAGGAAAGGGGCAGGATAAACCAGCACCAAGCTCTACCAACCCTATGGAAGACTCCTGCAGTGGGATCCCTCTGGGGATGCCCCAGGACACAGAAATCAGAAACACAATTGGGAACATATTTAAAGAACTACAAGATTATAAAGAACAAATCAAAGAACTAAGAAAAGAGAATGAAGAACTCAAGAAGGACCTAGAGAGAGAGAATGACAAGCTCTGGAAGGAAGTAGAAACACTGAAAAGATCCCATGCTG